>VDFB02105785.1:457675051-458033307 GCA_007258455.2 Sequoia sempervirens
GGCAATATTGTTTGTTTTTGTGTTGGATTGTTACTGTGAATTGTTGTGTTTTTTGTGGGTTTTTTCACCTGGGTCACTGTTGAAACCAATATATTTTTATTTATGGTTCGCATTTTGTGGTGAAGGTTTTCAATGGGTTTGTCACTATGAGTTTTTTTAATTTTTGTATGGTTTCTGTGCAGTGTCAATGGTTGTAAGTAACACTTGCCATTTAAAACATCATAAAACATAGCGAATGTCTACACAATTTTCAACAAGGAATTTTTAGGCATGGTTCTATGGCTTTACCTTCTATCAGAGGTGTGAGTGAGGAGGGAAAGCTTCTCTGAATGTGCAAGTGCAATTATCTGCTGTGGAATTTCTGTGAAGGTGGTTGGAGCTTATTTTGGGTTTTTTGCATGGTGCAATGATTGAAAAAGCAATGATTTTTTCTTACAAATATCGATGTAGATTTTGTTTTCAAGAACTTATGTAGGTATTGCATGCCCTCGATGCATTTGTAGGAATCTATTGCACAAACATATATACACAATTTTTTTTTTGTCAGAATGCAATGACATATAGTTTATGTTGATTTCCATAGGGCATTGTTGGATTGCGTGTGGTGCTGATGATTGCAAGACAAACACTAATGAACAATGCCATGTGCAGATTTGGATGCATGTCATAGAAGTTGAAAACAACATTGATACATACCAAAACATTGTTGGTATGATAAGCTGTATTTTGAGTGTTATATCAAACATTGATGCCACCATCTCTATAGAACTTCTTCCTTAAATAACTTCTAAAATATTTTCAACACATTGTATGTGGGAAAATATTTCTTATTATGCTTGATATAAATCCGAGTATATATGAATGTTGTCTACATCTAATTTTACATACATACATATGTGCACACAGGAAAAGAAAAATGAAACACTACATCAAATGGAAAAATCCACAGAGAACAAAAATTCACATTAACAAACCCATCCAAAACCATCACCATAAAAGGTGAACCATAAATCAAACAATATCCACAGTCTTATATCTGCACAATTGGTGTTCACTATTTTGAATGTTTATATGTATGTGTGTATATGGTCATTTCTGATAAGGTACTGTTCAATAAAGAATTTTCTAGGTTGCTCTTGAAACCATTATTGTTTCATTTAACACTCCTATTTTTTTTTCTTTCACCCTCAAAAAAGGAGTTGTTAGAATGGTAGACTATATAGTAAGTGTAATAGGGAACATTGATTTCACCATTGATCAAAGTGGTGGACAATGTATGTTCTTTCTCTGGGGTTTGGTGAGAGCCCATCAGGCTCCATGACCCAATATGGTAGTGTCAAGAGCAGACCTCATTTTGTTGTCTTTGATTTTATATTTCCTCTATGTTGATTTGTGTGTTTCTGACATTAAATGCAAAAAACATTCATATGTTTGAAGACACCTATGGATATATATGCATAACAACCTATGAAAGTCCATGGCCCAATATGCTAGGGTGGAGAGCAGGCTTTCTTTTGTTGCGTTTCATTTTATTTTCCCTATGTGTAGATATGTATCTGTGTGAAATTAGATGCAGACAACATTTATTTGCACGACGACCTCTATATTAAATGTAATAAAAAACATTGATATCGCTATTGATTATGATGTTGGACAATGTATTTTGGTCTACCACTATAATCAATAGTGAGACCAATGTTTCATCTCACACTTAATATACAACCTGCCATTCTAAGAAATCCTTATTAAGGAATAGACAAATAAGAACCATCCTTAAAGGGACAAAAAATAGCTAAGAATGCATTATCAAGAAGAACATGAACTGATTTATTACTTTGCAATCATCGCCACTACACAAAAATGATAAATCAAATAATTTATTCAAGACCACAGAAGAACAATCAACAATGCCCTATGGAAAATAACATAAACTATTTTATTACTTCAACAAGTATTAAACGCAAGGCCTAGAAAACCGAAATGCAACATATCAACCAATAAAAGAAATAGGGATGTGACTTTGAGTCATTCTATTATGCAATAATTGAATTGTGAATGTAAAGCCCCGCTGTGTGAACCAAAAAGGACAACAAACACCACACATTTTTTTTTTTAAAGAGAAACATTTCATATGATGATATGAACATACATTACATGAAAATAAATTATTCAATTACAAGTCATTCACATCCTCTGGGGTACACAAAACAATCATTTATGTATCATAAACTTTTATCAAACGAAAGAAAATAAACAACCAAGATTACTTAATGATGACATACAACTATTAATGATCAAAAGAGTGGAAAAGATATTCATCATGTATTACATTTCAACTCATAGTTTAATATTACAATTGTGGAGCATTTTTCCACAGATACAACACATCACGAATACATTAATACATTACATTTAATGCTTCCCTTATAAAAATGGGAAGAGTACATCAAGTACAAGAATAATTACATAAATGAGGATTAAGGTACAAAGTGAGGAGAAATCTTCAACCAAGTGAAGCTCTGGAACTCTGCATTTGCTTCTGCATCCGCTTCTACATCGCTGGTCACATGGTCTCAAACCCTGAATGTAGTGCTAGCATTCCTGACTGATCAAGGTGGATCACCTAGCTGGGTCCACTCCCCATGCTAGGAGATGACAAGAAATGATCCACATCCAAAAATAAGTAGACAAGTGCTAGCACCTAAATACTGATATAAACAACATCAAACAGCATACATCACATAGGAAACCCTCCAACAGTTTTCCCAAACAAGACTTACAACAACAAGGTCAAGCATAGAAGCTACTAAATGACACATAATGCGGCGAGGCATGAACCATCTCACTCATAGTCATAACTAAGGAAAAAAAAAATAGAACATAGTACACCCATGAGAACTTAAAATAGGAATACGATCAATGGAAACACAAAGGTTTAAACATGGGAAAATTCAACACCAAAATGGGTTTCCCATTGCCTCTGGAAACCTAACAACCTACCACCCATGACCATCCAAAAGGGAGTAACTTAAGCATTATGGGTTCTTGACCTATCCAAAACATGTCTAGACATAAAAATTACCTCAAAAGTGAAATAAAACAAGAGGAAAATATGATCAATCATGGAACCACTAATATGCATAAAGAATCAATTCCAAAGAGTATTCAGAATAAATAAATAACTATCTAACATATTCAAGATATACTATAAATGTCCATTCACTTAAATGTAGACACAATCCCATTCTTGTAAAGATAATGTAGAGAATAATTAAATAATTAACTATAACTAAATGCATTTTCACCATAAAATATTTTAATTAGATAAACACTATGAAACCTTGTATAGTAGGTAAACCTTCAAATTTTTCCTAATTTAAGATTCCAATCTTAAGCCTTTATTTACCTCAAGTAATTAACACTAAAAATGAAACATATATATTTATGATTTCAAAATATTAAATTTAATTAAAAAGTACACATGCCTGTGATTATTATAAACTAACTAAATTTAATTAAAATCTAACATAATGATTTTTCTGAAAATCACAAATCTAGTATTAAAATAATTGGTACATAAAATTCAACTTTAAATATACTTGAAATTAATCCTACTTTAAAAAAAAAAAATTCTGTACAAAGTAATTAAAACTTCCATTACATCTTTGACTTTTTACTTATGAGAAATTATTTTTTAACAGATAAAGAAAATATAGTGGCAAAATTCTCACTACAAAATTAACACAATAGTAACTTAATTTCCTACCACAAAAGAATTATATAAATTACTTTTGATTGAAATAATCAACAATATTCTTAAATAATAACTAACTTTCACAGCATTTAACTAAAATCATATAAAATACTTTGATTGAAATAATTAACAATATTCTTAAATAATAACCAACTTACATAGTATTTAACTAAAATCATATAAAATACTTTGATTGAAATAATTTAAAATATTCTTAAATAATAACCAACTTACATAACATTTAACTAAAATCATATAAAATACTTTGATTGAAATAATTAACAATATTCTTAAATAAAAGCCAACTTACATAGCATTTAACTAAAATCATATAAAATACCTTGATTGAAATAATTAACAATATTATTAAATAATAACCAACTTACATAGCATTTAACTACAATCATATAAAATACTTTGATTGAAATAATTAACAATATTCTATTACATTTATTTAACAAAACCTCCATCCAAATTCACCCTCTACTTATTTCCCATTTATTACCCCCAACAATAATCCTTTACAAAATAACTAAAACTAATTATATGAAATTTTTAAATCAACAAAAATTTGAATTTATTTACATATCACACCTAAAAGGCTTCTTCTAAAATAAAAACAAAAACTAGAGAATCTTTTTAACTTTTAGTATATTCTTTAATTGATTTAATATGGACTCTTTTACATAAGACATTTTTACTTAACTCATTTTTTTTGTCACTAAAATTTATAACTTGATTTCTCTCAAGCCGTTTTAAAAAATCCCACACAAGAGAATATGGGGACTAAAATTCTAATCTTATATTTACCTTAAGGGATTTCTATGGAGTGGGTAGTGGGAGTGTAACGCCCTGCCACACAACCCTTGAGGAAGTTGCAATTAACTCTCAAACGTACAATTTTTATTTTTATTTTTTTAAGTACAAATAACATGCAAGATCACTATCCATTGCCAACAACCTCTAAGGTTACGAGACTGAGATTACTTAAAACCCAAACAAGAAACATGAATTAAAAAAATAACATTTAATTACTTAACAAATTAAATACTCATACATTCCATACATGATATAATTACATCAAAGGCATAAGAGATACCACATGTTTCCAATAATATAATTTACAATATGATTACAACACTCATTCCACAAATGAGGAAAATCCAATAAAGCGGGTTACAAATTACATCTTCCACCTCAATACAAGAGGGGTAATAAATTACAATAATAATAGAAAAGAATAAAGCATGAAAGTACTGGATCCCACTAGCTCTCCAACTAGAAATCTCGTCCACACGAACAAGAAGATGACCCAACAGATTAAGGTACACGTTCCACCCAACCATGTGATACTCGAAGGCTCACCCCCCATGCTAGGAGATAGTAACAAGGAATTCCTATACAAGACCATCCACCCCTAGACACAGGAAATCTCACACTGACACAACCAATCACATGAACCATACAACCATCAGGATAACACAAGTACAACTCCAACATCACTCACATTGGTCTGATTTCTTCCAGAAATAAAATAGATCGAGTATGATAAGAAGACCAAATACATAAAACCAAATACCAACTGTTGTCGTAGAAAGAGTGTCATCACACAACTCGTCATGGGATATCCTTTGGGAATCTTCCTAGGCTTCGACCCCCACTATGAGTTGTCCTGGTGGCCTCTACCGAATCCTGACACGGTCCATACTCACTCATACATAATCAAATACCTCTCGTAAGGACAAGATAGATGACCTTTCCATTCTAGGCCTTCCCGTCTCATCCCAAGTCTATACAAGCCCTTGCGTCCATGAGCGAGGCTCAATTATCTTAATTAATGTGAAAAACTACCTAACTTCTAAGTATATTGTTTTAGTTATCATTTGATTAAACCACCTCTGAAGGTTTCCCAGTTTACCTCTTTGGGCTCTGGCCTCTAATAGAAGCCACTCTTCTACTTGACAACATACCAAACAAAACCAATCACCAAGGGAATCCCAAGTGCAAACCAACAAGATAAAACCACTCTAACTCTAGGAGGAACATAAAATTAAAATCCACTCCAACATAGGAGGCCACAAAAGTCAAAACCCTCTCCAAACACTGGAGGAAACAAACACATAAACTACTCCTTCTAAAGGAGGCATGAACCATCCTCGTTTGTGAAAACTGGGTAAAACAACCAGATACAACTATACGCACTACCCAAGGCAATACAACGGTTGACTAACATAATACAACAACCCCAAAAGTTAAACCCCTTCTAGAAGACTTAACAACCCTTCAAATCAAACTCCCCAAAACGAAAACATAAGAAATGTACATTCAAGAAGGGAAATCAAACAGGAATTAAATCTATATTTGGATTTCGTAAATCCACTTCCTTCATTACATTCAGTAATTTATTGCCTTAATAAAATAGATTTAATGTCTCTTTCAGACAAAAGATGAAATTTAAACCAAATATTCAATTTCCCTAATAGCTTTTAATAATAACAAGATAACCATTTACTTCTTCAATTCAAAACATATTACTTTCAAAGCATCTATTTCTTCTTTTCAAAATAAAACATTCTAAAATCAATTAATTCCTCTATTAACACATATGACTTTAAAATCCAATATTTGGCCTATTAAAAACCTATTATTTAAAAAAAATCCAATAATTCATCTATTAGCATATTATTTTGAAACAATTTCTTCTTTTCCAAAATATGTCATTTTACAAATCAATTAAATTTATCGATTATTCTAAAATCAAATATTTGTTCTAACAATAAATATTATTTTAAAAAAGACCAATAATTCGAATATAAACATATTATTTTAAAACTTCTCCAATTACATTTAAAACGTGCCATTATTTAAATCTACAATTTAATATATATATCTATATTAAATTTTATAAACCAACTATAAAATTATATTTAATAGTATACACACACATATATATATATACATATAATATGTATCCTCATATTATATATATACATATCTATATATTATATATATATTTTATTAATTATATATATATTAATATTTTAATATTATATAAATATAATATTAAATATTAAATATATTTTTATTTTTATTTTTATAAAAAAAAATCCGGGGAATTAAATTAAAAGTTAGGGGCACGGAATTCCCTGAGGTGCTTGCGTAATTCAGGGAGGCTCAGCGGCCGTGGTTTATATACGTACCGGACTTCTATATAGCTAACATAGCTTAAAATACCACACCTAAATGCTGGGAGCTTAATCGTAGGTTTAAACACAACTAACCCATTGTATGGCATTGCTATACTCTCTCGCTTTTGATCCTCCCATGGGGTGCGTAGTATTCTGTAACCTCCCTATGCCATATCAATTTTATAAAGCAAAAGCTTACAAAACCCCGCCGGATTTTGGGAATTACTTCCTCTCTCTTCTTTTTGATTGTAGGTATAATTTTTTATTTTATTATATATATATATATATATATATATGTTTTTTTTAAACAAAGATAACTCCTCAAATAAGTATATAAAGTTCAAATATAGAGAATCCAATATATATATAACTAAATATATATATATATAACTAATATATATGAGACGTTTATATATATATATTTTATTATATATATATATTATATAACTAAATATATATATATGGTTATATATATGACTAAATATATATATATTTATTATATATATATATTATATAATCCAAATATATGAGGAGAATGGATGGAAGTTTGGTTATATATATATATACCCAGATTTAAGAAATTTATAAAAATAGATGAGTAAATAATTTCCAAAATGATCATCTACAACCAAACCCCAATTTTTTTTGAGAAAAACAGTTTGAATATAGAGATTTCCAAAATATGATGCTAGATTTCACATGGGTTTTTTCATCTTAATCCATTTCAGAGTTTCCCAAACAATGATTTTGCAAACAACATATCAAAGCTATGAATTTTTCTTAAAATCAAAATTAATTTAAATAACATGAACTTGGTTTCCAAAAGCTTGAGAGGATGCCAAATGGTGCAATGATTCTTCCACAAATTCCAGCTCCTGGTTTCCAAAAGCTTGAAGGATTCAAATGGTGCTTCCAAATCTTCTTTCCATCCCACCCAAGAAATTCAACCTTCTTCTTCAAATCCAAACAAAGCCACAACAAAACTTTCTCCACCAAATTGAAAATTGAAAATTATATGAAATTGTATTTGCTCAAATAGAGTTCTTCCCAAATTTAGTCAAACCCCAAAAATATCCCATCCACCAAATTTATTGCAATTTTGGGTATAATTCCATTTCTTTTAAAATTTAAAACAAATTTACTTTCCAATTGAAATTTCATGCATTTCAAAATTTCTTTTTAACAAAAGAATTCAATTTTTTGTAAAGAATTTATTTTATCTATAATTTCCAAAAAGTGCAATTTAAAACATATTTTCATTTTTATTTTAATTTAACTCTAAATATCGAAACATGATTTCCATTTTTATTTTAATTTAAATCTTAATATCCAATAATGCCAAAACAACTAACTTTATTTAATTTATGCATATTGTTATTCATGGCGGAACATGAGCGCAGACACGGGCGGGAGAAAAGGGATTTCAAAATTCAAAGCAATGGAAAAGGAAATGGAGCAAGATCAGAAAACCTACAGTCGAATCAGGAGATGGAGTCAAGTCAAAAGCAAGGTAAGGATGACTAGGATGATGTGGACTCTGGAAACAAAATACAGGTGGAACCTGGGGGAAAGGAAAATCCAGAGATTAACCCTGCTGCATCCTCCACCGGTAAAAATGAGAAAGCTAAAGGGGGAGTGGGGACCACAGGTGGCATTGGAGGCAATCACAAACCCTAGACCTCTCTATTCGGGGTAAAACCTAATGGAAAATCATCTTTCCCTCCAGTGCAACATATCTCGTCCCTAGTTAGAGGTAAGTTTGCTATTTCTATTCCAGATCTGCTCATTGACCATAATATAGCCCTAATGGAACGAACTTTGGTTGGGAAGTTCATGGGCCCTAGACCAAATATTGAAGTGGTCAGGGATTTTGTTAAAAATAAATGGAGAACTAGTGGGAAAGTCTCAGTTGCTGCTCTTCCAAAGGGTTTTTTGCGTTTGAATTTACTTGTAGAGAGGATATCATGACTGTTAGAAGTGGAGGTCCTTGGGTGATAGGGAAATATTCCCTAGATCTAAAGAAGTGGTCCTCCAACTTGGATCTATCAGACTCCATATTTGAGAATGTCCCAATTTGGGTTAGACTTCTAGGCCTGCCCTTGGAGTACTAGAGTGAAGACATCTTTCATGGTATTGCGAGCTCCTTTGGTGAGATCCTTTCGATTGACACAATGACAGCTGCTAGAAAGAGATTGGTTTTTGTGAGGATATGTGTGGGAGTCTCCTAGGAAGCAGATCTACCATCTTCGATTGAGATCCAATCTAAATTGGGTTCCTGGATACAAAATATAGAGTTTGAAACATCCTGTTTGCCTGTTTTAAGTGTAGGAAATCTGGTCACTGGGCAAAAAAATGCCCCCTAAATGCCACTTCAGAGAAAGAAAAACCAGCAGGACCTGGAAAAAAGGTGTGGAAAAAAAAGAGAATGATTTAGGAGAAGAAAGGAAGGAAAATAAAGAGCAGGAACTGGAAAACAAAGAGTCTGATATTCAGAGTATCTCTCCAGAGATTGAAGTGGTCATGGAATCTAAAGGTGAGATCCCTAATGATCCTCATTACATGAATTTTGTTAAAACGTCTTCATCTAAGGAAAGGGATTTCGATGAGGATACCTTAGTTAGAGAAGGAGAAAAACCTTTCTACTTCCTTATCCCAAATGACAGTCCCTTCTGATAGAAACAAAGAGATCCCAGGTCTGGAGGATATTCCTAGTGAGGGCTTGTCCTTGGTTCTGAATTTTCCTCTTCCCTCTGATAATCTTCCCCCTCAGGGAGTAGTGTACCTGACGGATCCCAAATCCACAGATAGGGTTAAGGATTCCCTTGAAAATCTGGATCACACATCAGATCTTTCCAGTAATGTCTTATCTTGTCAAGAGAATGGTAACATGGACACTTTACCTTGGGAACAAAGAATACCAACTGATAAGGACTGGGAGTCTAGTAGAGAGACGGATAGCTAAGATGAGACTGATAAAGAGGAGAATATATCAAAGAAGAAGAAAAAAAAAACAAACAATGGAAAACCCCAAGTGGCATTTCTACCAGATCAAGAGTCAAGGCAGATTATGGAGCAGTAAAGAACTCAAGAGGTAAAAAGTCTTCGAAAAAGAAAAGAGAGCTAAATAGTTTTCAAGATATTGCGGATGGATCTTAGAAAACCATCCCAAAATGTATTAACTCCCCTAGTATCTAATGAGGATTATGTCCTGGAATATCAGGGGAATCAATAGCCCCCACAAGCAGGATGTTCTTCGCAATTTCATTAGAGATCACAAGCCAGATATTCTTTTAATTCAGGAAACTAAAATGTCAAAGGAGAAAATTGAAAAGATGAAACTTTTCCAGTATTACAGTAACCAGGGTAGTAATTCGAATGGCACTTCTGGAGGCATTGTGACTTTCTGGAATAGCCACACAATCAAAGGTGATCCGATATTGGAAGGTACGAATCATATAGCCACTAGATTTACACATATAAGAGATAACTTCAGCTGGATTCAAGTGAATATATATGCTCCTAATGGAAAAGGAATGAGAAAATATTTTTGGTTGGAATTAGTTGCCTTTAGGAGGATTTTTGATAGAGAAGCTTGGATTGTTATGGGGGATTTTAACACACCCTTAATGAACGGAGAAAAATTTGGGGGATCCCAGATCAATTTGGAGAGTAAAGAGGATCTTCAGAATTTCATTGATAATCAAGGGCTGATTGATCTGGATCTACATGGAGCTTCCTTTACCTGGTCTAATCATAGAAAGGGGTTGGATCTCATACAAGTCAGATTAGATATATCTTTAATCTTCAATCATTGGTATTTTGATTATTACTGCTCCCTTAAAGCTCTTACGAGAATTGGTTCTGATCATTTTCCTATCAGTTTCACTGCGGATCCAATAAAAAAGAAGAACATTCCTTTTAGATTTGAAAAAATGTGGATCTCTCATCCTGCTCTTAAAGAGGAAATAAGGAAATGGTGGAATATAAGAATTCAAGGAACTGCTATGTTCAGAGTAGCAAAAAAGTTAAGGGAAGTGAAATGTAATTTTAAAAAATGGAAAAAGGAATTTTTTGGGAACATCTTTAGGATTAAGTCTGATCTACAGATGGACTTGGGAGAAGTTCAATTTAAAATACGGAAGGGGGTTACTTGAATGACACTAAGGAAAAAGATAATGAGCTCCTTACGTAGATGCATGACATAATTAGAAAAGAGGAGGAGTTCTGGAGACAAAGATCTAGAGCTCTTTGGTTATCAACAAGAGACAAAAAAAATAGGTACTTCCATCTATCGACATCAAAACACAGAGCTGTAAACATAATATATTAAATAGAAGTCAACGGAACTAGGTATGAGGAGGAGGAGGATATTAGAAAGTAGGCGAGCTCCTTCTTTAAACATCTTCTCTTGGCAAGTGATGAAATAAACCAAAATGAGCAGGATTAGTTAGTTGAAGCTATATCAAGAATTATCAACCAGGAAAATAACTCTTTTTTGATAGCTATCCCCACCAATGAGGAAGGCAAGTGGGCTGTCTTTTCCTTTGACAGGAGTAAAGCTTCGGGTCCTGATGGTTTCCCTTTATTTTTCTTCCAATGGCTCTGCGAGATTGTTGAAGAAGATGTGGTAAATGTTGTTAAAGAATTTTTTGTATCCAAAAGTCTTCTAAGAGAATTAAATGCTACCTTTTTGGTTCTTATCCCCAAGAAACCTGGAGCTAATAATTTTGAGGCTTTTAGGCCTATAAGTCTCTGTAATTCTTTATACAAAATCATCTCTAAGGTCTTAACCTCTAGATTTTTAACTTTTTTGCCTTCCTTGATTTCTCCTCAACAGAATGGCTTTGTCCCTGGTAGACAAATTCTTAACTCTATTGTTACAGTACATGAGAATATTCACTCCTTAGTTGAGTCGAAGACTGAAGGCTTTTTATTAAAGCTTGATATCTCAAAAGCCTATGATAGACTTGACTGGACTTTCTTATTTAAAATTTTAAAGGATTTTAGTTTTTGTAACAGGGTTATCCAATTGGTGGAACAACTTGTGTCCATGACTTCCATATTGATTATGGTCAACGGATCCCCCACCTCTTTTTTCTAGAGCACCAGAGGTCTAAGGCAGGGTGATCCTATCTCTCCTATTTTATTCACTATTATGGCTAAAAGTTTAGGCAGGAATCTAAAAAAATTGGTCGACTTTAAATTTCTTTTTGGTCTCAAACCTTCCTTGGGCAATCTGGTGTGTTCCCATCAACAATTCGTTGATGACACTATGCTTATGGGTCAAGCTATGGTGTCTGAAGGAAAAACTATAAAACAGTTGCTTGACAATTACGGGAGAGCTTCAGGACAATTGATCAACAATAAAAAAAGCTCTCTTTTCTTCTTCAACACTCCGGATCATAGATAGGCTAAAATTTCCAGAATTTTGGGTTATAGGGTGGATTCCTTTCCTGCCACCTACCTTGGTCTACCCTTAAGCTTGAAACCTCCCGAGTCTTTCTGGCTCTCGCTGGTTGAAAGATTTAGTAAGAAGCTTGCAGGCTGGAAATGAGCCCTGCTAAGTCAAGCCGGAAAACTTCAGCTCCTCAAAGCCTCTCTCCAGAATCTGCCTATCTATGCCCTGCTTCTATTTTAAGATTCCTGCTAAATTTGCTGATACCATTGAAAAAATTCAAAAAATATTTCTTTGGTCGGGTGTTGAGGAAAAAAAAAGACTTCCCTTAATTGGCTGGAATATGGTTTGTAGACCTAAAAAGGCCGGAGGACTAGGTTTAAGGAGAATCAGAACAGTCAACAAAATCCTCTTAGCTAAACAAATCTGGAGAATCTCCTCTTCTTCTGGGGAGTGGATTGATATTCTGGCAAGCAAATATTTAGAAAACAACTGCTCCTCCATTATAAAGAAGGATCCCCACCTTCTTCCCAGAGGGTCTACATGCTAGAATAATATAATCAATGGAAAAAGATTGTGGATGATGGTATTGGATGGCAAGTGAGAAATGGTTATCATACTAGATTCTGGGAGGACAGATGGCTTTTTAAGGAGCCCATTATAAAAATCAACTCTTTCAGTGAATGGGAAGAGATTTGTAAGGTACGGTTTGGAACTTATGTGAAATATTACAGAGCGAATGGTAATTGGGTGGACTTGTACAGTGTTAGTCAGGCTTTGGCTCCTATCCAGTCTTCTCTGCTGGTAGTTAGACTTAGTTCTGAGTAGCTGGATGATCGTGCAGTTTGGATAGATGAACCCTCTGGCAATTTTTCAGTGTCATTTGCTTTTGCCAGGATTACTTCTTCTTTGGACCGTCCTCCCTTTTGTCTAAAGCTTGGTTCAAACATTTGATACCTAAAATTAATATCTTCTTCTGGATCCTTCTCCAAAACAAGGTGCTCATGATTGATAACTTGTGTAAACACGAATTTCAAATTCCTAATAGATGCTTTCTTTGTAAGATAGAGGCTGAATCTGTGTGTCATTTATTCCTTCATTTCTCATTTGTTGCTTCTATCTGGGAAAAAATCACCAGGTTATGGCACCTTCCTTGGGTTTTCCCTTCGTCCATTGAAGACTTCTTCACTCAATGGAAAGCCTCGACAAGAAATCCTATGCTCAGGCTTTTATGGGATTTATCCTTCCCTCATATTGCTTGGGGCCTCTGGAAAGAACACAACAATAGAATTTATAAGGATAAAGAAGCCTCTATGGATATTGTCTTTGATAAAATTGTCAGATTCTTGAAGGAAAATTTCAATGCCTTGGTTCAGAAGGACAACATGCCCATGAAAGCGGAGCATTCGCTCTATGACCTAATTGTTGCTAAGGATTGGAACATAAGTCTAGAATTATCTAGAACCATAATGAAGGCCATGAAGGACAGAGAGGGCGTTTGCTGGTCTTTTCCGACAAATGGTTGGATCAAAGCTAACTTTGATGGTGCAGCTAAAGGTAATATGGGGGCGACAGGCTGTGGTGGAGTTATAAGGGATTCCTTTGGAAATTTCATTGGAGCGATGGCCTCTCCTCTTGGCTCCCAAACAAATCATCTGGCGGAGGTTGCTGGAGTTTTTCACATCATAAATTTAGCCCAAAGTCTTAACATTAAAAATCTGTGGCTTGAAGGAGATTCCAAAAACATAATCGATTGCCTCTCTGGCAAGTCTCCCCCCTCGTGGACCATTAAATCATGGGTTGAGGATGCCATATTGATTTTGGCTAAATTTGATAAAGTTAAAATATCACATGCTTATAGAGAAGCCAATGCTGTTGCAGATTTTTTTGCTAACGAAGGAGTTAGGAGTAAAGATGTGCGCACCTGGATTAATATTAGCGATCTAAAATCTAATATCTGCACCCTATTAAATTATGATAAATCACATGGAAAAGTGACGTGTTATCCCTTTAATGAGGACAGGTTGGATCTTTCACATCACAATCATTAGAGTGCATGGGATCAAGCCCAACGACTTAATCTGCAAGAAAGCTTTGCACGCTTTATGGGTTCTTAGATTTGGTGGGGCCAATTTTAGTAAAGCTTTCGATTGGGTCTACCCCACTGTGTCGGCTGAAATGGGAGGAGACAGAAAGCGAATTGAGCTGGACAGCTATGATACACACATGAAAAATGCCAAGGCTTGGAATAAGGTTAAAAGCGGAGGGTTGCTTCCTTTCCTGGAGAAGCTCCATGGCTCTAACCAGGAGGCTACGGACCTCTTTGTTAAAAATTGGAATAATGGAAACTTGACCTTGTTTGGTAGGAATGTGGAGCTCAGTGAAAATCTAATCGCTGATGTTACAAGATTATCTACTGAAGGGAAGAAGTTCTTCATGGACATGGATTTTTCTAATGAAGCTGTGATCAGATTTCCTAAAAAGGACAAATAAAGGCTAAGTCTGGTTAAAATTATAAACAGCTACTTCGATGTAGACACCATAAAGGCCATTTGGAGAAAGGTTCTGCGGGTCATCATGGAGTACATTACGGTGGACAGACGCTTCACCAGAGTCTATGGCTACCACTTTGCTATTCTCAACCACTTCCGATACAAGGTTAGGGTCTCTCTCCCCTATTATCTTTTCTGTTCCTTGAAGAAAAGCTTGGAGGATAATAAGAAAAACCCTAAAAGATTCCCCATCCTGCACACTGGGTTAATAAGGTTGACTGTTGAACATTTCCAAAAAATGCTTGCCCCCACTATCCTGGAAACTATCCCTGATTCTGAGAGTGATGACACTGAGCCCAGTGGCTCGGGGTATCTGCCTAACTCTAGTCCGGCTAGAAAAGTCCTTAGCTTGCATGTTGTCCCTTCTGGGAACAAAAAACCTACTCCCCTTTTTGGTAAAACCCGTGCTGAGCTTGAGCCTGATAGCCCCTCCCTTAAGAACAATTCTATTGATGAGAAACCCCAGGCCAAAAGCCTTGTTTCCTACTTTGAAGAATCCTCTGAGTCGGAGGAGTCTGATGCCAACAAAACTGAGCTTTGCGCTGAACCTCTGCCGGATAAACATGCTAATGATGACTCCCTTGTTATTCCTAACCTTGAGAAATTTTTTCCTAATACTAGAATAGAGCCCTCTCTAGATGTTCTAAACCTTGCCAAAATCAATTCTAAGTCCTACTTCAAACTCTTGGAATGGACTTTCATTGAAATTAATGAGTTGAAAATAAAAAATTGGGCCCTTCAAAGCAAGATTTAAGAGCTGGGTGCTAAGATTGTAGAGATTGAAAAGAAAGATGTGGATCACAGTAACAAAAATATAGACTCCAAGGTTGAGAACATAAGGAATACCATCAAAACCATTGCTGAGCAAAACAACCAAATGGCAAGACACAATGCCATTATCATTAACGCGATGATTAAAAAACTAGATAAAGCCCAGCAGGGAACTTTGGTGGTGGATCTGGAGGAAACAGAGGACAAAAGCCAGGATACGGATGCGGGCATTTCCAAAAGAACCAGAGCCAATTTGAAGCACAAGGTCCCCCCTACTTCGAAGATGATTCAAATTTTTAAAAAGGGATTCAATGATATGTAGAATCTGGAGGCGGAGACGGAGTCTGTCCTCAAGAATCTGAGTTAACAGCTGGGGTTTTTGGTGCTTACTTTGTTGTTCCTTTTGGTTTGACCTTTTTGGTCTTTTTCATTTGGTTGCTACTGATCTTTTCCTAAGTACCGGGTCTTTTGGTTGGAGTTTTGTGTCCCCTCTTTTTCACATTTTGTAAAGCAGTATTAATGGTTTGAGTCCACAATAAAGAGCCGTTTTACCCTTTTATCAAAACAAGTAAATTGTCATCCATAATTTGAGTTTATTTTTTTAGCAATAATGAAGTGAAAATTTGAGAGGGCAAGACTAGCGCAGCCTAACCACGGAACACAAAGACACCCTAAGCTTTGGTAGTTTATAATTTTAATTATTGCATTAAGTCAGTTGGAATGAAAAATGAGTACTATAATTTTAATTAAGCGAAACAATTTCAATGGATTAGTCGCGGAAATATAATCACTTTAAATGCTCTTGCCACCAATTTCAAGTTTCCAATCAAAAGGTACATCAATTTTATTTTTTTTCTAATTTTCCTAAATTTCTAAAGAAAAGTTTGCAAAAATCCTTTAAAAAAAAAAAATCTTTACAAATTTGAGAGGAAAAAATTTGAGAGAAGGAAGGTGAAGTTTAAGCCCCCTTTAACTTGTGACAATAACATATAACTAAAGGCTTAACTACTTTGGGGCAAAATGAAATTTAAAGATATAACACCTTTGCAAACACAAATTCCCCTACAAAGATAAAATACCACTCCAAATAAAACATATTTGCAAAGAAATAAAACAAAGATACTATTGCAAGTGTTAGCACCTTCCTTTTCCTATTCCTTTCTTAGGGAATAATTTGAAGATTAAAGACCTATACTTTCAAGATTGAAAATCTATACAACTCTAATCACAACATTTGTGTAATTTCCCTAATTTAAAATAACAATGGCTGACTAAAATTTTAAACAAGAACAACTCCTCATTTCAAATCAACAATGTGCAATAAACTAGGAACATGCAATTATTTATAAATAATGTAAAGGTTACAAGATAATTTTTAAATACTATCTAGAATATAAGAGAAGATGTAAATATTATCCAAATTATAAGAAATTTGTAAATATGAATTGAGTTTCACTAAATATTTTCAAGCCTCAGCTCAAATTGATTTTTTTTACTTAAATCTACACTAAATTTTTATAGAGAATAGTAAAGTTGCACCTTCATAGCCTCACAAGAGTAGTGATTGTCAAAGATATATGAATGTACGTAGAATTCTTTTATTTTTTTATCAAAACTATGTTCCAAGGATTATAAATAAATAGTAATTAAAAAAAAACATAGCCAAGGGTATGATTCATGATTTCATAGAACAAAAATAAATCAGTATCATAATAGTCTAAAACATTTACTATCAATGTTATTGGTTTGATTTCTATTTAATACTTTTATATGAAAATACATTTACACTAACCCAATGTGAATAAATACCTATGAACATAATCATATAATCTTGTATTATGCATCCCTCCTTACAAAATGTGCATCTCATTACAAATATTTTTTAAATATAATTAACTTATATTATCCTCAAATGTACATCCGATCCACCTTAATTATTTACATAATAGTAAGTTAATTTCAATTATAATTATATTCGACCAATCAAAAAAACATTATTATTTATTTTTTTCATACTAATAAAAATAATATATATATATATATATATTTGTCAGCTGGGCTAGCCATAGCCAGTCCATTCAATAATATTTATTTATTGCATCATAAGAACATCATATATAAAAGTATAGACATTGCCGCTAATTGGAACTACGAAATGGCGTCAATCTTCACTCATACCGAATGGCAAAATGGTGTTCTTCGTTCTTGGACACAATAAAGGGAGGAAAACAGAGATGGACCAATTCGCGTAGTTTTCAACACCAATCTTCATTAATTACTTTTTCCCTGTTAATTATAAACTTGTAAACAGAGCTGGATTCTTGGAGTATATATTTATTCTCTTCATAAACGACTGCGGCGCGTACGATTTTGACAAGGCTAAATGGGCGCCATTAACGTTGATTAAAATGCTCGTTAAGGTGGATGATCTGTGACCAGTTATTTACAGCCTGCTTCTGCGGAAACAGCCACCTACATGTGTCCAAGTCCAGGTGTGTATCCACACACTTGTAATGCCAATCCACAATCACTCAAATTTCGCCTTTATATATTCTTCCTTTTTAATTATTATCAGTCCCTGCCAACATTACTAGTTGACTTGAATATACTTATTTGTAAGTTCAGAATTTTATATAGTTTATATTCTAGTTTTTATGTTATTAAAAAAAAAACTGTGTTAAATTTTTGTAATAAGTTATATGGATAGATAAATTAATCAATAATAATTTGTAGTATATTAATGATGTGAGAAATTGGAGTTTTCAATGTTATATGAGATACTTTTATATTGAAAATGCTATTTTAATAGTATGGCTACTAGTGTACATTTATAATTGAATTGAGTATCATTTATATGCCTAATGAACTATAATTTATTATGATATAGGTTAGGTAGAATACAAACACTTAAATTCTATTAAGTATGTATGGTACAACATTCAAAAATTTGATGGCCACCTCTCATCAACATTGTTATATCTCTACTTTTAAGAAACAACTAATAGTGGATAGAATGGTCTAATAGTAAATACTACACAATTTATTTGAAAACATGTGTTCTTGTCAACATTTTATCACACAAAGTTAATCTAGTTTTAAATTTGAGACCTTTAAAATACATGGATAAAAAATTAAAGTCAATGGGACATTTGTCCTTATGACATTCAACTCACCAACCCAAAGTCAAGCATTGCCCAGTGTAACATATCCATTTTCAATAAATGTCAAAGTAGTTATTGATAAAAATTGGTACCATGTGGGAATCATCAATATTAAGGGTATGCATAAAGATCCCATGGTTAATGTGAATTTTTTTATATCCTAACATCAACATAAGGAAAAAGGTATATGATTGATGCTAGTAGTATTGCTTTTGAGAAATGTCTTTAAAATCCTAATCAAATTTATATATGCTAAAAGTCTTTCTTGACATTTGATAATTGTTGAGACCAAATTCAACACTATCTTAAGAAGTTCAATGCATGAGTTTGGAATTTATACTTGATTCCTCTATCATTACAAAAGGAATTCTAGCTAATTTGAAGAAACTTAAAAATTTTGTCACCATTATCTTAGCTTGATCACTTGAGACAACAACTCATATTACAAGTATTTATTAGAATTACATGGCCTTCATTTATTTTAGTTGCATAGATCCATGGCATGAAATTAAATAGACAATACCTACATGTTTCCTCTTGGAAATATATATTATCTCCTCATCCACTTCATTTTCATTAATTCATGTGGACAAGCTAAATGCAAAAAAGCAAATGCATGATGCGCGATCTAGTGGAAACATGCGTAGATGTAAGGTATACCTTTTTCTTACCTTTCTTAGTTTCCTCCTACTTTCCAAATAGGAATTAAATTTTAGTTATTGTTGTCATCTTTAATAGGCATGATGTTATTATCTATTGTTGGTATTAGATAGGCTATAGTTTCAATGAAAGATTTTGTAAATTTTAGTTAGAGCTTAATGAAAAAATTACTAATAGTTTTTCTCCTTCTTATTGAAAGACATACAATTTTATAATATTAATACCTATATATATATATTAAAAAATTTCCTTCCATTCTATTAATGTGTTCAAGGATAAAGTGAGTAATGTAAAAGGCATATTTAACTAAGGCCAAAGGCACATTATTCCTTTTCATTTCTAAAAAGTTTACATAGATAACAAACCATATTGCATAACATGATCTAGTCTAGAATTGGATTAATAGAAAAATATCATCCTTCACAACAAGAATGGAGAACACTATTAAATTAGATTAATCTTAGTCCAATGTCCAAATCTTAAATTTAAATCTCATATTTTAATTTTTCTTGGATACTAATAATTAATTAATTTTTATTGAATCATTTAATCTATGCATCATATTGATCCATTAGATAGGGATCTAGGATAAAATATTCAGACTATTATGAACCCAATACTTTTTATACTTTTTTTTTAGTATAACATGAACCATAATAAAATACACATTCTAATCTCTATATTTATTGCAACAATATTGACCATAAATTAATAACATCTATTATTATTTGTACTTCTAAATATTAAACAATGGTAGGCGTACTACTTGTTATGCGAGAAGTTGTAAAATTAAGTAGCTTTCTTAATGTGGTGAATAAAAATGAATTTCCCTAATCTTGGTAATCAAATAATTGTTGTATGACATGTCATTCATCAAAGAAATTTGCATCCTTCTTGGTGAATATTAATCAAATTTTAGACTATGAATATGAATGTTAAAATATGTGCTTAGACCTCAAAATTTAATAATTAAATATCTATTTGGATGTAAAAAAAGCTTCCAAAATGTAACTTTGACATTTGAACTTTATCATATATATATATATATATATATATATATATATATATATATATATATATATATATATATATATATATATATAATTCACTTAGAATTATAATTATTAGTTAATTATTTGATTAATCTATGTATGGGAATAAAATAATAACCCCCTTTCAAATTGGATGAAAATAGACTTTTATAGTGTAGTTAGGAAAAATCCTAATTTTTTATGTACATGTACTATTCAAAATGATAAGGAGGACTGATTTGGTGTTGTCTTGAAGAGAAAAATTAATTATAATAGGGAAGCTAAAGGAAAAGTTCTTCTACTTAGCTTGCAAGTATGAAAACTACACATGGGATAAAAAAAGTACAAATTGAAGGTTATTGGATGGTGTTGGTCAATTGATTATGAAGGAAAGGATTCCTAGATTAGAAAATTAAAAATATATTAATTAGAAGAGTTGTGGCAATTATTTGATTACCTTGTAGCTTACTTAACCTGCCATGCATACAATTATGTAAATAAGGAGATAAAATTTCTTGTAAGTTATAGATTATATCATTAGGAGGAACATATAATAAATAGCAAATAAAATGTGTGGACCACTTTTGGTGCATTTTTCAACCTATACCAGTAGAGTACTAGGCCATGATCATTATTTTAACCCCACAACCTACAATGCTATTTGTCGTTAGTGTATGTGATCTTTATTTGTTATGCCTTACCTCATTTATAGACAAACAATAATAAATTATGGGAGGATGGCAAGGAAAATTAATTCTCCTAAGTGATGATAGCATAAGAAGTTAGACATTTTGATCTCACATACTTGGTGGATTACATGATTAGTATTGAAGGTGATGGTTCATAGTGTTTTGACATGAACAAATAAACTCATTTAAAGAAAGTTCAAGATGTTATATGTTAAAAGTCTACATTTTCTCTCTATTTTCATAGGAAAATGTATACCAAGATGTGTTTGATTTTAAGAGAGTAGTTGATGGTCTTCCTTGGTCAAGTAAAGGAAAAAATGTTTAATAAAAATGTTCAATCCAAAAGTGAATATCAAATTTTTTCCATCCAATGGATGTTGTGGGAGGAATTCTTGCTAACTAACAACATGTACAATGTAAATTTTGGTATTTTTTTAATACTCAACATGATTTGACTAGATTAATTTAAAAAGAGGTGATTTATGTGATGGTTGAAGCTCTAATTGATAGGATATTCTTGGGTGAATCTATGATAAATTAAGTGGTGTTGGGGAAAATAGTTTAATTATCCTATGACCCCTAACTAGTGGAAAAAGTAACTATTATGTGTCCATAGATTCCCTTCGCTTACACTAGAGAAGAGAGGAACAAGACAAAATGTATGTAAAAGGCTGAAAAAGATCTAGGGTTCCTGAAAAGAGTTAATATTTTATCATCTTGGGTGATGTGGATTGGATCTTTTATCAAGAGTCTATGTAAATGGTAGAATATTATGTCGATAACATAAATGCCTCAAGTAGAAGTCTAATTGTTTAGTTCAAGTAAAAATTGACATCACTATAAAATATTTAGTTATGCTTCTCTATTTAATTATACCAAAAATCATTTTATCTTTAAGCTCATATAGATATAGGTTGAAGAAGATATCCCCCTACTAAAATGTTTATATTTGTAATGAAAAGCTATCCAAATAAGATGTTGATTACATGTAATATCAATATAAATAGGATTTACCCTCAAGAATTCAATCTAATAAGACAAAAAAAATCATAAGCATAATATAATCCTATCATTTTTTTATGGATCTATCTGAAACCTCGCCTTCATATGATGAAATCTTCCAAAATGTATAATAATTGAGAGACAAAATATCTAACTAGCAGTCTCACCTTTTGTGTGCAATGGGTATGCCAAAACGGTGTGGAAGGCCATTTAGGTAAATTTTGGTTTTTTCTATTTCCATATATTTGTGCATTTTTCTCATCCATTTTGGACATTATGAGTGTGACTATTATGTCTAGGTTGCTTGATAAATATTCAAGGTTTTTCAGAGAGACTTGATTTCTCATAATCATTTTGTTCAAGCTTTTCCTTATTGTGAGCTTTGTCAATAATTCACAAGTCCATTGAATAGCTTCATTTAAAATAACCACCATAAAAATAATTGATAAGCATCCCAAAGAACATATGGCGGTATGTTTCCTTGAATGTATAATCCTCAACTTTCTAACACTATGTTTTTTAAGAATTGGATCAAGAATAGTATCCACTTCCTTATCAATGTCATTGAATCTTCTATTTGGTTCAATTTTGAAATGTTGATTATAACTTTTCCCTTTTTATGAAAATATATCTTGCATTGGGTCTTCTAAATTAGACTGAGATCTACATAACTCATTATTTATAGTCTTATTTTTAAGCCAATTCTTCACTCGACTATCCTTCCCAAAGTTAACATAAACATAGTATTAATCACTGAATTGGAAAGATATTTCCCTTAATTGCAATGTTTGTCATTATATAATGCTGACCAACACAAGAAAGACATACAACACAAGCAGCCAAGTGTGACCACCATGTGTTTAGAAGAAGTGAGCAAGCTTAAATATATACATAAGCCCATGTGAAAACACAAGAAATTCAATAGAATGTTTGACCTAAAACATTAAGGCCAACACAAAAAGATATAATTAACTAAGCTTCATGCCTATAGTATAATAGATATCTACATATACATATGATTTAACAAAATTTTGTTGGCCACTTTGTGTTTTAATGATAAATTATAGTTTATATCTTATGAGTTCTCAAACTTTAGCATATTACTATGCCTAAGAGGCCTCTATTTGGCTACAAACTTTGAATAGTCAGCTCCTTGTAAAAACAACCAAACATATCATCTATAAATAAGACACCTCTATTAAAGAACAAAGATATGGTTATATAAGTGCATCTCACCTTGACTTTACCTAGAACAATGATAAAGAGAATGATAGGGAAAAATGATTTTCTTTTCCATCTAGTATTACAAGCTTTAAAAGGGACCACTCTTATACTATAGAGAAAAATTTCTTCTACACATTTATAGTATTTCTAATTTCTATTATTTTTTATTGAGAGCTTTAAGAGTATACACCAGTGTTCAACATTAAAAGAAATGCATATTTAATTGTTAAAATAGATTGGTAAGAATAACACAATAAAATTTAGTTACATTAAGCCTAAATTATCCAAAATTGGTCATCACAAAAAAATAAAGCTTCAAGATGGATGAACACTTCCCAATTTTGAACAATCAACTTAACATTCATTTTACATGCATGATTTGGTTTTTTCCATTCCTTTCCATGGTTTTTTTAAGGTAAAGGGGCACTGGATTTTAGAATCACTATCATCCATTCATATGTCAGTGCACTGTATATACCATCACATTCATAAATTCCTAGGTAGTGAAACATTGGATCACTACAATTGGATCCACAATAGTTTAAACTTAAGATTTGGGCCTATGGAAAAAGTGGTATAGGTTCAAAAACAATACACAAACAACACCTAAAAACCACATGCATTGTTTTCTTTACCATCATACTATATCACTTTATGTGATACATCTCAACAAAATGTCATCATACTTGATGACCAATAACTACGACAAAAGGCTAGCAAAGGATTGCATGAATAAAAAATAAACCCCTCAAAAGACTATTTAAATCTTGTGAATTACTTAACATATGATTTTTTTTATCATCAAATTTCACAACACTCACTCAATAGGGAACAAAATTAAACAGAGATAAGAATATTGAAAGCACTCAAACAAATAGGCAAGAAATGTTCATTTCAGTCTGTTCAAACTCTTTATCTCTGACAACCGTTTTCACAATCTCCATTCCCATAATACTCGCAATCATGTCCACTGCTCCTCCATGCAATGTATCATATACATTTTGGTACAATCCCGAAATAATTTCCATTAAAACAATATATACAAACACAAATCCATTGCCTAACCTGTACATTATTGTACTGTAGAAAAAAGGAAACTTGCTTGATTTGGGAATAATTGATGATAAATTGGACTTAATGAGGCCTTGATTTAGTGTTGTGAGGAATTTTATGCATCCACATTAGGTCTTTGGCCCTTTAAAATGTACTTAACAATGTCTTGTAAAGGTGTTCTAAGAGACTTTCATGCTTTTCTAGAATTAATAAACCCATTTATCCCTAATTTAACATTATAAAATGTATTTAAATACATCTTCACATCAATCTAGAAGGTTTTTCAATTAAATTTAATGTTAAACTAGTGTTGTAATGTGTCTTGCACATTCACATTGGTTCTTGTGCCTTCCTAGGCTATGTGGACCTCATTTTAGTGTTGTAAAGTGTATTTAATCAAACTTTCACATTGAATTCTATCCCAAGCCCTAATTGACCTTTACATCATCACTAATAGGCCCCTATTACCCCATATTATTCATCTTGAGGCAATATTTGTTGAAATAACCAACATACACATTATATAAACCTTATTTTCTCATCTCCTAAGAATCCATTTGGCAAATAGACCCCACAGGGACTAATTATACACTTGTGGTGAATGAGTCCCTACCAAGTGGGACTAATTTTCCCAAGGTGTCCAATGAGTCTCATTTGGGTGAAATTTGGGTTTTGAGTGAGAAATTTTGGGATTTAAGTTTATTCTTCTTTCATGTTGGGCTTAGGGATCCAATTAATAGACTAATAAGGTGGATTTCCTATAAAATTAAGTCTCTTAACCCTAATTTACATCTCTCTTAACCATTCTTCATTATTCATCCATCATTCTTCCATCTCAAGTCAAGAAAGTAAGGGTTTTATCATTACAAGTCATTAAAATAGCAATTTTCAAACATTCAAGGGTAGAATCTTCCTCCATTACTATAGAAATTCAAGGTCAATCATCATGGAAAGGTAATCAACTCCATTATTGCATGTTTCATTACATTCTTTCTATATTTTGGTTTAGTTACCTAAAAGGGGTCTGACCTAGGCAAACCCCCATGCCTTCACATCCAATATTTCTCTTTCTTGTCTTGTGTGTTTGAAAATTTAGGCATCTTGGAATCTTGGAAATTATTAAGAATCAAGTTGCAAAGCTGTTTTAGTCCTGTTCATTATCCAAGTCAAAATATCAACAAAAAATGACTTTTAGGCTTGAATCTGACAGTTTCATAATCAGACAATTGCAGAATCAGAAAGTGCAGACTGAAAGCTCCAGATTCCACCTTTGAATAATCAAAAATCCAAAAGTGGACTCATTCGCCATGCGTGGTGAATGAGACTTCCAAGTTAGTTTTTGGTTTTCTACATTTTTAGATACCCGTTGTCTGAAACAGGTTCTGACACAATTTTACAGAACTGAGACTAGTTTGCCCAGAATGGCGAATGAGTCCCACCAGGCCTAAAAGTCAGCATCAACAACATTCCAGAATTCATTTCCATCCTCCATCCATATCTCAGGTGCACACTTTCAGTTTGGTTCATATTTCTAGGTGTTTTTGCATTATACAATGTGTTTTCAAACACTTCATATTTCATTAGTTTTGCATACTTAATCAATCAATTTCATCAATTAGCTTCATTTAGATCATAGAATTTAGTCATTTAATTCCATTATAAATTCTTTTATTTGAGTGAACCACCTAGATTTTGGGTGTGGGATCTATCTCTTTTCATTAGGTGAAAGATCCTAATCGAATAAAAGTGACATAGCATTTCACACTTCTTAAAATCTATGGTTTAGTTATTGAACTCAAATTCATTACAACTTATGGGCAGTTAAGGGCATGTCCCCATGCGTCTACTTAGCTTATTTTGGCTAGCAACCATTGCTCAACATTTTAAGGCGCATTTTTTGGAGCTGGTAGCCCCACGATTGTATTTTTTTTTGCTTATTTTAAGCAATCAATTTAAATTTGATTTTTTCAACTGCTAATAATATTTTGTGCAAATAGAGACTGGAGGGAAGAATTGGAGCCAAAAGTATAAAAGAGGAAAAGAGATTTGTCGAGCCACATGACATTTTTTTTAATATGCAGCATCGACTTTTTTTAGCCCCACATTTTTCCACAACTTGTTTTCAATTTTTAGGCAGTTGCTCCTTCACAAAAATAGGAGAAGATTCTAAATTATCCTATTCCCATAAATATATTTTTTCTGATTAATTTTAAGCAAAAAATAGACTTAATGTAGTGGAAATAGCGACCGCAATGGATGGCTTGACTTTGAATGTTGAAATGGCAAGGCCAGGCTCCACACGATTGACTGTCAAATGACGGAGAATTAGAGTGCGGAGAAACTCCAAATTCAACGCAGCCTTCTCTACAACCCATGCTGCTCCCTAGTACCTCTTCAACCTCTGTGTAAGGATTCCCAAATTCATCACGGGCTGTGGGGAATAATAATCTATCAATTGCTTATTACAAAGTCTGCATGAGCGGAAAGCTCAATTCTAACCTTGGACCCTTTTTATGCCCAAAAAAGTTAACTTAGTCACCCAACACAATGCAATCGCCCCATCCTCAAACTCTTCCGGTAAACAAAAGCAATAATGAAGGGCACGTTGCAGGTTCGACTTTCGATCGCTCCAAATTATGGAATAAACCCCAGATTTTACTATCCCGTCTATCTTTTGAGCCTCTTGCGTTCAACTCCTCTGCACAATTTCGCTTCAAATTCACAAATAGCTCTGAAATATATCCAATCGCCCTTAAAAAATTTAGCAGAAAACACCAAAAACTCCACAAATTCTATTGACATTTTAGCCCAGTTTGCCTGCAACAATGTATCAGTAGTGTCAAACAACAGCGGTAAGGTTTCAGTGCACCTGCTCAGTAATGGCCTCTTGTCTCAGGACGCCCTGAGCAATACAAGTACAAGCAACCGACGATGAGTCCATACAGTACCTTACAGGGGAGCAGAAAAATAAATCCGGCAAAAGTCAAATTGTTAATGGAACTATCGAACGGCGGCGATTAATTTTGTCGTCTTGCATTGGTTATAATAGACTGTGAACCGTTGATCTCCTCAGTGAGCTGAGTAACTTCATAGAGGGAACGCCTTCGGCGTAAGGAGGGCCGGCCATACAACCATTAAATATAACTACTCGAATTCACCGACAACAAGTATTTTAGACGAGAGTTGACGTTTGCACACTGTCTTTAGCGAATGCAAACATAATGCAGAGCTTCCTCTAGATCTATATATACCAAACATGCTGCACATAATTCGTAAATCAAATCGAGTGCCTGAAAGAAGATTTCAGCCATGGCCACATATACAAAGATTTTAATGTTAATGATGGCCACGCTGATAATCCTCGGAGAGATGCGATTTTGCTCGGCACAACATTGTGGGTGCGCCAAAGGACTATGCTGCAGCAAATGGGGCTACTGTGGAACCACTCAAGATTATTGTGGAGACGGCTGTCAGCAGGGCCCATGTACTGCTAAACATCCTCCTCCGCCTTCTGCCCCTACACCCTCTGGATCCATTGAATCTATCATCACCCGGGCATTCTTTAACCGTATTAAATCAGGAATTTCTTCTTCTTGTGTGGGAATCAAGTTCTACACATACGATGGCTTTATCAGAGCAGCGAAAGCTAGCAATTTCTCCGGTTTTGGCACCACCGGAAGTCTTGATGTTCGCAAGAGGGAGCTCGCTGCTTTCTTTGCCAACGTCGGCCAGGAGACTGCAAGTAGGAAACATATCTTCTCGTCGGCTTGTATTTGAATTGAGGGCATATAGTAGACATTATTGTTTGAAAATTTTGAGACTATTATGTTCTATTTGCAGATATGTGCTATGTGGAGGAAATTGAAAAAGACACGTATTGCGAGCCTTCCGAACAATATCCTTGTGCGAGTGGAAAGCAATACTATGGGCGAGGGCCTCTCCAGCTGAGCTGGTAGTTTTATTTCTCAATTACATATCTTATCATTAGTTTATTCTCTGAAACCACCTGACGCCCAGAAGCTCTTTAACTTCATCAGCATCCTCCCACAAAATACAGGCAGTTCATCCTCCGTGGGGCATAGCCTAACCATACTTAAAATATCTCACGAATATTGAACGTGTGTTAATCTACTTGCAGGAATTACAACTACGGAGCAGCGGGAACATATTTGGGACTTACACTGTTGAATAACCCAGATTTGGTTGCCCAAAAGCTAGACGTTGCGTTCAGGACATCACTCTGGTTTTGGAGGATCGGCAGCAGCTGTCATGACGCCATGACTTCCCCCCACGGAGAAGGATTTGCAGGAACGATCAGAGCCATCAACGGAGATGAATGCGGGGGAGGAAACCCACCGGCAGTGCAAAATCGGGTTAGTCTGTACAAGGAGTTCTGTAAAAGGCTGCATGTCGCCACCGGTCCCAATCTTTCTTGTTAGTATGACTTCGGCTTCCCATAAATAAATAAATAAAGGGTGTGAGCACGATAAGGTCACCAAGAAGTTCGAATAACATTCGTCTGTAATTACAAATGATTGACAGTTGTTATTATCAAAGATAATTACCGCCGGTGAGACGTTATATCTGAGAATGGGAAAGAACAATTAAGCTTCTTTTGCAATTATATTGTTTTTTTCTTCTAATTTTAAAATTTTATTTCAAAAATCAATGATTGAAGTTAGTTTTAATTTTGATGCGGTTTGACAAAAGTAAAGGGTGCTATTACAACTGTAATGTTGAAATGTGCGCGCACATATATATAGATATGTTCCAAATTCTATTTAGTTTTGGAATATCTTAACATCATTATATGTTAATAAATTCTTAATGCTATAATCTTGTCTAAAGGTTGAATTGTTTATTCATTATCTTTTTTCGCATAGATATACATCTTTGTATATTTTTTATTATATTTTCTTTTTATTCATATGTTCATTTCTATACATTTATTATTTATTAATGTTTATGTTAGAATGCTCATGCATATATTTATTACCCAATTTGATGTAGGAGTATTTTAGGATGTAGGAGCAATCTTGCATCAATTAAAAATATTTTATTTTTATTTATAGATTTTTTATTTTATTCTATTCATTCATCAATAAATGACATGTCTATCATGTTTTATTGCAATTGTAAATATCATCTTATGATTGGAAATATATGTTGATCTTGGGTCATTTGATGATATATTCAAATTATAGGAGATTTTGATTGAGACCTCATGGTATGGATTGTGTTGATATCAATGGATCCATCAATATTACATTCATTCCAAAAGATTCTATCTACACATTGGATGACCACATATTTTACTTGACATTGGCATTTCCATTTACTTGTGATCAACTAAAATCATTCCTAAAGCTACGAGTTGCTATGTAAACTTCACTCATAACCTTTTGGAACCACACAAGTTGGAGACTTGAGTTGATAATAAAATTTGAGCATTATATTGCTATATCATTCAAATTATGTATCTTTTGATCAAATAACTAATGCTTAGAATGTTTGAAGCTTTGTGCAATGATTACAAATTATTTAATTTTGATTGTTGAATATGTATGTATGTATATTTAATCAAGTTGAACATAATGACAACATGTTTCTTTTGAGTATCATTCTACATGAACTATGTGAGTGTTTATGTTTACGGTTTCATGGTTAGACACTCTTTTGTTGGACCATCTATCCATGATTGTGTCAAATGGGACCAAAGAAAAAGTTTATAATCCCTACAGAGAAGAAGTTTTGCTTCTTAATAGATTGATAAATTGAGGTATCTTTCACATGTAGCTAGTGGATAAATTAAATTGACTTTAATATAATTGTAAGGATTTTGTAAGAAAATTGTGAAATTTGAGGTAGTTGCCACTAGATTAATGAAGGAGTTTAGTTGAAAACTTAAAGTTAATATATTATCAACTATGGGATAATTTGGAAAATACAATAAGTGAGGGTAAGCATTAAAGCATTTTCTCTTTAGATAGAGCATAAAAAAAAGGTAATTTGATGGTGGATATATAAATTAAATGCAAGAGGTGAGACCTAATAAGAATTCCAAAATAGGTAGATATATTTTCAACTAGAGAGACACTGTGTTGACATATTTTATGTACAATGCATGTTGATAAAGCATTGAAACTTGAGGCAATTTGTGAGTAAGTAATTTAGTGCTTTAATAGTTAAGAAGATGAAAGTGGCAAATGTGAGTCTTAGAGTTAGGGTTAGTAATATGAAGGATAGATTCATAGAGACTAAATGAAAATTGTTAGTTTTGGTGATGAAAGTTGTTGAAACATAGAAAAGAGAGGAGATGGCATCTAACCCCCTTTTCCTAGGTTACAGTTTCATTCAAAAGAAGAGATCCTAGAATCTTGAACTAACTATCAACCTATGCCATAGAAGAATGGCCCCTTGTCATTTTCATGGCCTTTTAGGTCTTGTTTCATGGTGTTGGAACTATTTTTCTTTGATTTTATGTTGTGACATGGCTTGAACATGCTTATTTAGGTACTAAAACTTAAACAATGATGTCTTGTGAAGGTGTTGTGAAGTGTTGTAAGACATTTCTACATTCTTCTAGACTCTAGGTATGTGCAAGATCATGATGGGCCAAAAATCATATGATGGGTATGTGGCCGACGAATTTTTTTAACCCAAAATTGATGAAACAAAAAGGGTTTTTAAAGGAGATTCTCAGCTTTCCATTAATATAAATTATCCTTTACTTTGAATTTAATAAATAATTATTATTCATTTTCTATTTAAATTATGATGAAAGTCCTAATTGATAGGCTAATTGAAAAACATTAATAGCTTTCAAACGGTATCACATTTTTTGAATCTAAAATATGTGTCACATTCTATACTTCGCATACTATAGGGTTAAAACAAAAAAAATGAATTTCATGAAGTTTTGACCAAGTTAAGGTGGTCAGACATACAAGTTTTTTATATTTTTTAAAATTTGTAATAAAAAAAGCATAATTAATTATTTACTTGGAAAAAATTACAAAAAGATATGAATCACATCGGGATATGATTCATCTACTTATATCTAAAATCTTATAAAAAGATATTATCATTTTATTGTGATTAGCATGGTCAAACAAACACCTACTTCTTATTTTTTCCCTAAAATTTAAGTACTACTATATTGAAATTTAAAATTTTCACCAAATAGATTTAAAAATAATAATAATAAACCTAGTATTTTAAAAACTACATTCAATTTTATCCAAGTGAGACTCGATAGGGCCCTTGTTTCTAGTCAATGGTTTATAGACTATTTTTGTGCTTTAAGAGCTCTATCAAGGGTGGGATCTGACCATTTTCCCATTTGTCTAATGGTGGATCGTACCAAGGTGAAAAAGAACTCCCCTTTCAGATTCAAAAAATTTTGGTTATCTCATCCTCAAATCTTTGAGGAAATCAGGAGATGGTGGAATATTGATATTTCTGGCACAACTATGTTTAGGATTGCAAAAAAATTAAAGGAAGTGAAATTTAATTTGAGGAGATGGAAAAAGGATGCCTTTGGGAATATATTTGGAACTAAGATGGATATTCAGGGTAAACTTCAAGAGGTCCAGGCTAATATCCAGAAATGGGGGTACATCGATAACTACAGAGAAAAGGAAAATGAACTGCTCACTCAGTTGTATGACATCATTGCTAATGAGGAATTTTTTGGCGGCAAAGATCTAGGGTGTCTTGGCTGACTGAAGGTGATAGGAACACCAGATTTTTTCATCTGTCTGCTTCGAAACATAGAGCTGCTAATAGAATTGCTTACATTGATGTTAATGGGACTAGGTTTGAGGAGGAAGATGATATAAAGAAATAGGCAATCCTTTTTTTCAATAACCTTCTTTCTTGTAATGGAGAGATTGTGCCTGATGCTCAAGACTCCTTGCTTGAGGCTATACCCCAGGTGATAGCTCATAATGAAAATTCTATGATCACTACTATCCCTTCAAAGGCTGAAATAAGTAAAGCCATTTTCTCTTTTGATGGCAATAAAGCTCCCGGACCTAATGGGTTTCCTTTATTCTTCTTCCAAGTGTTCTGGAAAATTGTTGAGTTGGATGTTGAGAAGGCTGTCAAGGAATTCTTTGGATCAAGATGTCTTTTGAAAGAACTTAATGCTACTTTTGTGGTTCTTATTCCAAAAAAACTTGGGGCTTCGGAGTTTCAAGTTTTTCGGCCTATCAGTCTATTCAATTCTATCTATAAAATAATTTCGAAGGTCTTAACTACAAGAATGCTTTCTTTGCTTCCTCAAATGATTTCCCCGCAGTAGAATGGTTTTGTGCTAGGTAGGTACATTCTGGACTCAGTTATCATTGTTCATGAGAATTTGCATTCTTTAATGGTTTCAAAGACTGAAGGGTTCATTCTTAAACTGGACATTTCTAAAGCCTATGATTGGGTAGATTGGAATTTTTTATTTAAAATCCTGGTCAAGTTTGGTTTTAATAATAGAGTCATCCAGCTGATGAACTAGCTTGTTTCAACGGTTACTACTTCTATCATTGTGAATGGGTTGCCTTCGAGGTTTTTTCAGAATTCCAGAGGTCTTAGACAGGGAGATCCTATCTTTCCTATTCTATTTACAATTTTGGCTGAATGTTTGGGAAGAAATATTAAAAATCTTATTGATCAAAGATCCCTTGTTGGTCTAAGGCCTTCCTCTTCTCTTATAACCTGTTCCCACCAACAATTTGTTGATGACACCATTCTCATGGGAAGATCTACTGTGACTGAAGCTAAGACTTTCAAAAGGATTCTAAATCTTTATGAATCTGCTTCTAGGCAAGTTGTTAACAGGGCAAAGAGTTCAATTTTCTTCCTCAACACTCCTGAGCATAGACAAGTTAAACTTGCTCGAATTCTTGGCTGTCAGATTGAGCCTCTACCGTCAACCTATCTTGGTTTGCCTCTATGCTTTAAACCCTCAGACTCATTCTGGATCTCTTTGGTTGAAAAATTCAATAAGAAGTTGTTGGGATGGAAATGAGCTCTTCTCAGTCAAGCTAGAAAAATCCAGCTCCTCAAGGCTTCTTTGCAAAATTTACTTGTGTATGCTCTCAGTTTATTTAAAATTCCTGCTAAATATGCTGAGGCTATTGAAAAAATTTAGAAAAGGTTTCTCTGGTCTGGTGTGGAGGATAAGAAGAGACTGCCACTTGTAGGTTGGGACCTGGTGTGTAGACCGAAATCGAGAGGTGGCCTAGGCTTAAGAAAAATTAAAGTGCTGAATTTTTTCCTTCTTGCTAAACAGCTCTGGAGAACTCTTACTTTGAGAGGGGAATGGCAAGATACCTTAAAAGCCAAATACTTTAGCAACTGTGAGTCTCTTAATGATGTTATTAATTCTTCTTTTTTACCTCATGGGCCTGTCTGCTGGAATGATATGAGTAGAGGTAGAAAGTTGCTAGAAATGGGGACTGGTTGGCTTGTTGCAAAAGAAAATAATGTTAGATTTTGGGAAGATAGATGGCTTTTCAAGGATCCTTTAATCAGAAATGAGAAATTCAGTAAATGGATGAATAATTGTAAAAGAGAATTCGGGGTCTTGGTCAAAGATTACTGGAGGAATGGAGATTAGGTTGATTTGAAGACCATCAGTCTGGATCTTAGCCCTATTCAGTTTGCCTTCAGGGCCCTAAGATTGGTTCAACACTAGGTGGATGATCTTGCTGTTTGGATAGACAATCCGTCTGACATTTTTTCAGTTTCTTTTGCTACTTCTATAATGGTTAGTCCGTAGGAGCCTCCGCCCTTCCGGGGTAAGGCTTGGATTAATCTCTTGATTCTTAAAATCAATATTTTCTATTGGATCATGCTACAGAATAAGATTCTCACTTTGGACAATCTTGGAAAGAGAGGAATTCAATTACCTAATAGATGCTACATGTGCAGGAATGATGCTAAGACTGTTAATCATCTTTTCCTTCATTGTCCTTTTGTTTCGCACAGCTGGGGCAAAAATTTTGCGCATCTTGAAGTGGCTTAGGTTTCCCCTACTTTGGTTGAAGATTTTTTCTTGCAATGGAAAGCTCCATCAAAAAACCCTTTTGTGCGTAGGCTCTGGTCTTTTGTTCTACCTTTTGTTTCATGGAGTATTTGGAAGGAAAGGAACAACAGAGTGTTTAGGGAAAAAGAGAAGTCAGAGGAGGACTTGTATGAAAAAATTGTTAGGTCCTTAAAGGAGAATTTATCTTTAATCCCTAGAAAAATGGTTGATAAAGTTACTTGGTCTCCTTTTGATATTGCTACTGCTGAAAAGTGGAATTCAAAATTAGTTGCTTTAAATGTCTCCACACTGGCCTTTTGTGGGAGGGAGAATGCTAGTTGGACTTTGCCACCTTTGGGTTGGGTGAAAGCCAATTTTGATGGTGCTGCAAAAGGCAACCCCGGGAAAGCTGGCAGTGGGTGTGTCCTAAGGGACAATATGGGGGCTTTTATTGCGGCTTTTGCTATGGACATCGACACCCAAACTAATCATATTGCGGAAGCTATTGGGGCTTATCACATAGTTAACTTGGCCTTCAATATGAATACGAAATGTCTTTGGTTGGAGGGTGATTCTAAGAATATAATAAACTGCATTCTTGGGCTTACCCCTCCTTCATGGACCATCAAAAAGTGGATCGAAGATACAATTGCCTTATTAAGTAAATTCGATAAAGTGAAAGTTTCCCATACCTACAGAGAAGCCAATAAGGTGGCGGATTACTTTTCCAATGAAGGGATCAAGAAGGGCGGGGAAAACATGTGGAGGAAGAATGATTACCTCCATTCTAAGGTAAAAGCTATAATTTATTATGATTCAATGCATGGAAGAGAAGTTTGTCTTCACCATGATGAAGCGGATAAAGATTATGTACGTCGATTTCATTAGATTTGATGGGACCGACATCACTTTCCTTCTCAAGAAGAGTTTCTGGCATGCTTTCTGGGTGTCTAGGAAAATATGCTTAAACGGGACCCAAAGCAATAGTAGGGTTTGGTATAACAGAGCTTTGAAGATGGGGGGAGAGAGAAAACGTGTTGAGCCGAGCTGCTTTCAAGAGCACAGAAAGAATGCTAAAGCTTGGGAAAAAATTGAAAAGGGAGGTTTAGTCCCATTTTTGGAAAAGCTCCATGGAACTGACAAGATGGTGCTAGACTATTTCCCCAAAAACTGGAAAAATGGTGAGATTGTGTTGTTTGGTAGGAGTGTTAAGCTGAATGAGCAAATCGTCATTGAGATCACTAGTCTTTCGACTGAGTGTGTGAAATTTTATTGGGACCGTCAGTTCTCTGATGAAGCGGTTATTAGATTTCCTAAAAACGATAAGGAGAAGGCTAAGCTAGTTAAGGTTGCCAATAGCTACTTTGATGTGGAGTCCATTAAATCAATCTCGAGGAAAGTTTTGAGAGTCATTATGGAGTACATCACGGTTGATGGGTGCTTCACTAGGGTGTATGGTTATCACTTTGCCATTTTGAACCACTTCCGTCACAAGGTTCGTATCTCTTTTCCTTTTTATTTATTCTCTTCTTTGAAGAATTGCCTTGATGAAGTTGAAAGAAACCCTAGGCGGATTTCTATTATTCACACTGGTCTTGTCAGGCTCATCTTTGAGCATTTTCAAAATTTACCTGCTTTGCCTAAAAATATTGCTGTTGGGGAATTGGATGATGAGGATACGGAAAGTAGCAGGGAGAACAATCCCCTGGCCCCTCTTGCTTTTGCCCTTGTTGGATCTAAAACCATTGTTCCCCAGTCCCTTTCTTGTCGGAATGTCCTTATGGGTTCTGCTCCGCCTTCTTGTCCTAATCCGCAGCCTTCGCTTGATTGCCCTATCCCGGGTTTTGCTTCGCCATCTTGTCTTAATCCCCAGCTGTCTCCTAGCTTCCCTACCCCAGGTTTGGTCTCTAGTTTTAAAGGTACCTTGGTTACGAAATTGGTCTTGTACTCTGGGAATTCTCTGGAAATTCATTCTGATAAACCTATGGTCAATAAAGAGTTGGCCCCTAGTGCCCCTACATTTGGAAGATTTGTGAATGCCCCTAAAAATTCCCCTAATCAGGGTGAAATTAATTCTACCTTGATTAACCTCAGGCCTAAGGACATAATGGGTGTGGCAGAAAAAAGTACTGATGGTTTTTTCACTATTCTTAAGTGGGCCCAGAAGGAAATTTGTGATTTGAATGGTCGCAATAGAGATCTCAGCAACAGAGTCATGGATTTGGAATAGAAGGTTAGCTGGAGTTGTAATGAGAATGAAGGACAGGACACCCCCTTATCAGGGAAAAGACAACAATTGCAGGAGGAAAGATTGACTAGGCTGGAGAGCAATATGTCCAAGATTGGCCAAAATATTAGGGCCACTGTGGTGAATAATCATAAAATTGCTAGGCACAACACCATTATCATCAATGCTATGGTGGAAAAATTGGAAAAAAAAATCAAAAGGGTTCGTTGGTCGTGGACTTGGATGCGGACAGAGGTTGTAGCAGAGCTGCTGTTGAAGGGATTTCGACTCGCACCTGGGCTAATATGAAGAGGAAGGCCCCTGCTTCTCCACACACGGTTCAAATCCTCAAGCAGGGGTTACAGGATATGAGTGAAATTGAAAAGGAAGCCAAGGAGTTGATGAACACCTTGGAGTAGTGCTACTGTGGTTGTTTCTAGCTTTTTGGCAGTCCTTTTTTGGACCCTGTTGTCTCTTTTTGCTGTCATTTCCTTTTTGGGACAGCTATCTGTTTGTTCGAACTTTTTATGCTCTATCTTTGTTTTTTTTAACTTTGTCGTTTCAGGTCCCTGTAAAACCTGTTTTTTGCTTTTCAAAAACATAGATAACTTATTGAAATTTTTACGTCAAGTTGCCTAACTCTGATTTTTCTAAAAAAATTGCCACTTAAGGGGTTGTTTTTTCGATGATGATCCTGCACAGACCCCTCTATTAATTACAATTCACCTAAAAATCATCTTTTTATTCATCAACAAGTCCTATTTTAAACTTTTGTAAAGTCTTGTAACAAGCTTTCACACTTTTCTAGGTACATCTTCACTATTTATCACTTTTTCATGCTTTATTTGACATCTTTATGCTCTCATATGCTTAATTAAGTGTAATTTTGAGTATTATCCTGACAAACAACATTAAATACAACACATTTACCGACACACATTTTTAGGTCCTAGGTGGGACCCATTAGCCATGGGTGGCAAATGAGTCCCCATTGGCCCCAAATTCAAAATCTTTTAAATTTTCTTTTAGGATTTTATTGAAAAACACTTGATTTTGCCCTATGATGAGGTATGAATGGGTAACTAAGGAATAAGTGTGTATAAATAAGTGATTTTTACCTCATTATACATCTCCTTCAATCCATATTCATCAAGTTCACTTATTCACCTATTCATTCAAGCTTTCAAGCATTTTGCAACATCTTTTGAAGCACTATTCAAGCATTTTGAAGTAGCCATTGACATTACTTCAGACTTGCATCGTCAAGGGTTTGGTAAGTTAATAACAATTGCATGTTGTTAGTTTATCATCCCTTTGCATTTAATTATTTTATTAAAGGTTTGATTACCAAAAGCAGGGTTTGACCAAGGCAAACCCCTATTCACTAACATTAAACAATTTTTACCCTATTGCATGATTGTTTACAGACCTAGGTATGCAAATTTGATAGGCTTTTTGGTGTTGAAGATTGGTTTACAATTCAACTAGATGTTTCAAGTCAACTCAAGTCCATTTCAAGCTTGGAGAAGGTTTTCTATCTGTTTCCTATAGAATTTACTTCGACAACCTCACAAGTAGTGATTTCCAGATCTAGTGTTGCAAAGTTGTCTCCTAATTTTTTAGAAATTTGGGAGAGGACTGATTCACCACCTATGGTGAATGAGTCCCACCTTAGGATTGAAAATATAATTTTTTTCAGATTCCAAATCTTGACAGACTGAAACTGGCTTCTGATAGTTTTTCACCAAGAGGAGGACCAATTTGCCACCCTAGACGAATGTGTTCCACTGTAAAAAATTAGTGATTTGAATCAGCATCCACAACATTCCAGATTCATCAGGTTTTTCTGAGGTGCACTCAGATTTAACTCATTCCTTTCTATTCTAGATATTTTCTTCATTTAGTTCATTGTTGCATTACACAATGTGTTTTCAAACATAGCTTTAATTTCATTTTTGCATTCATTTTCATTCATTTAGATCAGTCAATTGGATTTAATTAACTTCATTTAGGTTAGACAACATCACACATAACATTATTTGAATGAACCATTAGCATTTTTGCTCCTATCTCTCTCCTTTTAGGTGAAAAACCCTAGAAGAGCAAGAGTTGCCCATAGGAGCCAAAAAACAATAGTTCATTTTGGTGAAACCGACGTGAAAAATCTTCGCACATTGTCTTTTTTTCCTTTTTTCTTTTTTTTTTCCTTTTGGGGATGACACAAAGCATATAGATGCCCTATGTCTCTTCCATGTTGACCCACAAGGTCTTTGTATTTTTCTCTTTTTATTTGGTATTCTCCTTTTGGGGATGATGCAAGGCATTGAGACCAAAATTTCTCCTTCATGTTGACTCAAAATATTTTTCATTTTCTTTCGCCTTTTCATTTTTGTTTTTCTTGTGTTTTCCTTTTGGGGATGACGCAAAGCATTGAGACTAGAATGTCTCTTCCATGTTGACCCAAAATGACTTTATTTTTCCTTTGTTTTCATTGTATTTGTGTCGTTCTTCTAGTTTTATGTGCTTTGGGGAATTATGATAGTTTTGAGCTCTTTCATAAACACAGTGCAACACTAAACATACTGACCCCAAATCCATAGATCCCTTATGTTTTTGGTGTGCTTTCTTTTCTGGGGGGAAACTCCCTTTCTTTGTTTTTCACTTTTCCTTGACATGACGTAGCCTCCAAATCATATGACTTGGAATAGGGCTTTCTAGGTTGGTTCTCATGTCTTGTTTTCTTTTGCTTTCTCTTTCCTTCACTACTTTAAAGTAATTTCTCATAGAACAATGTGTAGCAATTCCTTTAAAGTGGAGGGAATACATTACCATTAATTCATTTACATTATTGGTTCCTAGTGTAACCTTGTCATTTATGTAATGCGTTCGTCACTTTGTGGATGACATTGGGTATGATGTCCTTCATAAGTGTGATATTTCTTAGCATATTACATTCCTCTAGTTGGTCTGATGCGATGCACTGCATCCCCTAAGTTGTGAATATACTAAATTCTTTGATTGGTCCTCTCTTGGAGACATTATGCACAATGTTCCCTAAGTGACTGAACTTGCATGAACATCCTTTACATTTTACACTTTTTTCATTTTTCATTTTTGTTTTTTGCTACGTTGCATTATGCAACTTGCATGCCTATGGTACTTTATCTTTTTGTTCATGACATTTTCTTGGTGGCACCTTGTTAAAGTTATGGAGTATAACTTTAATATGGTTGGGTGGGAAGCCCACCTAGCGGCATGACTTTTCCCCATATCCACTTTTTTGTTTGTGAGTGCATATCAACTACCATATGTATCTTGCCTTTCTAGGATTTCTCACACCGCAAACAACTAGTTTTGTGGCCCCAAAGTGTGTACATTTGGACCTTCTCACCCAGTGGATTGTAACATGTTCTGTCACCCCAGAGTAAGTACACATTCTCCTTTTCAAACAATCAGCCTAGATCTAATCCACAACTGGTTGGATTGACGATCAAAGCTTCATCCAATTCATCTCAACACTTGTGTGTTCCTTTGTTCTTATGCTTAGTTTTCCATGGGATCTTCATCCTGGGGGCTTGATCATCCCTCTTGATCATTGTCATTCCATATTGCTAGAACATAAGTGCATTTGAACCCTCGTCTTGATGTTGATCGCTACTTTAGTGTGAGTTTGAAGCAAGTTCATCCTCTCACTAAAGTGGGAGTTAAATATGTTGTAGAAAAATGGCCCCCTATCATTTTCATGGCCTTTTAGGTCTTGTTTCCATGGTGTTGGAACTATTTTACTCTTATTTTATGTCGTGACATGGCTTGAACATGCTTATTTAGGTACTAAAACTCAAAGAATGACGTCTTGTGAAGGTGTTGTAAGAAATTTCTACATTGTTCTGGACTCTATTATTTACAATTCACTTAAAAATAATCTTTTTACTCATCAACAAGTCCTATTTTGAAGTGTTGTAAATTCTTGTAACAAGCTTTCACACTTTTCTAGGTACATATTCACTATTTATCCCTTTTTCATGCTTTATTTGACCCTTTTATGCTCTTATATGCTTAATTAAGTGTATTTTTTAGTATTATCCCAACAAAAAAAATTAAATACAACATTTTTCCTGACACACATTTTTAGGACCTAGGTGGGACCCATTCACCATGGGTGGCAAATGAGTCCCCCTTAGCCCCAAATTCAAAATATTTTAAATTTATTTTAAGAATTTTATTCAAAAACACTTGATGTCGCCTTGTGATGAGGTATGAATAGGTAACTAATGCATAAGTGTGTATAAATAAGTGATTTTCACCTCATTTTACATCTCCTACAATCCCCATTCATAAAGTTCACTTATTCACCTATTCATTCAAGCATTCAAGCATTTTACAACATCTTTTCAAGCATTATTCAAGCAATTTGAAGCAACCTTTGACATTACTTCAGACTTGCATCATCAAGGGTTTGGTAAGTTAATAGAAATTGCATGTTAGTTTAACATCCCTTTGCATTTTATTATTTTATTAAAGGTTTGAATACCAAAAATGGGGTTTGACCAAGGCAAACCCTTATTCACTAACCGTAAACCATTTTCCCCCTATTGCATGATTGTTTGTAGACCTAGGTATGTAGATTTGACAAGATTTTTGGTGTAGAAGATTGGTTTACAAGTCAACTAGGTGCTCCAAGTCAACTCAAGTCTATTTCAAGCTTGGAGAAGGTTTTCTATCAGCTTTCTATAGAATTGACTTCGACAACCTGACAAGCAGTGATTTCCATATCTGGTGTTGTAGAGTTGTCTCCTAATTTTTCAAAAAATTTGGAGGGGATTGATTCAACACCTATGGAAAATGAGTCCCACTTTAGGACTAAAAATCTGAATTTTGTCAGATTCTGGATCCTAACAGACAAAAACTTGCTTTCGACAATTTTTCACCAGGAGGAAGACTAATTCACCACCCTTGATGAATAAGTCCCACTGTGAAAAATTAGTGATTTCAACCAACATCCACAAAATTCCAAATTCATCATATTTTTCCCAGGGGCACTCTAATTTAACATTATTTGAATGAACCATTAGAATTTTTGCTCCTATCTCTCTCCTTTTAGGTGAAAAACCCTAGAAGAGCAAGAGTTGTCCATAGGAGCCAAAAATAAATGGTCACAAAGAGGTGAATTAAGTCAAGATTTATGGATCCTGAAATCTCTCGTTTATGCAAGGATAGGTTGGTGAGCTAAATCCCAAATTGGGGAGAAGAAATTGAACTAGCACATAAACCCTAATTCTAGGTCTAAAACATTTAATGAATCAATCTAATACAAAAATGAAAGAGACTATAACTTTTCTGGTAAAATAGGGAGTATATAATGTTGTGCACCTAATCAAATCCCAGTTTTCTAAAGTTCTAATAAGGACTCATTTTCCACCAAAGGAAAATGGGTCCTGCTCAGTCTGTTTGGAGGCTTTGAATCTAAAACTGAAGCTTGTACAATGTAGAATCTACTACCCCTCAAACCCTAATAGGCACTAATTTGAACCATTAAAGATGAATGGTTCACATTAGGTCCTTCCAAAAAAATCTAAATCTGAACTTCAATTTCGTGGTCTATAATCCTCCCTTTCACTTTAAAATTCCTACGTTCAGATCTGGGTCTACTAATAATTTGCATGACAAATTTTGTAGCTTGTTGGTGGAAAGCGGTTTGCCTCAGTCAAAACCCTTTGTTGGTAATTAAACCTTTGATGATGAATGAAGATCCGAAACATGTAATTTGTGTGCAATCCTAACCTTAAGTGTGTCTAAGATTAAGATCCCTAAGATTGTAAAGGAAATTGTATTCAATTGTGTTAGAATAGAACCCTAAAATGAAACATGAACAATGCAAGTGACTTACTATAGAAGATCCCAAATCCTCTCAATAAGCCACAAATCTGAATATTCCTCTCTTTAGGTTACACGTAGGATGATCATAGAAGATTAAATAACTTAGGAAACAAGTCCTTAGGCTCAGTCGTATGTCTTGTGCATCTCCCAACACCTAGAATCCCTCATGATTCTCCATAGGCATCTATCATCAACCCTTCACTAATGCTTGATATTTGACACAAAATAAGCTTGAAGAGTTGGAATGCTTCTCCAAACTTCACTCTTGTTTGCTTCTTGACTATAAATGCTTGATCTCATGAAATTTCTTTATCTCTTAGCTTGCTTGAAATATTTTTCTAGTTGAAATTGTATAAAATAACCTTATATTCATACATAACTTCATAATTAACCTTGACATTCAAATAATTCAAGCCGACACTAGATCTAGGATTGAAAATCATGAAATCTCACCACAATTAAATTAAAAAAGGGGTGTCCTCTATGAGGAGGACCCATTCGCCACTAAAGCTAAAAAGGGTCCTAGCACAACTTTCTACGACCATGCTTCAAGGGGATGAAATAGCATTAAAAAACCATTTAAAAAATGCCAAGAAAGGGGTTTCCTATGTGGATATGACCCATTCACCACTAAACGCAAATGGGTCCTAGCACCATTTTCTAGGCCTCAAATTTTAAAAATTAAATGTGATGTAATATCATTATTGAGTGTTAAGATAGATCTTTTTAAAAAATGAAATCAAGAGGGCTTCAATTTAAATTAAAGGTACAATTAAGCTTAATTAACCATAATTAATTAATGAAACCCTAGATAAGTGTGAAATTGTAATACAACACTTTACAACACCCTAAATATGGTACAATTTAAGTACATTTTGTTAAAAAGGGCCCTAGATTCAATGTGAATGTGTACAACACATTACAACACTAAATTAACACATTATTAGGTTAATTTTTTATCAATTATTCCCAAATTAAGTATGAAAAAGGGTTACTTTTTCTACACTAAAGATGTAGCAAATGGATTTGATATATTTCAAAGAGGAGAATAAATTAATCAAGTTATAGATGGAACTGATAATTAAGGAAATTTAGTAGAGATTAAAAAATACTTGAATATTATGGAAAAAGGTACTATAGAGTATGGTATCACCAAGAGAGATAAAGGATATCTGGTAAGAAATCTAGCATTAGGTAAATTTGAAGAAAAATTTCAAATGAATATTCAAAATAATGTGGAACTAAAGGAAGATCAAGATTAACTTCAAGATGATGATGCGGTACACAATGTATAAGTGATGTTCGCTATGGCTAAGAATATTTAAAATAGACTAAGAATATTTGAGGTAAATGAGAGTATATTATGAGAAATTAGTTCATATGAAGAAGAAGAATAAATAGAGGATGAAGATATGGAACTCATTTTGTATTTCCTAGATGAAATTGATGAATTAGGTGATTTGGAAGATCAAGACATTTTTGTGGAATAAAGAACTGAATACAATTGACAGGTACATTAATTTTCAATAGCTAGAAGACACTTTTTGAAGATTTTTATGTCAATGATAATAAAGAAAGGATACTTGAAAGAGGTACAAAGTTAGTTGTAGATAACATAAATGGAGAACATAGTGTCATTGGAAATGATAGTGAGATTGAACAAGATAATACAATTGGGACTGGAAGAACAGTAGACAATATTGAAATATTTAAAAGACAATACAATGATTCATTAGAAATGGTATCTTTTAGATACCCTAGATAGCTCTTTCCCATGAGATAATTTCATATTGATTTTCTCCATGAAGAATAGCTATATGGATTGAAGAGCTCAATTTTATGATTTCACATTGCATGAACACACAACAAATAAAATAAAGATATCAACAACTAGAAGATTAACACCCCCCCCCCCCCCGCTCACAATTTTTTAATCAAGAATCTCCATAGGAGTATACACTATTAAAACTTTCTTTTTAGTGCAATTACAAGTGTCACTTGTTAAAAAAAATAGCATACTTAATATTAGCACATTAAAATATTTAATTTGGCCATAAAATCAAAGTACAATATGCATACAAAATAGGATCAACATTATCACACAAATGCAAAGTACACAAAAATATGCACTTCTAAAAACTAACTACACTGAAATACACAAATGCAAAGTACACAAAAAAAATGCACTTTAAAAAAATAACTGCAATGAAATAATATGTTACTACAAGAGTGAGAATGAAGCCTTGAAAGTTCCCAAAATGAGAATGATGCAACAACATCTATTAAAATATCAATTTTTTGGAAAGCCCGTGTACCCAAAAGAAAAATTGATTATGCCACTATGATGAGCACATGATTCTAACCTAAAGAAAGAAAATAATAATTCCCACAAAAAAGAGGACCTAAGCTTGAGTTATGAGCCTTTGAAGTTGAACTACAAAATCAAAAATTGCATTGGAAAGGTGTTTTGGCTTGGCTAAGCGACTTGCTAAAATTAGTAGGTAATATTACCAAAGTCAGCTGCAATATTCTCTAAATTTAAATATTCTGTCTTCTTCATGGAATATTCTCCATGGAAAAATTAGCAATTAAATCTTAAAGATATCAACAAAAAATTCAACTTTTCATTGAATTGGTGTAGAATATTCAATGGAATTCCCTATTTAGTGAGCTAGTTTTTAATGTTAATAGGTTGACACTCGAGCCCTATTGAGAATGTGGTGGTGGGGCTACACCAATGAAATTTCCATGTGGTGCTTTGGTGTTTTCTTATATGCTATGCTTTTATACACATTGTAGCATTACAATACCCTATGTATCACAGGGTATAGATATATATACATATATTGATAAATTTAAAAAAATTAAGAAATTTAAATATTAAAAAAATAGAGAAAAGTAAATTAGAATGTAAATGTATGTTCATGGGTGATGCAGCTAGAGCTATGCAATAATGATGCAATTTCCATCATACCATATGAATAAGAAGGGAATTTTTTTCTGTGATGGCCATAGACAAAAATAAAGTTAATTTTGATGAACTGATTGTTAATCTTAGAGTTCTCATGTATTCTTGATGTAATGGAAAGGTCTATTTTTTCCCAAAGTGTTCCACAATTATAACTAACTTTTTGATCTAGCAACCACCTCTCAACTTCAAACCCTTATAGATATATCCTCACATGATCAATTTGGATGAAACAAAAGGAAAAAAATGACTTCTAAAAAAACTTTGAAATCAATTGTGAGTTCATATATATACACCAACAAGATAAAAAAATAAACTTGTGATATAAAGTTGGACAAAGAGGAATCCCCTAAATCTAGTATTTCTATCAACTTCTTTTGATTCTCTAGATCATTATTTAAAGCAAGGGAACATACTCAACTTTTTAAGATCTTCCAAGATTTGCAATCTAGATATCTCATAAAGACTAACAAAAAGCAATCCCATAAGCTCTGATATCATGTAATATTTGGTATAGAATACTCTACAACATGCAATATTTGGCTAAATGTTGTAAACACCCAAGATGTATGAACTTCTATGAAAGCACAAGAGAGATCAACTATGAGAGAATACTTATATTCTATTAAAATGTGTAAATTATATAATGACGTTTGATTGAATTAGATTATGAATAAGGGAACCCCTTGGCTATATAGGAAAAGGTGCACATAAGAGTACATGAGATTCTGAAATGTAATTTTATGAATTGAGACACAAAATGATAACTAAACCATAGATTTTTGGCCCTTAGGACTTCTCCAACTCTTCTAGGGTTTTTCACCTAAACGGAGAGAATTAGACCAAAAATGCAAACTAGTTCATTCAAATTATGTTATGTGTTATGTTTTCTAAGCTAAATGGAGTTAACTAAATGCAATTGACTGATCTAAATGAATGAAAATGAATGCAAAAGTGAAATTAAAGCTATGCTTGAAAACACACTGTGATATGCAAATAACTAAGTAAATGAAGAAATTATTGCAGAACAGAAAGGAATAAAATGAATCTAAGTGCACATGGATGAAGTGTGATGAATTTGGAGTGTTTTAGATGTTGGTGGAAATTATTGAATTTTCATAGTGGGACTCATTCGCCCAGGGTGGCGAATTAGTCCAACTCCTGGTGAAAAACTGTCTGAAGCAACTTTCTATTTGTCGGGATCTAAAATCTGACAAAATTTAGATTTTCAGTCCTAAGGTGGGACTCATTCACCACAGGTGGCGAACCAATCCTCTCCCAATTTTTTGAAAAGTCAGGAGACAACTCTGCAACACCAGATCTGGAAATCACTGCTTGTTGGGTTGCTGAAGTTAATTATGCAAAAAATAAACAAAAAACCTTCTCCAAGCTTGAAATAGACTTAAGTTGAATTCAAGCACCTAGTTGAATTGTAAATGAATCTTCAACACCAATTTTTTTGTCAAATCTACATACCTAGGTCGGAAAACAAACATGCAATAGGGAAAAATGGTTTAAGGTTAGTGAATAGGGGTTTTCCTTGGTCAAACCCTACTTTTGGCAATAAAACCTTCAATGAAATAATGAAATGAAAAGGAATGCTAAACTAACATGTCATTTCTATTAACTTACCAAACCCTTGATGATGTTAATTTGAAGTAATGTCAATTGTTGCTTCAAAGTACTTGAATAGTGCTTGAAAAGATGTTGTAAATTGCTTGAATGCTTGAGATTGCTTGAATATGATGGGTGAATGTTGGAGGATGTACAATGAGGTTAAAATAGCATATTTGTACAATTATTGTGCCTTAGTATCAATTCATACCTCATCATAGGTTGACATCAAGTGATTTTGAAAAAAATCCTGAAAGGAAATTTAAAATATTTTGAATTTGGGGCCAAGGGGGTCTCATTCGCCACCCATGGTGAATGGGTTCCACCTAGGACGTAAAAAAAAGTGTCAGGAAATATGTTGTTTTTAATGCAACTTTTTGTTAGGATAAAATTCAAAAATACTCTTAATTAAGCATATGAGAGCATAACGAAGTCAAATAAAGCATGAGAAAGGGATAAATAGTGAAGATGTTCCTAGAAAAGTGTGAAAGCTTGTTACAAGACTTTACAACACTTAAAAATAGGACTTTTTGATGAATAAAAAGGTGATTTTTAGGTGAATTATAATTAATAGAGTCTAGAAGAATGTAGAAATGTCTTACAACACTTCACAACACCTTCACAAGATTTCATTATTTGAGTTTTAGTACCTAAATATGCATGTTCAAGCCATGTTACAATATAAAATCAAAGCAAGATAGTTCCAACACCATGAAACAAGACCTAAAAGGCCATGAAAATGACAAGGGGTTATTTTTCTACGACACATTTAGTCCCCACTTTAGTGAGAGGATGAGCTTGCTTCAAACTCACACTACAATAGCCATGAACATCAAGAGGAGGATCCAAATGCACTTACGTTAGCGAGATGGAATAACAATGAAAGAGGGATGATCAAGCCCCCAGGATGAAGATCCCATGGAAAAATAGACATAAGAACATAGGAAAACACAAGTGTTGAGATGAATTGGATGAAGCTTCGATCATTAATCCAACTAGTTGTGGATTAGATCTAGCCTACTTGTTTGAAAAAGAGAATGTGTACTCACTCTGGGGTGACAAAACTCATGACAGTATCCCAGGTGAGGAGGCCCAAATGTACTCACTCTTGGGCCACAAAACTAGTTGTCTGCAAGGTGAGACATACCAAAAGGTAAGATACATACACTAGTTGGTATGCACTCACAAACACACAGGTGGCTATGGGGAAAAGTCATGCCGCTAGGTGGGCTTCCCACTCAACCATATCAAAGTTATATATGTTGATAAATTAAACAAGGAACCACAAAGAAAAATTCTCATGAACAAAAAGAACAAAGGTACCACAGTCATGCAAGCTGCATTATGCAAGGTGGTAAAAATGTAAAAAATGTAAAAAATGTAAAAATGTAAAGATGTGAAAAATGTAAAATGTAAAATGTAAAGATGTGAAAATTTAAAATGTAAAAATGTAAAATGTTTGAAGGAGTCTTGTTCATTTCATGCAAAATTAGTCACTTGGGAAACATTGTGTCTAATGTTTCCAAGAGAGGATCAATTAAAGAATAGTATATTCACAACTTAGGGGATGCAGTGCCTCGCGTTAGACCACAAAGAGGAATGTAATATGCTTAGAAAGATCACACTGATGAAGGACATCACACCCAATGTCATTCCACAACCTGAAAAAAACATCATATAAATGACAAGGCTACACTAGGAACCAAGAATGTAAATGAATTATGGTAATTTATGCCCACCACTCTAAAATAATTGTTACACGTCATTCTATGAGAAATTACTTTAAAGTAGAGAAGAAAAGAAAAACAAAAAAGGAAAAAAGACATGAGAGCCAACCTAAAAATTCATATGCCAAGTCATATGTTTTGAGGTTAGGATGCATCATGTCAAGGAAAGATAAAAAAGAAAGAAAGGGGATTTTCCCCCTAGAAAAGAAAGCACACCAAACACATAAGCGATCTATGGATTTTGGGTCAGTATGTTCATTGCTGCAATATTTGTATGAAAGAGCACAATACTGTCATCATTCCCCAAAGCACATAGAACTAGAAGAATGACATAAAGAGAGTGAAAACAAAGAAAAATGAAAGTCCATTTTGGGTCAACATGGGACATTGCGGTCTCAATGCCTTACATGGTCCCTAAAAGGAAAAAACAAGTGAAAAGAAAGAAAACAAAAAGGTGAAAGAAAATAAAAAAGCTTTTGGGTCAACATGAAGGAGACATTTCGGTCTCAATGCCTTGCATCATCCCCAAAAGGAGAACACAAAACAAAAACTGAAAAAGACAAAGACATTGTGGGTCAACATGGAAGAGACATAGGGTGTCTCTACACTTTACGTCATCCCCAAAAGAACACAAAAGAAAAGGAGAAAAAGATAATGTATGACATATAAAAGAAGAGAGATATGAATAGAAGTGTACAAAGAGAGGGAATATCAAGCACATGATACATGGGAAAACAATACACACCTGAAAATGAAAATAAAAATAGAAAAGAAAAGAGGCATAGTTAAGAAAATGCAGGTCAATCATCTAACAGGTCATCTGCCTCTAAATCATGTTCAGTGTAATGCGAGGGTAGTTGACTATCCAAAGGAAGAATTGCAAGTGTAGAACCAGGAGTTGTACTAGGCTCTTCACTTGGGGGAGAGGATGTATCATTTAAGTTCATTGTAGATGAAAATAAAGAATTTAAATCATTATGCACCTCTTCATCTATTTTTTCTATCGTCGCATCATCATCATCATCATCATGATTAATGACAATAGGAGGATGAAGGGTGATTTGTAATGATGGATGTATCAAAAGTGGAGGCTATTGGATTGGTTCAATTTGTTGCGAAGGTTGCATTAGACTATCTTGTGGTAGGTCAGGAGAAGGAGGGGGTCATCTATTACTTCAGTCAAAGGTAAAGGTTGATTTTCTTTATCTTCTTTTATGCAAGATTTATGAGCAAGGAGACGACGATGACGCCTTCTTTCCCTAGCACCATAGTTTTGTTTAATTATATTTTGGAGTTGTTGAGGTGTAAGAGTAGATTGAGGCATCATGTGTTCTTCTACGTCCGAAGAGGGAAGAACAAAAGAAACTGAAGAGGATAGATCATCCACTTTCTCTTTGGCTTTATACACTTGTTTAAGGCGGGGAGGCATGATAGGAGTGGTTTCAATTTCCCGTGGTTGTTTAAATGATGGAAGGGAAGTATCAAGGGGTGGTTGTTTAGGAGTTTGTATGGTTTTCTTAATGTCAGAATCAGGTTGAAGCATGGTTTCATCTATGATAGGAGGTGTGGGAGTGGATGGGGATGAGTTACAAAGAGAAAATTCAACTATCTTTCTGACTTTAAACTTTTGATAGGTTATGAAAAAGAAGTCCTTTCAAGATGTGATAGGTTCCATAGGTGTGGGAGTGGATGGGGATGAGTTACAAAGAGAAAATTCAACTATCTTTCTGACTTTAAACTTTTGATAGGTTATGAAAAAGAAGTCCTTTCAAGATGTGATAGGTTCCATAGGTGTAGGCAAAAAGGATTCTAATGAAAAATTACCTTTGGAAGATAAAGGATTAAATCCACTATGGTGTATGGTGACTATCTCATTCTCATGTGGAAACATCAAACCCTTGTGAAGAACTGATGAGACTTCTTTGATTGAGCAAACCTAGGGGTGGACTAGCCATAAACAAAATTGGTTGGATTTTGGAATAATTGAAAATGTTACCTCCAAAGTTTTAGGTCCTATGTGTAAGGGTAGCATGATCAATCCAATCGTAGGGCATGCAAAACCAGTATGTGTCTTAATCCATGCAGTTATTTTATTATATTCATCTTGATATAACTCATTTAATACTAGAAAATCCTCTGTGATAAAATTATCACAACAAGAGGGATCTATTAAAATACCATTGGTGGGCTTATTATAGATTCTACCAGCTATGTAAAGAGGGCCATCAAGAATTTTTTGTAGTATGGCTTTAGTAGAAAAAGTGATATAAAGAGATTTAGTGGTTTGGACCTTACGAGGGATAACATCTATCATAGCTACTAGCTCATCCATAAGACCTTATGTAGTAATAGGGGGAGGTTTATCATGTTGTTCATTGTTTGTATCAATAGTCAGTGTATCAATGGTTGAAGGTTCACTAACCTTGACAAATGAGGTTGTATGTTTAGGCATGAGATTAGTGAAAATTTGTGAATTTGGGTTAGGGGGTGGAATGGAATTATTTTCTTGCTCATTAACACCCATAATGGATAGATGGCCTGAATCAATGAGGTCTTGGACTAGATGTTTTAGATGCTTGCAATGCTCAGTGTCATGTCAATTTTGGTGATGAAAATGACAATAAGCATTAGGTTTAAATGTGGGTGGTAAAGGTTGGTTTGGATCAAGTAATTGGACGTGTGGAAAAGTGAGCAGGCATTGTTGAATTAATTGGTTCATTGTGTTATGAAGGGTATTGGGTAGGGGAGTAAATTGTCTCTTTGGGTCCCCATAGGTATAAGGCACTGCTACTTTAATAGCTACCACTTGATTTGGAACTAGTTGACTTGGTTGCAGTTGTGGTTGAGGATGCGGATTGAACTATAAAAATCCTCTATTTGGTTTGTGAAAGTTTTAATTGTTGGCTTGATTTTTGTGTTTAGGCTTTTCACCTTAGTTAGAAGTGGATTTTGGATCATGACTTGAAACTAAGTTATGGTATTCACACAGGGTTGTGCATAAGTGCATGAACAAAGGGAATTTCATCATAGTTATCTTATCCTAAAGGTGGGTGCACAAGTTTTCAATAAAAATCTTTTGCAAATGTGCATCAGGAATCTTGACATCAATTTGGGCATACACAGATTGGTATCGTGAGATAAAATTCATTACTTTTTCATTGGTGTTTTTTCTACATCACATAAGGTCAGCCATTGTATTTTTAGGTGTCATGTGAAATTGAAAGTGACTTATGAAAGCATCCACCAATTCATTGAATGAATAGATGGAATTATTAGGAAAGTTAGAAAACCATTCTAATGTTGTATCTTTCAAGGTCCTTAGAAATTTTTTGGCTAAAAGTTTATCATCAAGGCCAAAATCACTACATAAGGCTATATAAGCATTAAAATAGTTGATAGGGTCTCCTTTACCTTCGTATTTCTCAAACCAAGGCATTTATATCCCTTGTGGCATTGAGGTACGTAATATTTCTAAGGATAAAGGACTACTATAGACATGATATGTAAGTCGAGTGGATTGACCTTGGCTAATGGTGGAAAGTTGATGTTGCATAGATGAAACTATAATAAGGAGTTGTGTAAGAAGGGGATTGGGGTATGTGGGTTGAGGTGGAAGGGAAAATGGTGATGGAGTGTAAGTGATGTTAGGTGAAGTTAAAGGAATGCTATGAGGTGTGAAGGTGGTGGAAGGGACTTGCAATGCCAAAAAAGAAGTAGGAATGCTAGTGGCAATTGGGAAAGAAGTAGCCTGATGCATAATTGTATTGACTTGTGGATTGGTATAAGTTGGTATGGAAGCTATGGTTGAGGGGAGAGGAACTGGAGGTCCTCGTTGGCTTATAGGAATGGTTGCAAATTGAGTATTAGAAGAGGCATGTTTATTATAAATCTAAACAATTCTCTTCATCACTTGCAAGCCATCATCACTTTGAATCAAATGGTGAAGGTTGTCAATGGTAGGTATGGCAGTTTGGGAAATGTTTTCAAGTGACAAGTCTTGTTGTAAATGTGAAAATTCTTCATAAATACTAATGAACTCATCTTGAGGAAGAGAGTTGTTTTGGGTGTCAACATTCATTTGATGGAAATATAAAGGCATAGAAGTGGTACTATCAAGGCCTAATGCACCATTGTCCGTACTAGGAGTAGGAGCTCGTGAGATCCGAAGGTCCGCAACAAAAGTGCTATTGTGGGAGGCCATGAGTCTAAAACTTCTTCTCACTGAAGTATTATCAATGGGGCACTAAACACTCATGCAAGTACCACTAAGGAGGGGTGAATACAAATTCAAATTAATCTAATTGTTGGAAATGAAAATAACATAAATGTTGCTAACTATAAGAAATATCTAATTATAGAAAACATAAATGTAGAAAAATGCCAGAAAAGTGCTAAAAATGTCATTTTACAAGTGCAGAGGGACTAATTCACCCTAGGTGACGAATGAGTCCCAGTATGATTTTTTTTGTATTTTTCATAAATTTTAAAATGAGATACAATGCAAATATGAAATCTAAATGAAGCTTTCACTAATGCAAGATAAACTGTCCTACAATGCAAAAACAAAACAATGTACTAATTGAATGTTAATGCACATGAAAACTAGGATATAATATGAAATTAGAAATGCAAAGTGCTCAAGCATTGGGTTCACCAAAATGAACCATAGATTTTTGGCTCTAAGACTTCTCCAAGTCTTCTAGGGTTTTTCACCTAAAACGAGAGAATTAGGTCGAAAATGCAAAATAGTTCATTTAAATTATGTTATGTGTTATGTTTTCTAAGCTAAATGAAGTTAACTAAATGAAAATGACTAATCTAAATGAATGAAAACAAATTCCAAAGTGAAATTAAAGCTATGTTTGAAAACACACTATGATATGCAAACAACTAAGTAAATGAAGAAATTATGTAGAACAGAAAGGAATGGGATGAATCTGAAGTTTTGTGGATGCTCATGGAAATTACTGATTTTTCACAATGGGACTCATTTTTCCAGGGTGGTGAATTAGTCCTCCTCCTGGTGAAAAACTATCGAAAGCAAGTTTCTAGCTGTCGAGATCTAAAATCTAACAACATTCAAAATTTCAATCCTAAGGTGGGACTCATTTTCCATAGGTGGTGAACCATTCCTCTCCCAAATTTCTGAAAAGTTAGGAGACAACTCTACAACACCAAATCTGGAAATCATTGCTTGTCGGGTTGCCAAAGTCAATTTTGCAGAAAATAGATAGAAAACCTTCTCCAAGCTTGAAATAGACTTAAGTTGACTTGAAGCACCAAGTTGACTTGTAAACCAATCTTCAACACCAAATTTTTTGTCAAATTTGTATAGATAGGTTTGCAAACAAACATGCAATAGGGAAAAATGTTTTAAGGTTAGTGAATAAGGGTTTCCCTTGGTCAAACCCTGCTTTTGGTAATCAAACCTTCAATGAAATAATGAAATGCAAAGGAATAGTAAACTAACAACATGCAATTTCTATTAACCTACCAAACCCTTGATGATGCAAATCTGAAGTAATGTCAATGGTTGCTTCAAACTACTTGAATAGTGCTTGAAAAGATGTAAAATGCTTGATTGCTTGAGATTGCTTGAATATGATGTGTGAATGTTGGAGGATGTAAAATGAGCTGAAAATCACATATTTATATAATTATTGTGCTTTAGTATCCATTCATACCTCATCACAAGCCAACATCAAGTGATTTTGAATAAAATCCTGAAAGGAAATTTAAAATATTTTAAATTTGGGGCCAAGGGGGACTCATTCACCACCCATGGCGAATGGGTCCTACCTAGGACCTAAAAACAAGTGTCGGGAAATATGTTGTATTTAATGTTGTTTGTTAGGATAACATTCAAAAATACACTTAATAATCATATGATAGTGTAAAGGGGTCAAATAAAGCATGAGAAAGGGATAAATAGTGAAGATGTGCCTAGAAAAGCATGAAATATTGTTACAATACTTTACAACACATCAAAATAGGACTTGTTGATGAATAAAAAGGTGATTTTTATGTGAATTATAATTAATAGAGTCTAGAAGAATGTAGAAATGTCTTAAAAAACTTCACAACACCTTCAGAATATGTTGTTCATTGAGTTTTAGTACCTAAATATGCATGTTCAAGCCATGCTACAACATAAAATCAAAGCAACATAGTTCCAACACCATGAAACAAGACTTAAAAGACCATGGAAATTACAACGGGCCATTTTTCTATGACACAATAACTGTCTTATGTGTACCCTATATAAAAATTAGTAACATGTGTGAATGGGATCTAGTTGATGAAATAACTATGTAAAACAACTATTTCAAACAAAAAATCCCTAATGGGAATTAATGTTAAAAGGAGCATTAAGGATATTTAATGTCAAAGCCACCAAATTGTTAAGAATAATGGATAAGGATGAACTAATAAAAATGAAAGTATTATATATTTTGGAAAATGTTTCATTTATTTATTCATGATTATGTAAGCACATTATGCAATAGAGAAGTAGTTAGAATGAGTGGTTGCATTGTTGAAATGAGGTAGTTGTTGAACTATTTAGAACTATTCAAACACTCATAACCCCATACAATGTAATATACCCATATTAATAATAATGCTAACATTCACCCCTTATTAGATTGTTCCTAAAACCATAAAATCACTTTGGAAAGGGACCCTTTCTTAAGGCTTACATAACAAAACTTGTTGATTACAAAAATGTGTGTACATTCTTGAGAAGATCTCCCTTTTAAAGAAAAAACCTGAATTAGGTGGAACTCCATCAAGCTTCCTCACGAACCTTAGAAAAGTGTAGCTCTGAGCTAAATTCCCAATTTCTTCCTCCCATGAACTCTTGAATCATAGATTCCTAAATTATTCAACAACAATCCATGCTGAGCTCTCCAAATACATCGCTACATCAAGTTGTCTGATGACCCTCGAAATGGTATAATTCTCGATCATGGTCTTGTAAGATAATTGGACAACCATCCATATTGAGCTCTACATCAAACCCCTTACCTATCTCCAAAAACCGTACTTCATTATATATGTATTCTTGAAATATGTTAGCAACAACAGGAAAAGAAAAGAAATATTTAAGCCAAAAATGCTTATCATGCAAAGCATCATCTCAAAGTGAGAAGCTAACTTGAGATGATGGAAATTCATCCATCCTTTGGTGCAACTAACTTCCAATTTTAACCTTGTTATATTTTATCCATTTAATATCTTTGATGAAGGCCTTGTCAGTTGTTGTAAATATATCCCTAATCTGAATGGCATGTATAATGTTCTTTGCAGTGACTAGAAGAACAACATCTTGAAACTCAATAGTATCAATGTTGAAATTGATAGTGGAAATTAAAATAATGCTAAAATCAAGTTTTGGCTTGTAGAATATAGTAATCTTACTAGTATCCAAACCCATCATCAAAATGAAAACCTTCTTCTCGGAATAAAAAATATACTCAAAACAAATATGACACATTGAGTTTTCTACATAGGAGTGTGCCTTATGCAAACCAACTAAATAATAACAACTCCATTTGTTGCAATAATATTCCCACGTAGTAATTTGATAGTTCTCACCTACTTTAACTCTCTAACCTTGTGAAACTTCTATGATCTAGCAAATGACTCATGTGTCATAATCCATTCTTCAATTTTATTAAAACATAATCTCATAACACATACCTTGAACTCTCAAAACAATATCTTTGTTTCACTTCACACACCTTGATAGTAAAGGTGCACCCAGAAAATGGGTAAATCAAACACTATAGCTATACATTAAAAAACCACTAAAAATTGCACAAGTACCTTATTGTTCTTATGAGAAAAACTAGGATCCATTCTAACCCAACATGACACAATTCTAGTTGCAATTTTTCTTTAGAACATCCTTTACTAATATTTCATTGGAAATGTTGAACAAAATATACTTATTTGTGTTTCCTGCTTCTTTTACTCTTCCTCAAATGATGGAGAACCCAATAAATCACCTTATTTTCATGAAGATTCTTGAGAATGCAACAATTCTTCTTTTCATGCCTCCTTATCCTTAATAAAAAAGTTCACACCAAATCTTTGGAATCACTCAAATCTAATTGTGGCTTGGACAAACAAGTATAGAGGTTTAGATTTTTGTAATGGCTTTTCCTCCTTGCAATCCTTTAAACACAACAATGACAGACCTTTAACTTCAATCCTCATTAAAAATCTCATTCCAAATAACTCCTAGTATAGCCCAACAAAAAGGCCTAGCATGCCTCTAGAAAATCCTTTTTCCTACACTTCTTCACCATGTTTTCCACACCATGCTTCACATATTATCCTACAATTTTTTGGTTAATATATTCCAAACACCATATGTAGGAAATTACAAGGATATCATCATATTTCTATGTATAGATAGAAGACTTAGACATGAAGCCGCCATCAAAACATAGTCATCTTCATATTCCAACACATAGGTAAACACTTAGATGTAACATCATATATATTTCATTGCTCCAATACACATGAATCGCTCCACTTCTCTAATACCAAATGTTAGCAAATGATTTATTTTGTATTCATTATTATGCAAGAAAATTTATAGAAGAGAGAAGCAATTAGAATGAGCGGTTGCACAGTTGGAATGAAGGTCAAAGAAATATATTTCTTTAGCATTCATCTTATATACAAAAATAAATAAATCATGCTACATAAAGTTTAAGAGTTACTTTCAATTTTGTTAATTATATAAACTAAAAACTAAATAAAATTTGAATTGTGATAATTCTTGTAGATCTATCTTCACGAACCTTGATCTTGAGTCTAACCTAACAAAGGATGATGAAGCTAGATCATAATAATTGAAAAGTAAATCAATTCACTTGCATCCATAATTTCTTTACAAGACCATTTAGAGTATAAAACTACTTACTTCAACATCTTAGAAAATATTATCACCTCTCCACTACTAGGAATTATATTTTCTAACTCTATCACAAAATTACCTAGTGCTTTGAAATTTATTGATTCATCACACTCACATTTGGATCCACCTCTTATTACTAGAAAATTTTCATTGTCATATTTTACTTTCTAATAGATTAAAATTAAATCAAGTTCCCTTTGAAAAAATTCATTGGAGCGATTGCCTTTCCTCTTGGCTCTCAAACTAATCATCTAGCGGAGGCTGCTGGTGCTTTTCACATCATAAATTTAGCCCAAAGTCTTAACATTAAAAATCTGTGGCTCGAAGGAGATTCCAAAAACATAATTGACTGCCTCTATGGCAAGTCTCCCCCCTCGTAGACCATTAAATCATGGGTTGAGGATGCCATATTGACTTTGGCTAAATTTGAAAAAGTTAAAATATCACATGCTTATAGAGAAGCCAATGTTGTTGTGGATTTTTTCGCTAACAAAGGAGTTAGGAGTAAAGATGTGTGTACTTGGCTTAATACTAGCGATCTAAACTCTAATGTCTTTGCCCTATTAAATTATGATAAATCACATGGAAAAGTGACGTGTTATCCCTTTAATGAGGACAGGTTGGATCTTTCACATCACAATAATTAGAGTGCATGGGATGGAGCCTAGCAGCTTAATTTGCAAGAAAACTCTGCACGCTTTGTGGGTTCTTAGATTTGGTAGGGCCAATTTTAGTAAAGCTTTCGTTTGGGTCTACGCCATTGTGTCGGCCGAAATGGGAGGAGACAGAAAGCGAATTGAGCCAGATAGCTATGATACACACATGAAAAATGCCAAGGCTTGGAGTAAGGTTAAAAGCAGAGGGTTGCTTCCTTTCCTGCAGAAGCTTCATGGCTCTAACCAAGAGGCTACGGATCTCTTTGTTAAAAAGTGGAATAATGGAAACTTGACCCTGTTTGGTAGGAATGTGGAGCTCAGCGAAAATCTTATTGCTGATGTTACATGATTATCTACTGAAGGGAAGAAGTTCTTTAGGGAAAGGGCTTTTTCCAATGAAGTTGTGATCAGATTCCCTAAAAAGGACAAAGAAAGGCTAAGTTTGGTTAAAATTGCTAACAGCTACTTCGATGCTGACACCATAAAGGCCATTTGGAGAAAGGTTATGTGGGTCATCATTGAGTACATTACGGTGGATGGGCGCTTCACCAAAGTTTATGGCTACCACTTTGCTCTTCTCAACCACTTCCGATACAAGGTTAGGGTCTCTCGCCCCTATTATCTTTTCTATTCCTTGAAGAAAAGCTTGGAGGGTAATAAAAAAAACCCTAAAAGATTCCCCATTCTGCACACCGGGTTAATAAGGTTGATTGTTGAATATTTCCAAAATAAGTCTGCTCCTGCTATTCTGGAAACCATCTCTGATACTGAGAGTGATGACATTGAGCCCAGTGGCTCGGAGTATCTGTCTAACTCTAGTCCGGCTAGAAAATCCCTTAGCTTGCACGCTGTCCCTTCTGGGAATTCTAGTAAAACCCGCGTTGAGCTTGAGCCTGATAACCCCTCCCTTAAGAATAACTCTTTTGATAAGAAACCCCAGGCCAAAAGCCTTGTTTCCTATTCCGAAGAATCCTCTGAATCAGAGGAGTCTAATGCCAACAAAACTGATCTTTGTGATGATCCTCTGCCGGATAAACACATGAATGATTACTCCCCTGTTAGTCTTAACCTTGAGAAAACTTGTCCTAATACTGGAAAAGAGCCCTCTCTGGATATTCTGAACCTAGCCAAAACCAATTCTGAGTCCCACTTCAAACTATTGGAATGGACTTTCATTGAAATTAATGAGTTGAAAATAAAAAATTGGGCCCTGCAAAACAAGATTGAAGAGCTAGGAGCAAAGATTGCACAGATTGAAAAGAAAGATGTGGATCAAAGTAGCAGAAATATAGATTCCAAGGTTGAGAACATAAAGAATACCATCAAAACCATTGCTGAGCAAAACAACCGCATGGCAAGACATAATGCCATTATCATTAACGCAATGAATGAAAAGCTTGATAAAGCCCAGCAGGGTTCTCTAGTGGTGGATTTGGAGGAAATAGAGGAAAAAAGCCAGGAGACGGATGTAGGTATTTCTAGAAGAACCAGATCCAATCTGAAGTGCAAGGTCCCCCCTACTTCGAAGATGATTCAAACTTTTAAAAAGGGTGTCAATGATATGCAAAATCTGGAGGTGGAGATGGAGTTTGTCCTCAAGACTCTAAACTAATGGCTAGGGTTTTTTTGGTGCTTACTCTGCTATTCCTTTTGACTTGACCTTTTTGGTCTTTTTCGTTTGGTTGCTACTAATCTTTTCTTGGGCAGCTGGTCTTTTTGGTTGGACTTTGCTGTCCTCTTTACTATTTTGTAAACATTGTGGTTTCGGGTCCCTGTAAAACCCGTTTTACCCTTTTATCAAAAAAAATTCTCCCAAATTTTAATTGCATGGGTGCAAATTGAGTCATTATATTGATTCAAAATAGCTTTAACTAAGTCATTGATTCTACTATAGTTGATAATGATACTATGTTGTTCCTTTTCTGCTCCAGTTTTGATACTCTATTTAGTTTGATTCTGCTTGATAGATGCTATAGTTGATAATGATACTATGTTGTTCCTTTTCTAATATGACTTTGATATTATGTTTTTTTGTACTTTGTGGATGATACTTTTGACATCCTAATCATCTGGATTGTGTTTCTGTGATGTTATAGAGAGATACATATGTGATATGGTTTATTAGCTTATGAGTTTTCATGTGTTTATCATGTTGACATGATTGCTTATGATTTATCTTTATCATCTATGTTGGTGAAGAAGACATAGTAGCATTACTCATTCATGAGTACCCTACTACGCTGCAATTCTTATTCACAGTGTGTTTTCTAACATAAATATATATATGTTTTAACATTGATGTTTCCTGCAGACACATGTACCGGGTAACGGCTCCACCTGCTTGTCAGGTCTGAGTGTACCCTAATTCAATAAAATTATGTTGTTGGAGGTACTAACAGGTCCTATTTAACCATCATTCTCTTTCAAACGAGTATTGATGTATTACCCATGTAGTTGTCCAATTTATTCTATCGTGTTTGTTTATATTGTTTTGTGTTTGTGAATTAATACTTAAGTTTAACTAATGTATGTTTATGTGTTTATAAATGTTTATGATTTAATTTATTAAATTAAATTAAATAAGTTATCGAATTTAAAAGTGAAAGTTATTTCTTTGAAATGTTTTCTAATTAAAATATAAATATTGCTGATTTAATTGTGCAACTTGAATTATGTGAAATATATATTTTTATGAAAAGATATTTTTAGCTTGTAATGAATCTTGATTGGCAGTTAAAGATCTGTTTTAATATTTTAAAGTATAAGTTAAACTGGTTGATCTATTTTCAATGCAAAAATGGTCTTTCAGTTAAGTTTGATGATTGAAAGTTAATTGCATGAAATAAGATCTTTTGGAAGAGGGACAATTGACATTCATGGGAAGAATTTTTGGAAAAAACCTTTCCGACAGTAGTTTTCAGAAAATTTGCATGGCAATTGCTTCAAAAGGATTTTTCTCTTAAGATTTTGTTTACAATCATAATTTTTGAAGCAGGATTGATTTGAAATTTCTTCTTCGAACCATAGTGAATTTAAAATAGATTTAGCAGAAGTTTTAGAAAATATTTTCAGCCATCATCAAGCTTTTGACAGGTTTTCTCCTTTTAAAGTTTTTGCAAAATTATTTGAATAAATTTTGTGGAAAAGTATTTGTCTGTCAAACCTGCACTTAAAATAGAGAAAACATCAGATCAAGCCATCAAATTTTGTAGAAAATACAGTTGAGTAATGAAACTAATAATTCAAGAGAGTATAACATAGAATGTTTCTGTAGAACTGAAAACAACAAGGGATTTCTTTTAAATATTCATTGTATTATTGAAAATTTATGATATAGCATTAAGAACGAAGACTGTGTAATGTAGAAAAGATCGAAGTCAATAAATTATAATTGTGAATCTTCTTGTAGAGGCGTTGCCTCTAGGTATTTGAGAAAACTTAGAATCAAGGAATCTTATAGCTGTAAAAGCTTACTTCCTATTATATTCTTAAGTAGAACACAACCCATCTGTTTACGTGATTTAATATCAGAGCAATAATAGAATTTTGCTTTGTGTAAATATTATTCTCAAACCTCAAATCTACGCCCTAAGCAATTATACATCATTTATTTTACTAGACGGTTGAGATTCCTTCTAAGCTTAGACCTTGGATGTAAATTATCCTCCTGTAGGCGAGTAATCCAACTTTTAGGCTTGTGTCATTGGTTTTATTACAATTTATTCCTTATAACCCACAGGTCCTAGGATTGTAACCTAGCTCTAAAACTATGGAAACAGATTTTATAGGATGTAGACCTCTCTTAAGGCGCGAATATTGCCAAGACTATGTTGTGATATACCTGCATGTGTAAGGAATTTTCCAGCAGAATTACATATATATATTGAGACCTTCAATTGTTATGTTTTGATTTTGATAAGAATTTAACAAGTTCTTACCTGTAACTGTTACTTGTGTCGAATGCATGGTGTTCTAACTATTACTCAAGTGGTGATATTTACTTAAGAGTTACCACTTAGCCTTTAGTGTTACTTACCTGTGTATGCAATGATCAAAGGCAGTTTTCTTGTTAGGAAATCGTATTTATATAACTACTAGTTGATAGATAATTTCTAATCTCAAGAGTTTGTTAATAATGAGTCTTTGTATTAGAAAAATGAGATAGATAAGTTTTTAAGTTATAAATTAAATGTAATTACTTTCTAGTAAAATTGTATATCACAAAAGAATCCTCCGTCCATTAACAATTTATATATATATTTATTAAAAGTGTATTGTAATGTTTAAAAAAAAAAAGTAAAGAATGAGTTTTATATATATGGAATTTATATTATTCTTATTCTACAATGTTAATAAATGCAATCTTTGAAATTATTAAAATATGTTAATCTCTATAGTTTGGTTATTATGTATTTTAATTTATAGAGGTTTATTTAATGCAATTATTAGTTGGGCATATGTTCATAACATTAAAGATGTTTATTTCGTTTCTTTTAAGGCTAAGGTAGAAATAATGGTGTTGTTAAGTGTATTACATATTGATCTTATTGCTCGATTACAAGTATTTTTACTTGGGGATGTAGCTATGCATATTTAGTCTTTGTCTAAAGAAGCATATTAGAGATCTATAGACGGTCTCTAGTGGAGAACGTAAACATTGTGATTTTGATCTTTGTACTTGAAAACAACCCCTAGATTTTATGTTGTCATGTTATAGAGAGAGTGGCTTGCGGTAGGGGCCGAAATCCTATAGAGATTGTCTGGGTAACCTATCGTAGGTGTGTTAATTCAGTGAAAACCTAACTAATGTATTAGGGGTTGGGTAGATGTTAACACTAATTCAGATAAATGTTTGCCTTGCCTATTTTCTTAACGTTTGTTTAGGTTGAGAAAAGGTTGAGAAGGCCTCGAATGGCAAGTCGCCATCTTGTCCTCTTGAAAGATGAAACGACTCCACATGAGTCTACATAAGGGCCGCGAATTGATAGAGGCTACCAGGGTAACTCTTGGAGAGGGCTAGTAGTCTAGGAAGATTCACCAGGGTAACCTATCCCCACAGTGTGATGACACTCTTAGTCTATACCATGATGGTGGTCCTTGTGTTCATATTTCTATTAGTTGTGATTCGTTACTGAGATTTTATCTGTTATGATCTGTCATCGTCATGTTGTGATGTGAAATTGTAAACCACATAAATGTAATGTTCTATCTTCATTATTTTTGGACCTATCATTATCTCCTAGCATAGAGGGAGTGGACCTTCGGGTTCCACGTGGTCGGAAGGAAATGTGCTATACCTTCCTTATACATTCATGCAGTTGATCCTATGCTTACAACTGGTTCCAGTTACTTCATTGTTCGTGACTATGGATCTGGAGCATGTTCGTGGATATGGATGTCAGTTGTGATATGATGACTATCTGCTTTGTATATTTACCTCTTGTATAAGAGCGTTTTCTTTGTACCATCATTTTGATGTATTGAGATTTATTGAAATCTCACATGTTGTAATCTGGACATATGGATATTCGATTTTAATAAGTTTTGTAAACTAGATCATTCATGGAATTAAATTTGTACTTATGTTTATGATAGTGTGTTGAGTTTATTTATTAGGTTTAAGTAACGTCGTCTTGGAAACCTTATGACAATTGTGTAATTATATATTTAAAAAAAAAATTGTTCTCTTAATTTTATTCTTTACACTTTGTTTTGACGGTAGCCAAGGCGGGGCGTTACAATCAAGTTCCCTTTGAAAAAATTCTCACAAAGTTTAATTACATGGGTGCAAATTGAGTCATTATATTGATTCAAAATAGCTTTAACTAAGTCATTGACATGGTAGCTATATTACTTTAACATGTTGAGGAATCCATAAACAAAAATAACAAAATTTCTAATAGATAAATAGATGACTTAATGAATAAATAAGGGTCAAAATTATTAGATTAAGCTAAAACCATATAATAGAATGCATTAAAGATAAACAAGTCAAACTCAAACTAGATGAATGCACGTAAAATTTATAAGTTAGAATGAAAAATCCAAATAAACCATTGAAAAAATCATTGTTAATCCAAAAAAAATATTTTAGTACTAGGAAAAAATCAATTTGAGAATATCTACTAAAGTGGACAATTTGGTGATTCTTTTATGAATCACCTAAATTATTAGTAAGATTTGTTTAAATAGTTAAGATTGCACTTGAGAATTCTATAATTCCAATCTTTGACTTGCAAGTTTCTTTTTTGATCTTGCGATGATGGATATGCAATGGAATATAAACTCTATTATGTTTGGATGAGGTTTGGAGTATCCTCTTCCTTTATGTATATGAGTTGTGAGAAAATTATGTTCATTGACAAATTTGAAAAGTGAAAATTTGAAAAATAAATCTTAAATTTTCAAATTATATTTAAACCATTATTTTTTTGAGAACATAAAAAACAATTAAGGGTATGTGCAGGATCATCATGGAAAAAACAGGCCCTTAAGTGGCAAAAAATTTAGAAAAATCTGAGTTCGGCAACTTGACGTATAAATTTGAATAAGTTATCTATATTATTTAAAAAATATGTAAGAATAGAATCTATATAAAATTGAATGTAGTTTCTAAACTACTAGGTTTGTTATAAAAAAATCTATTTGGTGAAAATTTGAAATTTCAATGCAAGAGTACTTAAATTTTAGGGGAAAATAAGTAGGTGTCCAACCACCTAACCACAATAAAATGATAATTATTTTATAATATTTTAGATATAAGTAGAGGACTCATGTCCCAATGTGATGCATATTTTTTTGTAATTTTTTTCCAAGTAAATAATTAATTATGAATTTTTTATTACAACTTTTAAAACATATAAAAACTCGTATGTTTGACCACCTTAACTTGGTCAAAACTTTATGAAATTCAAATTTTCTTCTTTTAATCCTATAGTATGTGAAGCATAGAATATGATGCATGTTTTGGATTTAAAACAATGCAAGATCATTTGAAATCTATAGATGTTTTTTAATCATCCTATCAATCATGACTTTAGTCATAATTTGAATAGAAAATGAATAATAATTACTTATTAAATTAAAAGTAAGGTATAATTTATGTTGTGGAAAGCTAAGAATATCCTTTAAAAACCCTTTTCATTTCATCAATTTTGGGTAAAAAAAAGTCATCAGCCACATATCCATCATATTGCCACATTTTGGCCCATCATGATCCTGCACATACCCTTAAACTATACAACCGATATAGAAAATGATTTATATAATGAATCAATATTTGTTACATGTTTTAGACCATTGATCATAAATTATAACTATACAAAAGCTCACTCTACTTTAACATAACTAATATAAAATGAACAACTTAAAGGTGCTCACTCTACTTTAGCATATTTAGCCAATAGGCTATTTGTGTGAACTTTAGTTAGAAATTTCGTCAGCCTTCCCAATTTTTAACCGTTCAGGCATTGGGCTCCAAGTCGGAAAAAAGGTGTTGGATGTTTTTTATTTTTTAATTAAAAGCATTTGGTGAGCTGATAAAGAAGGAGAACAAAATTAAACATTGGATGGCATCAACATTAATTGTTGTATGGGTTTTGTGTAGTGGTGATGGTTGTAAGTAACACCTTCCATTTAAAACCTCAAAAAACATAGCGAATGTCAGCGCAATTTTTGGTAAGGCATTGTTGGGTGTCATTATGTGGCTTTACCTTCTATAAAACCTATGAGTGAGGACGGAAAGCTTCTATGAAGGTGAAAATGTGATTATCCATTATGGAATTTCTTTGAACGTGGTTGGAGGTTATTTTGTGTTTTGTGCATGGGGTGATGGGTGCAAAAGCAATACAAAAGTGCGGTTGTGATAATTCTTTACCCATTTTTTGCAGGCACTGGAGATAGAAGGGAGTGGAGAGAAATAAAGTAGGAATAGGTGCAAGAAGAGGTGCATATTGAGAAAACCCTTTCTAGAGTATTTTGAAAATAGTTTTTGTTATTTTCCATAGGGCATTGTTGATTGTTGTTCTCTAGGTTAGGTTATATTGTTTCATTTATGGTTTTTATGTAGTCATGATGGTTGGAACGCAGTGGGTTTTTTCATCTAGATCACTATTGAAACCAATATTGTTTCATTTATGGTTTACATTTTGTGGTGAAGGTTTTGAACCAGTTTGTTGCTATGAGTTTTTATGTTTTGTGGGTTTTTTATGGTTTGCATATTGTGGTGAAGGTTTTGAATCAGATTTTTACTATGAGTTTTTGTGTTTTGTGGGTTTTTCATCTAGGTCACTATTGAAACCAATATTGTTTCATTTATGGCTTCTGTTTTGTGGTGATGGTTGTAACAAAAATAAATAGTTAATGTTATATAGTTTATGTTGTTTGCCATAAGTCATTGTTGATTGTTGTTGTCTAGCTTATGCTATATTGTTTCATTTATGGTTTATGTTTTGTGGCAATGGTTGTAATGCAATGAAATAGTTAATGTTATATAGTTTATGTTGTTTTCCATAAGGTAGTGTTGATTGTTGTTCTCTAGCTTAGGCTATATTGTTTCCTTTTCGATAAGGTGCTGCTGAAAAATGACTATATTATTTGTTGAAACCAATATTGTTTGATATATGGTTTTCCTTTTGTGGTGATGGTTTTGCATGGGTTTGTTACTGTGAATTTTTGTGTTTTGTTGGTTTTCCAATCGAGGTCACTATTGATACCAATATTGTTTAGTTTATGGCATCCATTTTGTGGTGATGGTTGCAATGCAATAAAATAGTTAATGTTATGCGGCTCATGTTGTGTTGCATAAGGAATTGTTGATTGTTGTTCTCTATCTTAGGCTATATTGTTTCATTTATGGCTCTCTTTTTGTGGCAATGGTTGCAACAAAGTAAAATAGTTAATGTTATGGAGTCTAGGTTGCTTTCCATCAGGCATTGTTGAGTGTTATTCTCTAGCTTTGGCTATATTGTTTCATATTTGATTCACAATGCAATAGTAAATGTTATATATTTTACGTTGTTTTCCATAAGGAATTTTTTACTATTGGTCTATTGCTTTGGCTATATTGTTTCCTTTCTAATAAGGTGCTATTGAAAAAAAGAATTTGCTAGGTTGGTGTTGAAACCATTATTGTTTTATTTAAGGTGTGAGTGTGTATATTTGTATATACATTTTCTACATGTATCTTTGAGGTCATGCATTTATCTATATATAGATATGTCCAGTTTTTAATATCAATATAGTTATATGCTTCTTGTCTGGTTTGATTGCCACATACTCTTATATCTCCACAATTGTTGATCCCATGTCATGTCTACCTCTGACAAAGTAACAATTTTAAAATGTTCATCAATGCCTTCACTATTTATTGATATATGAAGAACAATATTCTTTCAATGGTCATCGAGCAAAAATATTTCTTAGTTTTGAAGACAACATGGTCTAATGTTCTTCTTTTATTGTTTTTGATAAACATGTACAAGTTGGACAAAATCCCACACACCATAAATTCATCATTTTATAAGGGGAAACCCTCATACATGGGATGTGAGAACATAAACTAGCAATCACACCTTTGGGTGCAATAGGTACGCCAAAGAGAATGTAGAGAAATTTTGTTGTTAATTTATTTATTTGAAAATGGGAAAAACAATTGATAGGCATAAATGTCAATCCAAGCAACCATCCACAAACTTAATGCCACACTCTGAATTGGAATACTGACAAATTAACTAATAAAGGAAAGTCTATAAATATATTAAATGTCTAGCAATACACAAATCTTTCTAAAAATGGGAAAATCCACAATTTAGAAACCTTCAAAAATGTAGAAAAATATATGTACACCAAGAAAACACAAAATAAAGCCTATGCATTGAATAACTTGGGCGTAGTACATAGTGGTAAAATCCACAATCCAAATGGTGGACAAAGAAATTTGTGTAGCTTGAATAGAAAATTTCAATGATACGCACCCAAATTTCCATTAATGTTTGTGTGATATGAAAGGGGAGAAAATAGAGAGAAATATGGATTATGGTCTCATATTTTTTGTAGTCAATAATGTAGTGCAAGGAAAATGCCTAAATCATAGTGTGAATTGAGTAATTGTTAATCCATTTGATTTTTCCAGACATAATCTAGTACAACCAAAGTTTTATGAGATTTGATTTGGCTGATCCTTTGAGCCTTTGTTGTAAGTACATATGGGCATCTTCAACATTTTAAAAATCAAGTCTGTGGCCATGAGATTTGGGGGATTGCAAAACTATTTTAAAAATATTGTTGTCCTTAAAGTGATCTATAACAAGACAAAAAAATTAAATCAGTTAATGTAGCAACCTATTGTATTTTGTCAGAAAAATGAAAAATTAAGAACATGTCTTTATAAAATTTGAATAAATGATGCAAAAATTAGGGGAATGGAAGGAACTAAATAAATGAGGATGATGCTAAAATAGGGAAACAAAAGGAACTGTAATGTTTAAAAGGGAATCCAACTACAAATACAAACTATGGGAGTCCCAATGCAATATACCCTATAAAACATTGCAGTAACCTACATTAAAGATATCATTGAAGCTTTTAAGGTTTGACAAATCAATAAGAGTATGAAATATGTTAGATAATAAAAATTAGATTCAAAAAATTTGATGCATAACGAGTAATATTGGCTAATGATCATTAGAATAAAAGTTTGGAAAGGTAATAGTGGGCACATAATTACCTCCTCATTGTCAAAATAATCATCATCCATTTCCAGCTGCTTCAACACCCAACATGCCAACAATAGACTAGTATAGTATGTTGCAAAACCAAGCAAGACATACATAAATATCGAATCTAAGAAACACATAATAGATTGTGTAAGTCCTTATTGTAGCTTCAACAAGAAGCAGTAAAGATCTAACAAGAAATAGATTATACAAAACAAGCAAGGAATCCAGTTTCTTTTGATAAATTAGTCATTCTGGTGTATAAATGTTAAAGGTACAAAATTTAATTGCCTATTTCAAAAGTTCAAAGATTATTTGATGAGAGTACAATATATAGGTGAAAAAATATTTGTAAATAAGTAATATTTTACCGCCGTGAACATAATTGGCAGGGGAGAACCCCATTCTAAACAATAGCTTCAGTAGAAGATGCAGGAAGACCACTTATATGTCGATTGAGCAGTTTTTAGAGAACTTTGTGCTGAATGTAATATGCTTGTGTTTATATACTTTATGCTAAAAGGGTTGATCTTGAAAGTTATGCAGCTTTGAAGGAGGGCCTACAAACCAAATTTTGTAGGTGAAAGGACTAAGTAATAATCAATGAAAGGGAAAGGACTAATTAATAAGAGAACATACCTATTACATTTTTTTCAGTGAAAAGAAGTTGAGCATTTCAAGAGGTTGATGCCAATAGTGTTGTCAATTGAGCTTCCTCACTTATCCTATTTGCAACATAAGGGCTTTGTTGCATGCATGTGTATCTATCAAATGTGAATTCAAGGTGGATACAAAGGCTAGAGAGTTGACTAACTCTAGAAATTGTTGTGAATATCAAGCCTTGCTGGTCGATGTTGCCAATGTCAATGGTGGCCATATCAAGTGTAAGCCCTTGTGATTTGTGGATGGTTAAGGCCCACACAATTTTAAGTGGAATTTGGCACCATCCACCATGACTCGTTGGTGTAATAGGGACATATTTTGGATTGTTTGTATCCTAGGCAGGCCCAATGTAATTCTTGAATCGAACAACAACAAACAAGGGAAGTTGGGGTGGTTTTTCGCTCTCCTTGTACACTATTTTTTTTACTATGCCAAGATCTCCATTAACAAGGCCAGTATCAATCCATAGATTACAATATAGCATAACCTTTTGGTCAACACATAGTAGAATATTTTTTTGGAGTTTATCATCATCTAGATTTGAGTTGAAAGAGCTCCCTATTTTCTTTGCAGTGGCTATGACAATGGGTTGTGCTAGAGACAACAACATGTGCTTATTATGGACTGAGACTTTTTCATTGGTTGCATAAAGATGTATGGATGATAAGAAAGAAATTTTTTCTATAGATGTTAGTGCCAAGCTTGATAATGACATTAGCAATTGCCAATCTACAATAGTAGGTTTAGCCTTTCTTAAATTACACAAGAGCTCATGAAATAGAAGTTGAGTTGGATCATCTCCCGCTTGGCGAAATATTTTGTTCAATGTAAAAACTATTTGAAAGCTCTAGCATAGGGTCCCCCTAAAGGAAGTAGAAGAGTACATAGGAAAGCTTTCAAATAGCTGACTGAGGTCTCCAAAGAGAAATATTGAGTGGCCTCCAAAGGGGCTATGGTTGTATGCTGGGAAAGCTTTGCACAAGCGATAGTCAATGCATTCAAGTAACCTAGGGTGGATGAAGCTCATTTCATCTATTAAAATGTAGCAAAAAAATTGAATTCTCTCTTGGAAGCTTTCCAGTGTTTGGGTTTGCAAGGGAGCCATCTCTTTGATGGGTATGCGAAGTGTTGAATGAATTGTTGATGCTCCAATGTTGAATGCTGCAACACTTGTTGGTGCGAGAATTAAGAGTGATATTTTCCTATTTGGAGTGAAAAAATTGAGTGTAAACCTAATTTGTTTAATTAGGTGTGACTTTCCAGTTCCTACAGTTCCTTGAACTATTATTTTGAGTGGTGGTTGGTAAGTGGTGGAGGATAGGTGTGACAACACTAAATCCAGTATTTTCTTTTGTTCCAATGAAAGGTCATGTTGGGTATTTAGATAGGGTAGGTGGGGGACTTGATATGTTGTGCAGTTTGAGTCTATGAAGGTAGATGCTACAATGAGTTCTATTGGATCCATGGAATGAGTATTCTAGTCATGGTTAAGGTCTATTTCATGGTTACCTAGCATGTCAAGTGAATCCAAGTGAGTGGATGGCATGGGTGTACAATTGACAACACTTGCTATTCAGATTGGTTGCAATGATGTGGGGGTTCTACATCACTTGAAGGAGACTTGGGGTCTATATTGGAGGGTGTATCTGGTAGGGTGCATCACACATGCCACAGATGGTATCCTCTCCCATTGTGTCACAATTTGAGTTGTGTATGAACCAAGATCAACTGCAATGTTATGAAAAGGTTTGTAGAGAACTAGTTCAGTCCAACAAAAGTCATAGAAACTCAGGTCATCCTTTGGAGGACTGCGTGTGAAACGAGGGGATACTTGAACAATTTCTTAAGAAGAACACTATTTGCAATGGTTTTCTTTATGAGATGTTTTGAAGCTCCACTTCTGAGTGACTTCAATCAGTGGCAATGCCTCCAAACAAATGGGACATGCCATGTATGCATCAATGTAGTTTGCGTGTGCTAATGCAAATGTGCCTAAGATTTGAACGTGTTAATAGTTTTTTTGGTTTACATATAGAGAAAAAAAATTGACTACACAAGCAGAGCAAGAGTCTAAAAAAAAGGTGGCAACTTTTTGGGAACTCCTATCACGATCAACAAGGTTGTCAACAAGCATTTTCCTAAAATCTATTGGTGTTGGATTGTCAGGATCATAAGTTGTTGAAATATGGGAAAACATTTCATGATATGGTTTGGATTTGGTTTTTGCTTTAGCTGCATACTTTGCTATATATTTGAGAGCTACATCTATTAAGAGTATAGGCTGGAAATCTACATTTGCATGCCAAATAGAGAGGATATTAGGGTTTTGAAGATTCACTCAATCATCATTATGAGTAGGGGTGTGCTTTGGTTGGAAACTCTCATTTGAGAGGGTTGAAATTTATTTCATGGTCCAAGGGGCTTTGAAGTGACATTCAATAGTGGATCCTTTTCTCCACAAACATGTTTACAAGGTACAATGTGTATGGTGTTGAATGTAGTTGAGTAGTTCATTATAGTCATTTGAAGGGGTGGATCACATAATCATTCTTGTGTCCATTAATTAAGGGTTGTCAAAGGTAGACTGTGAATTTCTTTCATTTGAGCTTTGGTGGGGATGCGGGTTCCAAGTAGAGACATAATTATCAATGTAGTCGATTGCATTTTATATTGATGCAAGATTATTCCATTACAGTTTGGCAATATCAGGTGTGTCTTTGATCCAAAGGAAACCATGGACATGTGCATAGCCATGGTGTTTCCATTCATACCTAGACAAAGGAGATGTTATTAATCAAATGATGTATGAAAGAAGAAAATATAAATGATGTTGGAGTATGCTTACATGTACTAGTAGCTACTTGTACCTATTTTGTAGAGAATCTTCTATAGGACCTCCTTACAAAATGCAATAAATTTGTGATGCATGTAAACTACAGCGAGGTGTGGGTTTTGCACTATATTTTGGATCCTCCACCGAGCAGCTGTAGTAGGATTTATAAGTGAGAGGGATGACATGGCATTATATAAGTCTAGCCATTTAGTATCTACTACACTAAAGGTGAAGAATAGAGTCAAAAAACCAACCAAAATAACCATGTCAGATAGCTCCCGCCTACGGTGAGTCCATAAGGGACATGTACCATAGATTTTTGAGCTGAACCACTTAACCTAGTCTACAAGGTATTCATCAGGGAGGTCCTTGAGGCTTTGGCACAAGTCAATTATTTTTGTTGTAAGTCTACTTTCCAAGTGTTTCTGAATGAATACAAAAGTTGTGGCTTGGCTATGGTGGTGCATAAGAATATTAAGGATGAAGTATCTAAAATGTGGGTGTTGGTTGAACCTATTATCATGGTATCTAAGAAGATGGAGAGAATATTCATGTAGCTTGACCTCTTTCATAGTTTTTTGGTTGAATGAAACTCTTCCCTTTGGAAACAATGTCAAAAATTCCATATCAAACAATCCTTTAGTGGTGTATTCATTGAGGGGCGTAAGAGAAATTGGTGGCCAATAAATTGTAGGGGGCAACCATCCTTCCCCTAACTGCAACAACCCTCACAATTGTTGAACTTTTGTTCATGCAGGGGGTAGGTTTCCCACAAATCATGTTGTTTCTTGCAAACTATCTTACATTTTTTCTTCGTTTGTAGTATCTATTTCTATGAAACTAACATCAGCAGGGTCTAAAGTTGAGGTTGTTTCATTTAGAAGGTTAGAGATGTCAATAGAGGAAATAGGCGAGCATAAGAAGGAGGCCTCATCTAATTGGACATCTTTGTAGTAAGGGTTATTACAGATCTTATATTGCAAAGCGTCATGAACATGTGCTCTGCAAACATAGAAACTATACTATTGGGAATCGACCATTTTTTGTTTACAATGAGTATATCCAAGTCATATATATGACGTGGCAAGTAGTTTGCAATTACAGTAATATCCCGAGGAAAAAAATAGTGTGTCCACTGTATTTTAGTTGTCCCCCTCTTACATAAGTAAATTGGAGGATAGGGCTAACTCTTGATATGAGCATCTCCTCAACCTAAGATAGATGTTGTAAACAAGCAAGCTGCTCTCCAGGGTCCATGTTCTTCCACTTTGAGAAGTGATTGACATTTTTTTTCTGAAATGCATCTTGAACAAGCACTACTACCATTTAGTAGCCTAGTTTTTATTCCTGGATATCATTCCATGCATACTTGGCATGTTGAAATGTTTGATAGGTTGTCCAAATTTGCATGGAAGGAATTCCTAGCAATGTAATAGTTTATAGGAAATAGTGGAGGATGGTGGTTTTGGGAGGTTGAACTGGGGTGTAATGTAGACTAAATTTCGAGTGTGGGTGGTTGCAATGGGGAGGGGTTATTCGAAAGACAAGGTGGGGATGTGGAAGAGATTGCAAGGTGATTGTGATTTTTTTCTCCTCTTCATCTATTAATGGACTCTTTATTTTCCTGGTAACTTAAATGTTGCAAATGATTATAACGAGATCATTGTGCTTCGATACTTTTAGCTGGGGTTTCCATGATAGGGGTTGATGAGGAATAAAGCAATGCGATATTAATTTGCAGTAGTTTTTGAAATAGTAGAAAGAAGTCATAAAAGTTAGGTGTGTAAAAGAAAGAAATCATATTTTATTAGAATACATTCCATGTAAAATCAAGAAATCATATTTTAAAACAAGTGTACAAGATAACTTTGTGGTATCAAAAAAGGATTTGTATACATTTTATTTATAATTGTGTGAACAAACAGTTATAGATGGTGGTGCTGACAACAACAAAATTTGTTCAATTTAAGAAAAGACTATATGGTATTTTTGAAAGCAAGAGGTATTTGCAAACTTTAAACAAGATTTATCATTGCAATTACAAATATTTATATTTCGTTCCCAGCAAATGAATTCATTGTTATGGCCACTTCAAAGAAATACTAGCATCCAAGAACTTGATCCAACACATTTTTAGCAGCATCACGATCCACCATAAGTAGTTGAAAATTTTTAGCTGATACACCAAAGAAGCCATTTGCAGGTCCTTCAAATGCAATGGCTTTAAGAAGAGCACCTGTTGCATCCTCCAAATTAACTTTTACCATGCAGCTAAAATCACAACCAGGGAGATCAATAGAGAACTTTGGGAAATGAAAGCTATTGAGGCTCTTTTGTACAACATTCTTCTTACATTTCTTATTTCCCACCATAAGAGGACAAGAGAAGTAATAAAAGTTGTCCAATTGGACTTTTGATATGCTTGCTTTTACACAAACATTTCTTTTTTCAGGAGAGTTTTTATTAGTGATCGATGTGATGTCAATTGGATTTGAAAATTTGTTCGAAGAAAAATGATATATTGAGAGGGAAATTAAAGGACTCTCATTCCCTATAGTGGCATACTAGTCATTCAATGTTGAGGCTTCTAACAATTTTAGTTGCAAATATAGTATCAAGAGATTTTCCATGCCATGATGTTATACGTCTAGATATGAAAGGCCAAGAACATCAACAAGGGAATTAATATGCAGTGATAGTAGGGAATCAATGAGCTTGATATGCAAGCTATCCATGGATATTGTAGAGTCTACACATGGTGAAGGAGTTATAGTTTATTTTTGTAGGAAAATTTCAAATGGGTTTGTTGAGCTGCTATATTTTTTATTAGCAACTTGTATGCGAACATTAGAGATAATGTATAGAACGTTAGAGTGCATCACATTGTAGAACTCATCAACAAGTTCATTGAAGCATGTGACATGAATTTGGAGCCTTCTTTGTCAATGAGGTAAAAGCTAAAATCTTTTCCATCTTGGTTATCCTTGTGAAACTCATGGATTGGAGTCTTTGTTAATGCTCTACCCTTAATGGACCAACGCTTATAGTATGGGGTCAAATTTTTGATGGGGAGTATTTTAGAAGGGGCTATAATTGGTTGTTGGATAGAGCTTACATCTTGATGTAAAGAAATTGGGTCATGGGAGCTAGTAGATGGAAAATGGCATGTAGCCTACAAAAGAGGAGTTGGAGTACCAATGAGTGGTGCTTTATTTGAGACCATTTCAAGATTGTTGATAATCATAGCCCTACAATTGAATGACGTAAATGATTTAGGAATACTAAATAGATGAATGAGAGTACTATTAAAAAATAGAGTATGAATGGACATACAAGTATTTTTCAAACACCTTGGATGTTTATTCTTTAATACAATAGAACCAGTGACCATTGCTTCTTCAACAACAATATTGTTGAATTGGTGGTGATGGAAAGTTGGATGGGTGTGGACACCATCGAAGAGTTGAACCTAGTATTTGACAGTTGTTGAATGAGCCTACTGTATAGCATCTATGAATGTAACATATAGTGTAGGCTCAAGCTCAAACATGCTTGCAAGAATTATTTCAATGGAATTTTGAGTAAGAGTTGTCATTTGGGAGGTGATTGCACTTTGGAATTTTGCATAATTCTAGAGTGCTCATATTAAAACCCTAAGGAATTTAATCCAATATCATTGTTACATATGTTGTAGGGTTCTTATATGAGGTTTAGGGTTTTTCATTTTAATTGCTTTGTGTTCTATTATGTTGCTAGTTGGGTATTGCTTACTATCGGTCACACAATTTTTTTTCATGATCATTATTGTCATCATGTGACTTCCCTTTCTCATGTCTAGGTTTGAATCACCTGAATTTTACATCTTTTGTATGGCGTGATTCACAAGTCTTGAGCCTACTATTATCATGTTGTCCTAGAGAAGTCTCCTCTTTTAGAACAACTAATGAGCATGTGCTTAAAAGTTCCCACTTAAGTCCCGATGGCCCTCATAGTTGTATCGCTCATCGCTGATTTATTCATAGGGTCACACCCTGAAATATCAACGAGTGATGTAATGATGTTTTTCTTTAACATCACTCATCGCCAATGGATTTTGAGCCTTTAGGATTATATTAGTGATGAGTGATGCCTCGGTCTTATGTAATAACTTCATCGCTCATCACAAATTTATTTTAGAACTTGAGTTCTGAATTAATGATGAGTGATATGATGTGATATAACTTTATCATGGATATGTTTTGAATGTAAATTATTACATCAGTGATACATGATGGACCTTATAAATTTTGTAAATCATCTCATCACTAATTTCTTGCAAAATATGAGGAAAATTAGTGATGAACAATGGCCTTATGTAATAACTTCATCTCTCATTGTAGATTTGTTTTAGAACTTACATTCTTAATTAGCGATAAGAAATGGATGTCCTCTAAGGGGTTTTTTCTTTCACTAATGCCATAAGATCCTATGAGTGATGTTTTTTGTGCCATTTGTTTTATGTAGGTTTTACATGTCCAAAAATTGTGCTATCACAACATTTCCCATCATAGATAGAATCCTAAGCGCAAGGTTTGAATTAGTGATGCATGACGAAGGGATCAATGTGACCAAAGGTCAGGCCATTGAACCAAGGGCTAGAGATTATTCTCGGGATGTTTACATCGCTGATGGAGCCTAGTGAAGATGAAGTAGATCAGCAAAAAGTGATGATCATAAATGAAAATACAATGTGGCATGATCTTGGGGATTTCACATAAATCATAAAGGAAAGCAGTGAAAGAACTGGAGAACCGTTGATAAATTTTTAAAGCAAGATGATCCAATGGACTGAAAATCATCACATGAATAACTTCATTACTAAATTGGACCCTAAATTTTGGGAAGGATTAGTGATGAAGCATATAAAGAAAGTTTCTCTGTAATAAATTGGTCCTATGTACTTTGTTGATATTAATGAAAAGCATGAATTAGGTTGGTGATACATGCTAATTTTCAGATCAGCTATGATTAATCAAGGTTAGAATGGAATGTGGCAACATTTGAGATAGCTTCACTATTTTCAAGGAGAAAGTTTATAATGGTTGAAAAAAATTCTCATGGGCACCTTAGATGAAGTTTTAATTGCTCTAAGATGAATGACCCAGATTCAAAGCCAAAATGATAAGCTACCAATTTTCTTGCGTGAGGAATTTTGAATCATTAATTCTACATGCTTGAATTTTTTATTTAAATGTAGGTTGATTGTTGTTTATTCACACTATCTTTTCAGGATAGAGTAGAAGTAAGGTGTGTGTAGTAAAGGAGATTGAAATAGCTTTAAGTTTTCCTAAGCAGAGTTTTAGTGTTTGCATCCTGAGTAAATTGGGATGAAATTAGATTCTCTAGCCTATTTAGGATTTACGTTGCTTGAGTTATCTACAATTATTGGGATTGGGGTGTTTCTCTTGTGGGTCTTGAGTCAAAAATATTTTTAATCATCCCTCTACTAGTTTTAAAGAAAATGGGAAAGGCTAGTGCAAAAATTCCACCAATTACGAGGTCTAGCCAGCTAAGTGTATTTGAGTGTCATGAAGACATAGCTAAGCAAGAAGCCATGAATTCTCCTAAGATTTCAAAGGGTAAAAGGAGGGATAGGGGCCATAAGAAGAATTCAATTGTGCAGAGTACTTACCACTTGAGGAATAGTACCCTTCAAGGAAAAGTGGTCAAGTACAAAGGCAAGGAACTAGCACTGCTAGTGAAGAAGGGTAGGAAAAAAGAGAAGAGCGATAGGGCCTTCCTGGGTAAACACAACTCTCCTATCATGCTTTCAGACTCTCCTTTAGATGTTGAAGTGGATTCTGACACAGACTATGGCCAATACCTTCATTCCCTGGTGCCATATGGGAGCTCTAATTACAACATATTGGTAATCCCTCCAATTGCATCAAGGACAAGGAACGATCGGGCATTTTCAGATGTTGATGACTTTGAATAGGGTCACCTCTTATTTTTTGTTTTTTATGACACCATAGTCTCTGCATAGGAGGTTTTTGTTTTCATATGTCTATGGTTTATATTTTATTTTCTCATGCTGATGTGGAATTCTTCTAGAAGATATGAATGGAATATTTTTGTTTTCAAACAACAAATGTTGTGACAACAACCACAAATATCCTGCAGATGTTTTTTTCCTTTTGTCCTCCCCTATTCTTGAATGATTGTGTATGAAACCACCTTGGATTTCTTCGAGGAGTCAATTAGAATTAGGTTTTTGAAATGAACTCAAATGAAAGTGAAATTGTAATTCAGTCGGGTGCTTGTTACTCCCCTATTTATATAAAGGGGATTTCATGGCTGAAAGGAGAGAGTTCAAAATTTTTAGTCTAGACATGGTCATAGTAAATACTATACTCTAATAGAATAATATAATGTAAATAGATACTCTAGTAGATATATCAAAAGAAAGTTTAAGATGAAAGTTATACTGTATACGAATCTTAAATATGGTTTTACAAAGAAATATCAGAAATGAAGAAGAATTTTTCTTTCAAAATATTGCTCTGCTATGTATTTTCTTCCAAGCTATGAATGAAGATTGTTAATGACAATTTCATTTTGCTTTTGTCATTTGCACAAAATGTATGAATTTTTTTTATGCTTCAGTTCAATGAAATGATTAAAAACTGAAATGATCTCATTTGTTTGTGTAAAGAATACATGATTTAGTAAGGAAGTGATATTTTGTAGACACAGTGAGTTAGATGTTACAAAGTGACACTCTAATGGTCCAATAATTTATGAGGTTCAATCAAAATTGTATTACCAATTGATTACTAGTTGTAACTCATTTTCTACCTTAGATAAAGCAATGATTATTTTATTAGTTTATCTTATAGTCAGTTGAGCTAGTATTGAATTGGTCCTAGGATTCAAGATGAAGAATGATTAAAAATACTTTAAATCACAATGTCCCAACTCTTATGTATGAAGGTGCACCTCTTGAAAATAAGTGACACTTTTATCTTAGGCTTGCCAAGCCTTTCATAGAGGTGATTTTCATGGAATAGTGCACTGTGCAAAGAAATACTCTTGAATAAACATGATATATTACGAGTATGCATGGGATTACCTTCCCTGGGTTTCATAGAGCCTGAACAGAAGAAGTGAAGTAATAATTACTTTACTTAAGTGTTAGCCAATCCTCAACCTAGCTGATAATTGGGTTGTGGAAAACTCATAGGTTAGGATGGAGATTAAGTTTGGTTCTAAAAAAATAACCAACAAAAATGGTGAATCTACTGGGGAAACCTTTGTATCCTTGATACAAATTTGTCGAAGACCATTTAAAAAGAGTGAAAACAAAACAAACATCTGGTTCAAATGTTGAAGAAGTTCCAAATCTGTAAATTGGCTTGTTATAGCCCTAAGGTGACTCTTCTAGAAGAACTCAAATAAAGATATCTTTGCTTCAAAGGTTTTAATCTTGTTGAAGAGGTGGTGACTCTACTCAAATAATTTTTATATATGAAGGGTTGTTGTTCGTTATTTGTAACCTAAAAATGCTCTATTCAAAGTTTCAGTAACTAGAGCTGTGAAGGTTCATAGTTCTCTAAATATTTTCATTCACTAAACTTGTTGTATGGATTGCAATTGCTGCTCCACTTAAAGTTTTATTCCCAAACTAGCAAGTATGGATGGTTGGAGTGAAGTTGTATATCTTAAGAATTACTATCTATTTGTAATTTTTCTTCATATTGGTATAGTTGTGATTGTGCACCACTAGTTAAAGCCAGATTTGCATACATCCATGGGTTATAAAAGAGAAATAACCATGCCAATAGAAAATTGGATGCATATTGTCAAAAAGCTTCATAAATCTGAAAATCCTTAGAATGTTGATACCAAAAGGTGAATGAACCCAAGTGTAAATAAGCCTAGGATAAGGCCGAAATGGAAAGCTATATTCAAAAGGGGAGTTAAAGATTTGAACAAAAGGCGCTCGGTGTCTATACAAGCCCAGTTGAGAGACAATCCTGCTAGGTCTATTAGCCAAATTGCCACACCTTTTTTCAATTCATTTGATTCATTATATGACCAATTAGACTTGTCATTGATTGATTATAAGGTTAAAAGTATGTCATCTCGAGTTTATAAGAAAATGCCTAGATTTAATGGATACAGTGTGTGTGAAGGAGATGCAAATGTCCGAAGCTTTTATAGCTTCATGGTGAAACATTCATTTAGAGATTAGGATATGTGGATGAGATTTTTTGTCATATCTCTTGAAGCTAGAGCTAGGGATTGGTACTTAAGTTTTCCTAAGAAGTCCTTTTCGTACTGGGATAAATTAGTGGATGCTTATAGAAAAATTTTTGCAAAAGAACCTTTTGATCTTGTCACAAAGTTAAAACAACTTAGGAAACAATATGATGAGTCAAGTGTTGCTTTTAGTGACAAATTTTTTGTTTCTCTTGCACTAATCCTTGAAAGTTTTAGACCTAGTACATCATATTGCATTCATTTGTATTTTGAAGCTTTTGAGGAGGAATCTAGTGCACTGATTAAGGATTTTAGAACATTGAGTATGCAGATGGCTTACACATGTTTAGATAATATGGAAAAAATGAGGAATGAATATGTGCAAAGTCTGATGTCTTCAATTGTGGATAAACATGTTTATGAAAATAATAGGTGTGTGAGTATAAAAGATCTGATACATGTAGTTTCGGATACAAACTATTTCATTTATGAAAAGGAAAAAGTTAAGAGTTTTGCAATGTTAACCACTAATTCTCATAATAGTGAAAATTCTTCTCTTTACTTTGAAGAAGATATAAATGATCAATTCAATGATGAAACCTAGTCTATGAATTTTCTAGATTTTGATAGCGATAATATCTTGGTATGTCCTGAGTTACAACCTAATAAGGCATGTGTTTTCTACTAGATGTCAAGAAGAAGAAATGGTTGAAAGAATGGATCAGAACCGTGGTCTATTAAATAGTGAACAAATATAAAAAAATTTAACCACTGAATACTAGAAATATGCAAATATGAATAACCCTTAGTTATTGTTTAATATTCATATTGATTTTGATAGTGATGATAATATTTATTATGAAAGATATGAAACATGGGTATCTAATATTCCTTCCAGTTATGAATGGGCTAGTCACCATGATAGTAATGTAAGTCAAGGAAGGAAGCCATTAGATTGTAATGATGCATTATATGATGAGCATGAAAATGTGCAAACTGATGAAAACTCAAAAACTTGTGTTGATGAGTTAAGAATAACAGATAACAACCATGTTTACAAGCCAAATTTGGAGAATTTTAATATAGGGTTGTATAAGTATCTGTTTCTTGATTTAGATGAGCCTAGTTATGAGTCTTTTCATATGGATATGTGGGATGATTTAAAAGGAAAAATAGATTATCTTTTAGAACCAAAATTACTCACTTTTGAACATAAAATGAATGCTAAAGATATTACCATGATATATGCAGAAAGTATGAGAGTGAGTAAGAATAAGGAAAGGGTAGAGATTCTTGATGATTCTCTACACCAACATGTTGAGGCACAATTATAGGGTGTTCCAATGTATCAGTGTATTTCTCTACATACACTTGGAGATAGTTTGCATGATGTGCATAATATTTTGATTGGTCCTTATAATTTTTTCACCTTTGGCATGCAAACTACTAATCAGTTTAAGCTTGATAATCCCAACAATGTGTCGGAGTATGAGTGCCATATTTTTTAGCTAGATGGAATTTTCTTGAAGTGTGGTAATGAGAAAGACATTAAGGAAAGTTGTTTTCAACTTCACAATATTTTGAATGATAAAATTTATGAGTCATTTCCACATAATAATTAGTATTTTAAGGGTATTCTTGATTCTCAGATGTAGGCTACTTATGAATTTGTTGATAATACTCTACTTTCTAAGTTATTAAGAAATACAAGCATGTTTAATCAAGAATATTCTAGTAATTTCTTTAGTTTGGATTTAGTGAGGTGTGATGAAAACTTTGTCTATAATAGGGGTAAGAAAATGCCTACAGTTTTGGTGGCCTTGGGCCATTAAATAAAGATATGGTTTGACTTGTCAAGCCAAAGAAGTTAGGGGCAAGGATGACCTTCTAACTTTGTTACCCAATGGAGTAAGCATGAATTAGGTTGTAAATACATGCTAATTGTCAGATAAGCTATGATTAATCAAGGTTAGAAGGGAACATAGCAACATTTGAGATAGCCTCGTTGTTTTCAAGGAGCAAGTTGATAATGGTAAGAAAACAATGCTCACTGCCACCTTAGATGAAATTTAAATTGCTCTAAGATGAACTACCTAGATTCAGAGCCAAACTGATAAGTTACCAATTCGCTCACGTAAGGAATTCTGAATCATTAATTCTGGATGCTTGAATTTTCTATTTAAATGTAGGTTGATCGATATTTATTCACACTATCCTTTTAGACTACAGTAGAAGTAAGGCATATGTAGTATAGGAGATTGAAATGGCTATAAGTTTCCCAAGCAGAGTTTCAGTGTTTGCATCCTGAGTAAATTGGTATGAAATTAGATTCTCTAGTCTATTTAGGATTTCTATTGCTTGAGTTATTTGCAATTATTGGGATTGGGGTGTTTCTCTTGTGGGTCTTGAGTCAAAAATATTTTTAATAATCCCTCTGCTAGTTTTAAATAAAATGGGAAAGGTTGGTGCAACAATTCCACCTAGTAGGAGGTCTAGACGACTAAGTGTATTTGAGGGTATGTGCAGGATCATGATGGGCCAAAAAGTGGCAATATTATGGGTATTTGTAGGGTATGTGGCTGACAACTTTTTTTTTACCCAAAATTGATGAAATGAAAAGGGTTTTTAGAGGATATTCTCAACTTTTCACCAATATAAATTATACTTTAATTTGAATTTAATAAATAATTATTATTTTTTTCTATTAGAATTACGACTAAAGTCCTGATCTATAGGTTGATTGAAAAACATCTATAACTTTCAAACAGTATCACATTTTTTGAATCCGAAACATGTGTCACATTCTATTCTGCACATACTATAGGATTAAAAACAAAAAAATTAAATTTCATGAAGTTTTGACCAAGTTAAGGTGGTCAGACATACGATTTTTTATATTTTTTAAAAGTTGTAATAAAAATTCATAATTAATTATTTACTTGGAAAAAATTACAAAAAATATGCATCACATTCGAACATGAGTCCTCTACTAATATATAAAATCTTATAAAAAATATTATCATTTTATTATGGTTAGGGTGGTCGTGAGACACCTACTTCTTAATTTTTCCCGAAATTTAAGTACTACTGTTTTGAAATTTCAAATTTTCACCAAATAGATTTTATTTATTTTAAATAAACCTAGTATTTTAGAAACTACATTCAATTTTCTAAAAATTATTTTTTTACATATTTTTGAAATAATATAGATAACTTATTCAAATTTTTACGTCAAGTTGCCTAACACTGATTTTTCTAAATTTTTTGCCACTTAAGGGCTTGTTTTTTCCATTATGATCCTGCACATACCCTTGAGTGTCATGAAGACATAGCTAAGCAAGAATCCATGGCTTCTCTTGAGATTTCAAAGGGTAAAAGGAAGAATAGGAGCCATAAGAAGAAGACAATTGTGCGGAGTACTTACCGCTTGAGGAATAGGAACCTTCTAGGTGAAGTGGTCGAGTACAAAGACAAGGAACTGGCACTGCCAGTGAAGAAGGCTAGGAAAAAAGAGAAGAAACATAAGGCCTGCTTGGGTAAACACAACTCTCCTATCATGCTTTCAAACTCTCCTTCGGATGTTGAAGTTGATACTAACTCAGACTATGGCCAGTACCTTCATTCCCTTGTGCCATATGGGAGCTCTGATGATGACGTACTGGTAATCCCTCCAATTGCATTGAGGACAAGGAGCAGTCGAGCATTTTCAAATGTCAATGACTCTTAATAGGGTCACCTCCTATTTTTAGTTTTTGATGACACCATAGTCTTTATATAGGAGATTTTTATTTTTATATGTCCATGGTTTATCTTTTGATTTCTCATGCTGATGTGGAAGTATTCGAGAAGATATGAATGGAATATTTTTGTTTTCAAACAACGAATGTTGTGACAACGACCACAAATATCCTGCACATGTTTTTTTCCTTTTGTCCTCCCCTATTCTCGAATGATTGCAAATAAAATTGACAAGGAGTTCTTTGAGGAGTCAGTTAGAATTAGGTTTTTGAAATGAACTCAAATGAAAGTGAAATTGTAATTCAATCAGGTGCTTATCACTCTCCTGTTTATATAAAGGGGATTTCATTGTTAAAAGGAGAGAGTTCAGAATTTTGAGTTTAGACACGGTCATAGTAAATGTTATGCTCTAATAGCATAATAGAATGTAAATAGATACTCTAGTAGATATATCAAAAGCAAGTTTAAGATGAAAGTTATATTGTATACAAATCTTAAATATGGTTTTACAAAGAAATATCAGAAATGAAGAAGAATTTTAGTTTCAAAATATTGCTCTCCTATGTATTTTCTTCCAAGTTATGAATGAATATTGTTCATGAAAATCCCATTTGTCTTTTTTCATTTGCATAGAATGTATGAATTTTTTTTATGCCTTAGTTCAATGAATTGATTAAATGTTGAAATGAGCTCATTAGTTTGTGAGAAAAGAATATAGGATTTAGTAAGGAGGTGATATTTTGCAGACACATTGAGTTAAATGTTACAAAGTGACACTCTAATCGGCCACTAATTTATGAGGTTCAATCAAAATTGTATTACCAATTGATTACTAGTTGTAACTCATTTTCTCCCTTAGATAAAGCAATGATTATTTTACTAGTTTATCTTATAGTCAGTTGAGCTAGTATTGAATTGAGCCTAGGATTCAAGAAGAAGAATTATTTGAAAAATATTTTAAATCACAATGTCCCAACTCTAATGTATGAAGGCATACTTCTTGAAAATAAGTGACACTTTTATATGGGGTATGTGTAGGATCATCATGGAAAAAACAAGCCCTTAAGTGGCAAAAAATTCAGAAAAATCAGAGTTAGACAACTTGACATAAAAATTTAAATAAGTTATCTATATTATTTAAAAAATATGTAAGAATAGAATCTGTAGTAAATTGAATGTAGTTTCTAAACTACTAGGTTTTTTTTTTAAATCTATTTGGTGAAAATTTGAAATTTCAATGCAGTAATACTTAAATTTCAAGGAAAATTAAGAAGTAGGTGTGTCGACCACCCTAACCACAATAAAATGATAATATTTTTTTTATAAGATTTTAGATATAAGTAGAAGAATTATGTCCCGATGTGATGCATATTTTTTGTAATATTTTTCCAAGTAAATAATTAATTATAATTTTTTATTACAACTTGTAAAAATACAAAACTCGTATGTCTCACCACCTTAACTTGGTCAAAACTTCATGAAATTCAATTTTTCTTTTTTAATCCTATAGTATATGAAGCATAGAATGTGACACATGTTTTGGATTCGAAAAATGTGATATCGTTTGAAAGCTATAGATGTTTTTCAATAAGCCTATCAATCATAACTTTAGTCGTAATTCAAATAGAAAATGAATAATAATTACTTATTAAATTCAAAGTAAAAAATAATTTATATTGGTGGAAAGTTGAGAATCTCCTTTAAAAACCCTTTTTGTTTCATCAATTTTGGGTAAAAAAAAGTTGTCAGCCACATACCTATCATATTGCCACTTTTTGACCCATCATGATCCTGCACATACCCTATGAGGTTTTATGAGCCTTTGATAGAGGTTATTTTCATGGAATAGTGCATCTGTGCAAAGAAATACTCTCGACTAAATGTGATATATTATGAGTATGCAAGGTATTACCCTCCCTAGGTTTCACAGAGCCCAAAGAGAATAAGTGAAGTACTAATTACTTTACTTAAGTGTTGTCCAATCCTCAACCTAGCTGATAATTGGGTTGTGGAAAGCTCATAGGTTAGGAATGAGATTAAGTTTGGTTCTAAAAAGATAACCAACAAGAGGTGAGAGCAAGTTCAATTGTTGTGCCTATGGAAAAGTTGTGAGTGTTACTGTTGGCTATTATGACAAGTAAAATAAAGGTGCTTCTTAACTGTACAATTGTTGTGAATGGGGAAAACCACAATTGAAAGGTAAAGAAGGGTGCCATAGGTTTCATAATGTATGGCCACATTGTTTATGTAGATGTTTATCAAACCAATGGTTTGTGAATGAGGTAAATTTGATGCAAGCTATATAGTAGAACACTTTGTTGGAGTTTTCTATTTGAAAACAATATTTATCAACATATTATGTGTTTAGTTTTTATGATTTAAAAATACCTACAACTTTCATATGGAAACAAGCATTTAAGTATTTAAAAAAGTTTATTTTGAAAGAATGAAAATTGTAAAAACACCATTTATTTGCATGGTGAACAAATATATTTATAATATCAAAGATGTTCCCGAAAAAGAAAATATAGGGAAAATTTGTTGTTTTTTCTTGTTTGTAATAGTATTAGAGTCATTCTGCAGGATGTTGAGAAGGCTATTCCTGGAAACACTATTTTTTGTAGGGAGGAGCTCTGTGTGTTGAAAGAAAGATTGGAGAAATTGGACAAAAAATTATGTGGTTTGACTCACTTCACGGTCAAGCTGGTTCACTATGTCATGAGTACCTTGTCGTTGGTAATGAAGGATGAGATGGACATGAAAAATACTAAAGAGCATCAAGAATGGGTTGGAGAAGATTTTTTCTATCTCCTTTCTAAGAACTGGGAAGATACTAGGTGGTCTCCTACTAGTTAGTTGTTCATCTGTGTGTTGTTGATCCATTGTGTGTTTTTTGGCTATGTTTTTTGATGCTTTTTTGTACTTGAACTCTTTTGGCCCTTGTGGCTCTATGTGAAGGGTAAAACACCTTGTAAATTTTCCTTACTTTATCAAAAATAGTATTAGAGTCGACTATAGAAGTCTATCTTGTTTCTTTACATTGGAGCCATAAGTAGGCATAGTATATGAACAACAAAAAAGTGTGTATTAGAGTCGACTATAGAAGAATATCTTGTTTTTGTACATTAGACCCATAAGTAGGAATAACATAGGAACAATAGAAAAGACTTATAATGAACTATAGGTTGTCAAGGTAAATCTGGAATGCAATGATTATCATGGGTGTTGCATCAGTATTATAGTGTTGATCATGTTTAAGCTTCCTTGGGAAATTTCACAAACCCTCTAGTTTTGTGCACCTGAATTGGTAAGTTGACACTAAGGCTTGAAGCATCTTGATATCAATTATTTGATAGGACTTGTTGTCTGACATGCGAGTTTTATTTTGTCAACAATGTCATGGTAAGTATTAGATACAATTGCAACAAGGTGTTGGACGATTGTGTGAACAGAGTCAGGATTATTAACAATAGACAATGACTTGAATACTACCATTGTTGGATGCACTACCATGGAGGGGCTTGGTTGTATAGGAGTATTTTCATGTGTAACCATGACCTAGCATGAGTGGATAAAATATACGTATAAGTAGAAGTGCAACATAAGAATTTTAAGCATGTAAATGAGTGAGGAAAACATGGCAATTAATTACAAAGGAATTAATAAATTACAAGAACTATGTTCTATATGTTACACTTTACAAACATTAGAACAAACAAACAATCTGTGAAAAAAATGTTTCAATTAAATATATAGCAATTTTTTTAAAAAACTGTAGCCTATATTTGAAATTGGTAGTACAAAAAAAATATTATGGGTATGTGCAGGATCATGATGGGCCAAAAAGTGGCAATATGATGGGTATGTGGCTGATGACTTTTTTTTACCCAAAATTGATGAAATGAAAAGGGTTTTTAAAGGAGATTCCCAGCTTTCCACCAATATAAATTATGTTTTACTTTGAATTTAATAAGTAATTATTATTCATTTTCTATTCAAATTATGACTAAAGTCCTAATTGATAGGCTGATTGAAAACATCTATATCTTTCAATGGTATCACATTTTTGAATCCAAAACATGCATCACATTCTATGCTTCTCATACTATAGGATTAAAAAAAAAAAAATGAATTTCATGAAGTTTTGACCAAGTTAAGGTGGTCATACATATGAGATTTTTATATTTAAAAAAAATAATAATAAAAATTCATAATTAATTATTTACTTGGAAAAAAATTACAAAAGATATGCATCACATCTGGACATGAGTCCTCTACTTGTATCTAAAATATTATAAAAAAAAAAATATTATCATTTTATTGTGGTTAGGGTGGTCGACATACACGCATTTAAGTTTTTCCCCAAATTTAAGTACTACTACATTGAAATTTCAAATTTTCACCAAATAGATTTTTTTTTTTAAACAAACCTAGTAGTTTAGAAACTACATTAAATTTGCTACAGATTTTATTCTTACAGATTTTTGAAATAATATAGATAAATTATTCAAATTTTTATGTCAAGTTGCCTAAAACTATTTTTTCTATTTTTTTTTGCCACTTAAGGGCCTGTTTTTTCCATGATGATCCTGCACATACCCTTATATGATGATGTATCTTGGTTTCTAGGCTAAGGCTAGTTTAATTGGTTGGTTTCTAGACTAAGGACAAAATTTGGTGTGAAATCCATAATATATCTAATTTCAATTTGAAACATAAAATAAGCAGTTTATATGTATCTTTTAAAGAAATGCACCCTTTCAATAACAATAAATGGAAATGTAAATAATTATATTGAGAGAAACAAGAGTTGGGTACCAATATTTTCTTAATGTATACAATACAAACCATAGAAAACATTAGCATACGAATAATATGCAAAAAAAATATTTTCTATATTCACATCAACAAATTCAAAAACCTCTAAAAGGTATCTTAAACTAAGAAAACCAAAGCACATACCTAATTTAATAGTTTCAAGTGCTTCCTATAATGCTTTCTTGTTGCACTTTTTGAGCCACTGTAAACAAAGAAATGAGATCATGTTAAATCACACAACACCTGTTCAAAAAAATGAAGGAAATACACATTTTAGGTTGCACATCTCCCTATCACCACAAAAATGCTATTTCAAGACTGTTTTAGGTACATATCAATTTATCAAGGCATCAGTTTTGAAAAAAAATATACTCATGATTTATAACAGAACTTAAATGCATACACAAATCTTTGGATTCAATATTCATTTAACTCGAAAACAATTGCTATGTTGCATATCTGGGAAGTAACATTTAACCCATACCTTTGCAGGAAAGTTTATATTATCAAAAATGGAGTGTTGCAGGGATATTGGATTTATAGCACTATAATGCCATGGTTGATAGTTGTTTAAACATTAAAAACCTTACCATAGTTATATTTTTTAGGTCTTTAGTTCTTCTTCATTTTTTTTTGTCTAGAGTCCTTTGCTCTTTTTCAATAAAAATGTAAATGTCACTTGAAAATCTATTATATAATACTCCCATTTATAATGTGAATGGGTAGTTATCAAACTATAACTAAAAATGTATTTACAATTTACAAAACCAAAAATGATCTATTCAAATGTCAATATTATTACATATGTTATGTAAAATGAATTCTAGTTTTTGTGTATATGTTTTTATATCCTCTGCTTCCCGTAAAACATTCACTTACTCTACCATATGTGAAGATTTTTGGGCACAGGCCCAAAATATAATATTGAAGTTATATTTTTCCAGTAAAAGATGATATAGTAAGAAGATTAGGATTCAAATTCCAAAACAAGAATTACAGACCAAGTATAGAATGTTGTTGTTAAGCAAGAAGCATTAAAACTATCAAGGCCAGAAACCAATAGTTTAGCAGGTATACTTTGCAGGAATTCTACAACCTCATGACTAGTTCCTTATAGGAGTATATTGATATTACATTTTCATTTTATTCAAATCTTTCATGTGAATGTAGAATATTTGTATGCTACTTTTTTGTTTATGTAAGATCTCTTTATAATTTGATGTAGAGTTAGAGGACCCAAAACCATTCAAGATGTCAACCTTCCTTCAAGAAGCATCTAACAAGATTAAAATGGCCTAATAGACCAATCCAAACAACTCCCAAAGTTTGACAACAAACAAAAGTATAATTTCCCTCTTTAACCCTTGTAACCCTAGTAGTGCAAACCTTGTTTTAGGCACTTAACTCCAAAAATTTCCAAAATAATAGAAAAAAAAAAAAATTCTAGAACCTATTACAAAGTTAAAAAACATACCTTAACCCCTCATATGACTCCTTTGTAAAAACTTGAAGAAATTTGGCCTTTTCACTATTTTAGGCTTCTAAATAGGTCAATTTTAGAAAGGAACCCCTCCAAGATTGTAGCCCCAAACCAAAAAAAATGGAAATAGTCTTGGGTTATGCTACAAAACCAAGGATTCAATAGGTCTTAGGACCCCAAAAGCTCATTTTGGCCCCTCACTCGAAAACCCTCCTTTGACATGCAAAACTCTAGGGTCTGTTGAAAAACACATGTCCTGATCTCATACAAACTTAAAACCACTTGATTACTTCATTTTTCCACTTTCACATGCTCAAAAAAATGTTATATAATGTTGTCTTCAAGGTTTACCTACACTTGCTTTGTTAAACCTCACTTTTTCACTCTTTTCCACCCCTTCCTAATAGGGTTTTCAACTCCCTCACACAATTGGTCACTTCTAGCCACTTAGACCTTCTAGAAACCATTAAATACACCTGAAAACATGGGAACAAATAATTTACAACCATTCTTGTGTCAATTTCATCAAAACACCTATCCTAGCCTTGTCACAAAGGCTTAAAACTCGTTATTCACTACAGGGCAGCGTGGAGTTCTTCCTCCCAAAATCTCTACCAAATCCCAAATTATTCTCCCTAGAACTAACCTACACAAACAAGTCCCATTCCACCTAGATACAGTGACTACAAAAGGTGGAATGGCCTCTTAAATCATGTTTACCCTCAAAATCACAAGCCCCTGTTTTTAAACTAGTCTTGATGCATCAGCCTTTAAAACACCTAGAAATCAATATAACACCACTAGAATGATTCTAAAATGATGATAACACCATTCCAAAACAATTTCAATACATTTTGAATGAAGTTCTTGCATACAGACCCACGTACACAAGCATAAAATGTAGAAAAAGCTCAAAATTTAATTGAAAAACTATGTTCTTTTACTGAAATCTTCTTCTAAAACTGTTCAACAACATTTCCTCGAGAATTCAAGAGGATTTAAATATAAATTATTATAAAACCCAACTACCCAACACCTAAAACTGACTACCAACTACCAAGCCCCTTTACATAGCTTATTTTTGCAACATTTTGACAATTTATTAACAATAAGTAAATCATTGTGTAATTATGCATCTTCGAACCAACCTAACTCTAATACCATCCTAATTACATCAAAAGTGGTCTTATTGGACCTTATTTATTAAAAAATTATTCATTCTACCTATAACTCCTAGACCAACCTTCAAATGGTGCATTTTTTCAATTACATGTTTTAAGTGCACTTGTACCATACTCCTCGAGTACAAAAGATTTATGCTCCATAAATCACTCCATAGGTTTTCTCCCATCTTCTTCAGAATACCTTTAAACCTACTCCAAGTCACTTGCATGGACATTTTCCTCCAAGGCACTTTGTACCCTTCTTGCTTTGCTTTGACTTGATCTTGCCATGCTTGATCCTTCTCAAATGGATCTTCATGCTGATTTTTGCCTTCATTGACACCTACAAATGAAAATTCATAGAAAAAACTAAACATCCATAAATTAGTACCTTTGTTTCATGCTCTTCCATAAGCCTTTTTCCAACTATACATGTATTGCTACCCTTCAACTCCATTCTCTGCAATATAACCTACATTGTCCTTCCACTTTCATTTTAACCCTTGGTCTAACCTCTTTCAGAAGAATGAACAAATCAGGGAGGTAGCCAATCACTCCCTTCACTCTTTTTCTCTTAATTTTTGTTATCTCAATCATTCTCAGGTTCCCTATGCTTAGAACCTCTATTATAATAGTATATAGCTTCCAGATTAGACATTTTTCTTTCCTAGGACAATCCACTATCCTAACCACATCAATTACTCTTCTCTTCTTCTCATCTGAGACTTTTCCAATACCTTTCCTCTAGCCTTCACTTGTCCAACCTCTATCCACATCTTATCATTAGTCTCTTTCTCCATTGAGACTCTTTGTAAATACTTTTCCTTCTCTTCTTCACCTCTCATGGTGACTATAACTTCCTTATCCTCTACAACCTCTTTCCCAAACTATTTCACTATCTCTTCTACCATCTTTTCTTGCTCTTGACTTTCCACTCTTACCATCTCTGTGCTCTCAAATTCCACAACTTCTTCTCCCATCAATGGACAATATACTTATTTTACCATGCTCTCCATTGGTTTCCTTTCTACCTTCATTGTCTTGCTCTTTTCCACTAGCCTTTCATCTAGGCTTATAACCTTACACTCTTTCTCTTACCCTCCACTTAGGATCATTGCATCTATCATGCTTAGACCTTGAACCAAATATTCCTTTACCCTTGTATTTCTTCATTTAAAAGTTACTATTTTAGTAGTGCTTGACTTCTCCTTATCTATCTTTATCTGCAAGGGACACAATACTACCCCTATTATAACTTATTTCTTTACAAGCCCTACAAGGCTTTCCTTAATCCATCTACACTCTCTTCTTTGCCCTTTTTCCTCCATGCTTATTCTCTTTACTATTGAGACTTCTTCATCATTAGGCCTTCCAACACTTTTGTCATCTTGAATCATTGGTTGCTCTTCACCTTCCCTATCATCAAACATTTGCTTCTCCTTATACCCTTGTCCAATCATTGGACATTATTATCCTCTTCTTGCATCTTCACCAAATCTTCCTTTCCATTTCCTAGAAATTCTCCTACATGCTACTCACCTCTTTCTTCTTTTAGGACCACTGTCCCAAGATTCTTCCCACACATATCTTTATCAAACCTGCTCCTTACTATCCTACTAGTACTTGACTGTCCTACACCTTCCTTTATTGGAAACTGAAATATCTTCTTGTCTTCATCACTTTTTCCATTCTCATCTTGTTTCTTCAAGGTCTTTTCATCTCTAACCTTCACTTTCTCTATTTCCTTTGTGTCTTCAAGCTACTCTATTTTTCTCAATGCTTCTCCATGGCGTTTTACTCTCTCCATGGTACCTACACTATGCTCCTTTGTTTCTCCATTATTTCCTTGTTCCTTTTTCTCTAGCAACTCTCTTTTTCAACACATGCTTATCCTCCTTTGTGTCCCTTCATCCTGCAAACAACTCAAAGTATACCTTTTCCCATCCTTTTCAATTTCATAAAAATTAAGTCTTCCATCATGCATAGAAAACCTATCATATTGCCAAGCTCTACCTAGTATCAAATGGTGCATTTTTTCAATTACATGTTTTAGGTGCTCTTGCACCATAATTGTTGCTATAATATTCCTAAACAGGTGAAAAAAAAAACCAAGGATAAAAGAATTCAGAGTTTCATCTTGTGTATAAAACCTTTGCCCCGTGAGTACAATTTAGTAATTAATCCTGTGTTGGATTTTCTTACACATCTTATTTATACACATGTAAATAGTAATCCCATGCATGTTTTTCTCATTGATCTAGATATATGACATTACATAGGAAATTCATAAAAAATTCCACATACAAGTTTCAAAATCATCACTAGAAGAGATAGGAAACCAAAAAGCTTTAAATTTTAAAAGGAAGTGGCATGGGACTTTCATACATGCAAATTCTATAAAGAAAAACAATGTTGATATGACCCCATCAACACTGCTAGGTTTCTATAAACTATTAGAAGGAAAATTCATGTTCACCAATTATAATATATTAGGTTTCTAGCCTGTTCAAAACTTTATTGACAAGAATTTTGAAATTTTCAACTATGTAGATTGATATTTAAAAGTGTTGTATTTTATTTAAAATATTTTAACTGTGTTATGTCTACCTTTAAATGTGTTATCATTTTGAAATTAATTAATACATTTTTGTACCATTCTTCTTTCTATTTTGTAAACTCTAGAGTGACAAAATAGTAATACTAGATTTTCTTGCTTATAGGTCAGAATAGTAATTTTCTAGGAATCCAACTTTCCTGAATTGTAATCGCTTCATAAGTATTACATTGAGATGGGAAATTAAGTGATCATTTACTATTACACATTGGAGCCAAAGAAACTCTTGTCTGATAGCTCTCTATTAGTCTTTGAATTAGCATTCCTCTCTTTTCTATATCAGAGCCATTTCGAGCATTTCTTGCCACATTGGCTTGACACTAAGGAATTTGATATCTCATATGATGAAGATAGGGATTATCTACTTGATCATCCATTTACAAATTTGGAGGTAATATCCAGGGCACAAATTCTTGAGACTGAACAATATTATTGCATGATAAAGTATTGTGGGTTTTATTATATCACATGTCTGGAGCAATATCTAGTTTTCATTTTATGTGAAAAAATTCAAAATTTGATATAAAAACACACAGGTTTGCACATATATGTACACAAAGATAATACAAACATATATATTTAAATCCTTAAAAACACAAACATGATATAAGAAAAGAAAACAAATATATAAACTAAAATATAAAAAAGTAAAACCAAAGAACATATATAAATTAATATTTTTAAAGTCATGCTTTATACCCTTAGATATATAAATGATAGAATATATGTATATTTTTATAATTATCACATCCAACCTTATCTGTATAAGGAAATCATGAAAATTTAGCATATTTGTACTGATACTCTTTCCATTTTCATGCAACTCTAAACAAAATTAAACATGCAATTCCTATGTTAAATTGTAAATCGCTTCGTACTAATTCTTAATCAACAAAAATATTTCCTAAAAGGTTTTTGAGCTACTAAAATAAAATAAAAAATTGTAGTTGCCTCAAGATATTTAATAACTTAGATAAGATCGAGGTTGGCTTCTTCTGCTTCCCATCTTTAACAACTGAGTGATCTTATCTATAATACTTTATAATTACACACTATTGAGAACTATATACACCAAGAAAATACTAATATTCTATTGATCTAGATCACAATAAAATTTTTTCATGTCCATTACTATCATTCTCAGAAACTTACAACATGCTAACATCATGGCTAGGGCATAAAGAAAATCTTATAAAATTCCAACATCATGGGTAAGGGCATAGATAAAATCTTAAGGGCATGGGGAAATTTGTGATATAATCTGGGATGTGACCATTGAAAATAGATTTTTGTTGCTAGAGCACAAATGGTATTTTCTCTACTTCTTTATCACAATATGTAGGCATTATCCAAATACATCCTTGGATCCACCATTGCAACTCATGACAAAAAAAAATCACAAAGAAGTTCACCAAAGGTTTTTAAGGTTGTATTAAATATGCAACTTATGCCAATTAGATGGCAGGCATGCCTAGGATGTATTAAATATTCAATCATAATTTATTCACACATGAACTACTAAAATGGGAATACTAGAAAGTTGTATAAAATGTTAAATTCTTATACCATTTGGATCATCAATGAGAAGAATATTATTTGATCATGGAGAGTATTCATGTATAAAGCAATCACTCATTCAAAAAATGCATACATAACTACACTGATTGTATAGCCCCAAAATGGTTTGATTATGTTGATTTGAGAAGCAAGTTTTGGGGGACTTCAATTACTATTCCAATATTGCTTTAGGCTAAAAAATATGTGAATTTTTCAAGTTTACTAAGTATTTTCATTATCCTATTAGATTTAAATAGAAGATGGTTGTACAAGATGTATGATATCCCTTTCAAAATATTTACTAAATATGTTAAAATAAACATCTTCAATGAAAGAAATTCCTTGTACAAGCTTTTTTCCATATTCAGAAGTTGCTAGAAATATTTTGAGTCTATTAAGAAATATGCTCATGTAACAAAAGATGATGACAAAATAAGATTGTTAGGTCACAATAAACTAGAATAAGCCCATGATTTAGAAATTTTTACTCAAGATCATAATATGGATGATAATAGTGATCAATGTATTTATATGGAGATAGACAAAAATAGGGCTTTTTGCAGCACTATGGTATGGGATGCATACTATCCCATGACAATTTTATAAAGCCTATTTATGTCAATTGATTACAATCCTATTATATACTTCAAATGTAAGGAAAATAATGATGGAGTAATTAGCATGTGACAAATGTAACTCTAGTTTAGTATATGTCAAATGGCTACTTAGGTTGTTGTTTAGCTATACAGGCTATTTGTAATGTTTTACATCATTTAAGTATAATTGAATGAGGTATTGGATTAATTTTGTGCAAATGAGAATTTCTTGAGAGTTCATCATTGCTAGTATGGTGAAATGTAAGTTATAGGTAGTTTCAAAGTATACTGAATTATGGAGATCCCTCGAGTGAAAGTTCCTTTGTTTAAAAACCCTAGCTTTTGTATTTTATTTGTCGATGTGGATGAGTTACGCTCATCTTTAGAGAAATATGGGGGTGATCCTTGAGAATGATGGAATGATTTTCAAGGGAAAAAATATCTATTATGAATCTTTTGAATGCTCTAGGTAACCTTCTCTTCAATTCTTCAATGTATTTAAATCCAACTTAGCCCTAGTTTATAGATTGTTCATCTTACATATATATGTACAGTTCTATGAAAATATAAGTAATTCATAGTAATTTATTCCATTTCTTATAATATTAATGATTCATCACATTCATCATTCGACCCATTATGAAAAGGGAAAATCTCCCAGAGCATGGCAAGTGACTTACTACAAGAATCTGCACAAATTATGCCCTGCTATGAATGATGCCAAAGAGAAAAAAATGGCCAGAAATTGCTTCAAACCCTACCACTACAAATTTTTGTAAAGTGCAAGAAACCCAGATTCACCATAGAGCTACTCCTTCAAACTATTAACAATAAACAAGAAGTAGGTCTAAGAATGTTAGAAATTAGAGCTCCCAAATTTTTGCTTCAGTTCAAGAGAAGATTTTACTGGAAATTTAAATATGAATTATCAATTTGGGGTTTGGACCAATCTATTAAACGGGTAACTTACTTACCTCAAAATTTCTCATGCTATCAAGGATGCTGACTACCTCAACATTCATTACTCTAATTTTTGGGATAAATATTTTGAACTAATATCCTACTTCTTCCCACCTACTCTGAGTGATAGTTATGAGGGTAATACTATTTTCATTTAATCATGCCCCACACACCCCATGTCATGTAGCTGAGTCTTTAAGGTAGGCATTGTCATCTACATTAGAGACCCATGACTCAACAAGAGACAACAATAAACCTGACAACCTAAGTAAATTCTCAACCATCTATGGCAAGTGGAGAAGTGAAAGGTCAATACCAGTGAGGAAGAGTTTGGAAAAATGATGAATGACTATAGTGCATTTCATTGTATTTTATTGCCTGTGGACAAATCTGCACCATCGGGCATGAAAATGGCTCACAAAAATTGAGCGTGGGGACACCTTTGGCATAAATATAGACAACCCAGACCTTGTTGAGTGTCAATTTTTTGTTTACATGTCTAAATAATGTTTCATGATACATGTGATACTTAATTGGAATAACAAGATGCTAAGGATCAAATATTTAATCATGTAATTTGAGAATAAAGACCATAAAGTTCAATAAAAAAGATATTACTAGTTTTACTTATAATAATATTTTCACAATTCAATTATTGGATAATAGAATGACTGAAAGGTACACACCTATTTTTCTTATTGATTGATATGTTCCATTCCAGTTTTCTAGACCTTTCATTTAAAACTTAATGAAGTCATAAAATAGTTTATGCTATTTTGTGGTAGGCCTACACACATTGTCCACCAACGTATTCAATGGTGATATAAAAAAAATTTATTACACTTGATATATAGGTTGTCATACATATGAATGTTGTCTGCATCTACTTTCATAAATATATTGTACCATAGAAAAATGGATCATTGACATTTTCATGAAATTTTAGGTCTTTCTCTTGTGATGTTTGACATATCTTTCTTTGACTTAATGTTGCAATGTAACTTATGCATTCACATTAGGTCTTAAATATTAAAAATATGTCATCTTGTGAGGGTGTTGTGAAGTGTTGTAACACATTTCTACACTTTTCTAGACTCTTCTCATTACATTTCACCTAAAAATCACCTTTTCATCACATATCAAGTCCTATTTTAAAGTGTTGTAAAGTCTTGTAACAAGATTTCATGCATTTCTAGGCTTGATTTCACTATTTACACCTTTCTTATTCTTTATTTAACCCCTTTATGCACTCATAAGACTTAATTAAGTATATTTTTTAATGTAAACCCGATAAATAACATTAAATGTGACATAATTCCTGACACCCACTGACAAGCCCAAGGTGAGACCCATTCACCATGGGTGGCGAATGGGTCCCTCTTGGCTCCAAATTCAAAATAATTCAAAATTTCTTTCAGGTTTTTATTTAAAAATACCTTATGCCAACCTGTGATGAGGTATTATTGGGTTATTAGGGCATAAGTGTGTATAAACAAGTGTTTTTCTTCTCATTTCAATCCCTATTCTCTTGCATTCACTCATTCAACTTCAATTGGCATTCAAGTACTTTGCATCATTCAATCAAGCATTCATCGAGCATCTTGGAGCAGCCATTGACATATCTTCAGATTTCTTCAACAAGTTTGTGGTGATTTTAGGACATTTGCATGTTGTTTATTCATCATTCCTTGCTCATTTCATTTCATTTCTTTGTTAAGGGTTTGATTACCAAAGTGGGATTTGACCAAGGAAAATCCCTATACTCTAACACTCAACCATTTTTCCTCTTTTGCATGTGTGTTTTCAGACTTTTCTATGTAGATTTTCTAAGCAATAAGGTGTGAAAGGTGATCAATAAGTCAAAATAGTGTTTCAAGTTAACTAAACCCTATTCCAAGCTTGGAGAAAACCTATAGTCTACTTTCTGTAGATTTGATTTTGTCAACTCTATAAGAAAACAAGTGTATATCTAGAGCTATAGAATTGACCTTTGATTTCAAATTATTTTGGAGAAATAATGATTCACCATCAATGGCGAATGAGTCCCACCTTAAGGCTGAAAAAGGTGATTTTGTCAGATTCTAGTTCCTGATTGTTGGAAAGTAGTTTTCAGGTGTTTTTGTTAGAAGCATGACCGATTCACCATCAATGGTGAATGAGTCCCACGGGTGATTTACATTGATTTGTACCATATTTTAGAACATTCTAGATTCATCATCTAATTCCCAGGTGCACTTTTTTTTACCTTGTTTAATTCTATTTGCATTAGTTTTCATTTCTATTGCATTTTCTGCATACCTCACTGTGTTTTCAAATATTGAATGTTACATTAGTTTTGCATTAATAATAAGTCAATTACATCATTTAGTTGCATCTACATCATTGAATTTAGTCTTAATAACATCATACAATCCTCTATTTGAGTGAACCACTTCAATTTTTGGGTTCTATCTCTCTCCCTTTAGGTAAAAGTTTCTAAGAGTGTAAGAGAAGTCTATAGAACACAACACAACACTTAAAATTGTTGGTTCATTTTGGTAAACCTGCATATTGAACACTTTATCTTTCTTATTTCAATTACATCTTGCATCGTGTCCTTTGCATCAACATTTAATTAGGTTTTGTTTTGTTTTTTCAACCTAGGGTTTCTCAAATTGCATTAGTGAAAGACTCATATAGACTTCATTTTTGCATATGATATCATTCAAAAACTAAAAATTTTCATTTTCATCCTAATTATGCATCTAAAAAACATTGAATTCACTTTAAATTTTCTAAAAGACAAAAAAATCTCATACCTAGATTCATTCGCCACTCTAGGAAAATCAGTCGAACAACACATTTTCAACTACATTTTAAGGCATTTTTTGGATATTTTCTACATTATAGTTTTTTTTAGTTACTTTCTATTATAATTTATAGATTTTCTAATTCTTTCTATTTCTCACATATTATTTTACTTTTATTCATTGTCATCATGGATTTTTCTTTTAACATGTTTTGGAATTCATTGAAGTCCCTAGTCGACATGTAAAATTGTACCTTTGGTTGTGATCCTAATGACCTTGAGATTCCTCATCCTCCTTCAACTCCTCATGATTTTCCTCCTCATTATGTAGATATCATTGGAGAAGATGATGATATCATGAACAAGTTCTTAAATAAATTTCTTGATAACCGTGAAGCCAATGCAACCTTTTACCCATCCATGAAGTCACAAGATCTTCCTAATATTTCACCTCCTGATCAGTTTGGATACTTACATCCTGAAACAAATGAAGGACCTAAGTTCGCTCCATCAAGTGGACCTAGTTCCTCTAAACAACCACATCCTCAACCATTTTATGATAAAAAAGTTACAAACACACCAATCAACCTTGAAAAAGCATATGGAAAAGGATTTACTATCCTAAGTAAAAAAGGTTGACACAACAAATGAGCATAATATTCTTCAACTTCTCGAACAAAAACCAATAGAAGAAAACACAACAAGATTAGGATATAAAGATCCTCCTCATTATGACAAGCCTCCTTTTGAATATGGGAGACTTCGAAATGATGGTAGGGCTGATGCTAGAAGTTGGGTACATGAAAAGTTCAAAAAGTGGAAATGTTTTTGTTGTTTTTCAGAAATTGTCACATTTGGACTGAACATTTGAGGCACTTAAACAATGAATATTAAAATAAGTCAGTAATATGAAATCTACAATTTTGAATCTAGTTTCCAAATATGTAAATTATTAAAATACCCAGATTATAGAAATTAAATTTTGACAGGGATCTATAAAAACCACTTTTTAAAAGTCCCTGTTTTTTTACCATACCAAGCAAGTGTACGGACAACAATTTTTAACCCAAATAAAATTATTTTGCTAATTCCTTTTGGGAAATGAGAGCTAACAACATGAAGTTTGATGTGGATTTTTTTTGTAGTTTTTGGTTGAATATTTTTTTTTTATTTTTTTATTGGCCTTAATTGATTTTTTAAAATCAACGTGTACGGACAACATAATTGGACCTAAACAAAAAAAAATTGACTCTTTTTTTTTTCATTGTGTAGAGAATTTTCTGAAGTTTGATGCCATATAATTTTGTTTACAAGAAACTTAACCAATAAAAAGTTATTAAAAAACTAAAAAAACCTGATATTTCAATTTAAAGGACTAGTTTGATTAGAAATTAATTAAAAAATAGCAAACATAATCCAATTTTAACAAAATTTATATATTTAGAAAGTAGATATTGTGTTCTCTAATGGGTTTTAATTTTATAGATTCATTCAGAAAAAAGTCCATCAGCTATGTTGTCAAAGTTGGACATTCTTCTTCAATCTTCCTTAGTTTTTTAGTTGTAGGTCAAAGGCTAAGGCTTAGATTGTCAAGCCTTTCCCAAGCCTAAAACAAAGGCTGGATGTGGTGTGGAAATTCAAATTTTAAATAACTTGTATGCGTTAAATAAACGCGTACGCGTTATTCAAAAAAAATGCGTATGCATTTCATAACGTATACGTGTTACCCAATGACTCGTTGGGAAAATGTAACGCGTATGCATTTCTTGAACATAACGTGTACACGTTTCTAATATAGCCGTTTTTCCCTAATTTAAAAAATTATGGTAAAACACGATTTTCCTGCAACATTCCTTTTCTGTAGTACGGTCTGAAAGTGTCATTTTCTGCATTTTTTATTGCAAATTTGTTTTGTGCAGGGCATATTCTATTCAAATTGTTGGAAGAGACAAAGTGCAGGTTGAATTTTCTGAAGTGGAATCAAGTGCAAGAACTTTTTACAAGAAGATTTGGAAAAAGTGAATTTTTGGATGTGCTCATGATGTTTTTGTACTTCAGAGTTTATAGAAAAAATGATCTTCATAGTACATAGTTTAATTTGAATATTTGAAGGAGGTGGAAATTTGAAAATAAGATTCTTGAATTATTGTTTTTGTGATCAAAGAGGGTTTGGTAGCCATGGGTGATAAGCAAAGACACAAAAAAAAATGTAGAAAGTTAATGACACCTGAAGAAGTTCAAGCAAATAAAGATAAGGAGGAAAAAAAACAAAGGGAAATGAGAGAAAGGAATCGTCAAATGAAAGATTTGGAAGCATCTAGTTCCAAGAATGTTGAAGAGGAAGCCATGAATGATGAAATGAATGTAGATGATGCAAATGTGGAGATGGTGAATATAGAAGAAAATGCAATTACGGAGACAAACCTAACTGTGCCTTCAACTTCAACTTTGAATGATAAGCAAAAAACTTCGAGTGTGTTTTCAAATCCACCTCCCAATGATATGGAAAATGCACCTATTCAAACAATCTATCCAGGTATGTGTTCAAACCCAAGTTTTCATAATATTGATATTGCTTGTTTAGATGAAGCTGGATACACCATTGATGAGATCAATAATATTAGGGTTGAAACAATGCAGAAACAAGAAAATGATGAAATTATATCTTATGAGAATGTAAATGAGAATGAAATCCCTCATATTGATGAAAATGATAATGAAATCCCTTTTACATTTGAAAATGAAAATGAAACCCCTTTTGTGAATGAAAATGCTCTTTTACAATTGAAACAGATGCTAGATAACCTTTGGTAAAGTTTCTTCGAGACAAATTATAAATTATGGAAATAAAATATATAAAATATTTTTTATAGAAAGAAATTAGGATTCAATGTCAACTCATGGTGCAATTGATGAGAATGTTGAAAATGAGAAAAGTGATGAAAAAATTAGGTGTTTTTGTAAAATCAAAAAAGAAAGATGATTCAGTAGAACAAGTCATAACTAGTGTTGCTAATGCTATTGATGTTATTGGTAAGAAAAGTCGATCGAAAGATAAGAATGCGGCTCGTCGTGCAATAACAACTGCTCTAGTTGATAAAACAACTTCAAATAAAAGAATGTTAAGTAAGATTAGTAAATGTGTAAAAGTAAATCCTAGAACTTTGATAAGAGCTGCTAAAAGAAGAGAAAGTATTGAAAAGGATCCTATTAATCAATGTTGGAGTTTTAGTGGTAGACTCCCAAGATCAGACATGAAATTAACTAATGAAATTAAATCTTTAATCATAAATTTTGGCATGATAATACAAGAGTATCACCTAACATTAGAGATGTCTTAAAATTAAGGGTGGGTTCCAAAATTCGTGAACCTCATCCAAAGCATCTCTTAGATATGACTCAAACTAAATTATATAAAAAAAATAGATGCTTCAATCTTACCATTGAATATTAACATAAGTCAAAGATCATTCGAAAAGTGTAAACCTTGGTATGTTAGAATTAATAAGCAACAAATCTCTTGTTGTTGTAAGACTCATGTAATTTCGTTATTATTATGATATATTTCAATATATACGATGCACTTTGCATGCTAACCAAATTATGTAGGACATTTGTGGCATTAATATGCCACCTGAAAGAATCAAAGATTTTATAGCAGGTTTGTTTTGTGATCCCTCTTTAAATGGAAACTCATTTTTTTTAAAAGCATGCATTTCTGGAGAATGCGATAGATGTGGTAACTTTTCATTATTAGGAGAATGTATGCATGAAAGTAGTTTAGATGAATTTGGACAACAATTAGTGGATGTAAAAAAATTTAAAAATGTTGAGTATTCTTTAAAAGATGGAAAAACTGGAAAACGTGTTGAGCTAATTGTGGAAAAAGTTAGTGTGCATGCTTTTATTAATGAATTTAAAGATAAGTTTGTACCTAAATATGTTCAACACTCTCATAATGCTCATTGGCTTGATAATCAATTTCGTTTATGTAAAAACACATTCCCAATTGGAAGTATATTGTCAGTTGTTGATTTTGCTGAAAATTATACTCTTGCTCCACAAGAAGAAATTCAATCACAGTATTATAATTCAATGCAAGTAGCTATATTTGTTCACATTGTTTATAGACATGCAAAAGATAGTACAGAAGATAATAGAAATTTTTTGAGAGAGTACCATTTTTATGTAAGTGATAATCGATTACATTCATCTGAGTTTGTACAATATTGTTTTGATATGTTTTATAAAAATTTATAAGAGAGAGGAATTCAAATGCTAGAACATCTCATATGGTCAAATAATTGCACAGGTCAATTAAAAAATGCTAGAATGTTTTATTGGTTATGTAGAGTTCATAAGGAAAATAATATCCAACACATATGGAGTTTTTTTGAAGCTGGTCATGGTAAGGGAGAACATGATGGAGCAGGTGCATGTGTGAAAAGAGCTCTTGCTAGAGAGCAACTAAAATTTGAGGATGCTACAAAATTTAGAGATGCATGTGCAATTGTAGATTGGTGCAATACCAAATTATCTACAAGAACAAGTGAGAGCTCAATAATTCGATGCTTCTTTTGGTTAGTTGAAGAAAATGATATTTTTTCTCGACAAGATTGTGAAACAATTAATGGATCTACAAAATGGCATTCGTTTAAGAGTTCAAATGCAAACACATGGACAATATGGACAAGGGAGTTGGCATGTTTTTGTCAATTTTGTATTGCAGGAGATTGGGAGGAATGTGAAAATACGAAATGGGTTGAACAATGGCAACAAAGAGCCTTAACGCCTACATCGACAAATGTTAAACATGGAACGATAATTGAAGATAATCAAGTGTTTGCATCAGATGATTATGATCATGTTTCAGATCTTGTACAAGAAGGTACATTATTTATTGAGTTGAATTTTGTATGTATGTATGTTTATATGTGAATTAAATATAAGTAACTTTTTATTGAATTTTGTATTTATTTTTGTAGGACATGTGTATGCTGTTGTTGCACCTGAGGGGAATGAAGAGGAGATAGATTACTGGTTGGCTAGATGTGTTGAGAGAAAACATAAGTTGGCACATCCTAGAGTGGATGATGACAACTTTGAGTATCCAACTAGTTCAGTGGTTGTTGTTGGCACTTGGCTTCAAAAATATTTGATGAGAAAGAATGGATTGCCTGCATTTGAAGATTATACATTATTCACATTTGATTTTGGCAACCAATATAAAACTAGTTAGATATCAAGGGAGGCCTGCTAATAAATTTTTATGGACACTTTCAATGGATGATCACGAGACAATCATAGATGCATTAAAAAAGAGAGAGGATGCAGATGGTACAACAAAATAAATAAATATTGGTAAGTATATCTAGTTGTTTATATAGTTAATTGATATATATATTTGTATTTAATCATTTCCTAATTAAAGTTTTATATCATTTTTTGTTTCAGGTCCCCCAAAATTAGATGCTTTACAAACAAGAGAGGAGATGCACATATATTACAATGGAATCCAAATATAGAGATAGGTAACTATATATAGTTCTAGATACATTTAATTGATAGTATAAATTCATTATCTCAACTCCCCTTAATGCACCCTCTTGCATCCCTTCAAGTCATTCTATCAACTCCCCTTAATCCACCTTCTTTCATCCCCTTAAGCCATCCTCTTAAAGCACCCTTAAGTCATATCCTCTTACATCCCTGTAATCCATAATCTTGCATTCCTTAAGTCACTCTCATAATTCCCCTTAAGCCATCCTCATAGGGCATGTTAACCATATTGTAAGGTTCATGACATGCATCCCCTTAATCCACTATCTTACATCCCTTTAATCCATTCTATAAACTCCCCTTAATCCACCCTCTTACATCCCCTTAATCCACTCTCTTACATCCCTTTGATTCATTTTATCAACTCCCCTTAATCCACCCTCTTACATCCCCTTAAGCCATCCTCTTAAAGGACTCTCATAATTCCCCTTAAGCCATCCTCTTAGGTCCTATTAATATCCATATTGTAAGGTTCATGACATGCATCCCCTTAATCTGCTATCTTACACCCCTTTAATCCATTCTATCAACTCCCCTTAATCCACTCTCTTACATCCCTTTGAGTCATTTTATCAACTCCCCTTAATCCACCCTATTACATCCCCTTAAGCCATCCTATTAAAGGACTCTCATAATTCCCCTTAAGCCATCCTCTTAGGACCTATTAAGCCATATCCTAGGGTTCATGAGATGCATCCTCTTAAACCATCCTCTTAATTCCCCTTAAGCCATTCTCTTAAGACCCCCCTTAAGCTATATATCCTCTTAGGTCCCGTTAATCCATCCTATGGCAAACATATTTTGAATTTGTATGGAATTTACTATATACTATTCTTTTCTCGCATGATTATTTTTCTTAAACGACTCATAAAAATTGTAGTTACTTACATTAATTATTTTTGCAAGTTCTCATCAAGTCGATCTACGAAGTGATTGTTGAACTGAAAAATTATTTTATCAAGAGACTATGTAAATGTGAATTTTTGATCTTCACCTAAAAGTTGATAAGTTTTAATTGTAGCACAATTATGTTTCATCATATTATATAGTTGTGATAAACATCTTGATATACATTATATATGTTTGTTCAATGTCACTTTTTAAATATATTGTTCCAATTTTATAGATTATGCATTTCATGTCTTGTATTTACCACATTTTATATAATTATTCAATTGTATAGATTATAAATTTTATACATACAAGGAGATTATTTTTTTGTTTATTGATTCAAATATTTGCTATCTAATTGGAAAATAGTTAAAATTACCTGCCCTTAATTTATTATGAATATGATCTAAACTATTTAAGGAATGTTTTAATTTGTCACCTAACCATGTGATAAATTATATATATTAAATTTGATTCTAGATAAGAATTTATATAGTGCATGTAATACTTGAAAATTAGATAAAATATAAATAGTCTAATGTATGAGTGCATATAATCATGAAAATGAACATAACAAGATATCATAATTGACTGCATATATAATCATCATATTAAAGTCAACTGATATAAATAAACACAAATATGATAATAACATGTTCAAAGTAAAACTAGAGATAGATAGTCCATAGAATTTATATGTCAAGTCCAACACATATATTTAAATAAAACTAGAGATCTATAGTCCATAAAATATAAAACCATCTAACTTTCAGGCTGATCGGTCAAATCAAGTCTCCTCTTTGTTCCATGTTGACTAGATGTACCCACATCATGTTGTAAAAGAGTACAAGAAACTTGAAATTAGATTTAAATTTATTTAGAAATTTTGATATAATTAAACATATTTAAACTTGAAAATATAAACTTTTAGATAAAAATAAATTTAATTAAATATCTAGTATTTATATAGTAAATTACCATATGATCATTGAATCTATGCATATTTTCTTCAACGGGTAGCATAACTATCACTTGAGAAGATGCAAATGCCTGATCTACTATATCCTGCATATTCATATAAAGCAAACAATATGTGAAAACCTCGAATATATATATATATATATATATATTTAAAAGGTCCGTAAAAATTGTATAGGAGATTTAAAGTAAATTTTACAACCTCGAATGATATGACCTCATGATCACGCACCTGAGATTGCCCATGCATAAATGCCAATGATGTCTCAGGTGCGCGGCCTGCCATGGGTATCTCATGAAATTCCTGCATATAGATGTACAACAATTCATATAGATCATTGACACATGTGTATGTAAATGAAAAATTAAATTAGATCTATGATGTCTATTTAATTTAAACTTAACAAACTTTTGAAAGCACGCACCTGAGTTGATGATGTCTCAGGAGCGCTCACCACTATAACTTGTGGTTGGTCAGTACTAGGTATTGTATGACCTCCCTGCATCTAGATATAATATATCAATTCACACATGTGTACAAATTCAAATTAAATTAGATATATATCCACACAAATTATTTAATATATATTGGTTCAAGTACCTGTCCAAAAGGTGAGCCCAAATCTATAGCACTCGACATATGCACACGATGATCATATTGAGTTTCAGGAATCACGTGATCATGCATCTACACCAAAAACTTATTGAATTAATATTATATTATATATATATATAGTTTGATGTTATTATTTACATGGATTTTTCATATTTCAAACTTGAATTAAATTTAAGTTCAAAATATGAACATACCTGTGTAGGACGATCCTTAGAATATAGTAAATCTAGGTATGACCCCATCCTAGATGCATGTGTGTCACCTGAAGTGGATGCCTGAGTATCCTATAGCCTAAGCCTCCATGCTCTCTATTGGCCACTTCAGTGGCCGTGTGTGTAGTATGTTGAGTGAGATGTCCTGAAAGTGAACTCAATTCTCCTAATGTGGATAACATGGTCTGCTGCTGAAATGCAGTGGGAACACTAGGAGAAGGAAGAGGAACAATAGGAGAAATTGGAGCACGTTGCTGAGGATCGACACGTGCTCCTAGTCTATGTTGGGGCATGCCACGCCCAACTCCCTGAAATGACATCATATCAAAATAGTTGGGTTTTTTACCCAACTCAAACTTAGCCCATAACTTTCTCAAAAAGTATAAGGGCACCTCACTGTTGCCATGTGGTGGAGTATCAAACACCATCCACCATCTATCCCAAAAAATGCACAGCTATCTGTGGGTGCCTACACCATAAAATTGAAATTCATTTTTTTGTGGGTGGAATGGGTTGGTTTGTATGGGGATTAATAAAATTTTGGCACATGGCTTGTTTGGTAATTTTTCAGGTCATTTATTTCTTTATATGACAATCCATCTACTTATAATTATCTCCTCTCTTCTCTCCATTGATGGAACCTAACTAGGTCTGCATTAATAGATCGAACAGAATCGACAATAGTTTGCATCATAGAGGAAAACCGTGTGAGATGGGGAGGGACTCTAGGCTCATTTTTTATGATATCTATATTTCCTTGAATTACAATGAGGTTTGCTTGGATATTCTCTCTTAATTGATCTTCATCAACTACAGGAGGGGGTGGGGGGTTAGGCGGTGGGAGAATGTGGAGGTGTGTTAGGGTTATGTTCATGTGGTGGATTGGGATGTATGGGATCTATAGGAATTTCTTGATTGGGCATAAAATCCTCTAAATTAAACAATGGATCCATGTGAGCAATGATATGGCAACTGCATGTTAAACAATTAAAAAATATATATCAACAAACTAATTAAATAATGCACACAATTTGAAAGTTATTTAAAAATCACATTGAACATGCACAAATTCAAAATATATTTCATTTGAAGACCATTTGATTTATAACATTATAAAATCCATAACATTAAAAATTCATAGCATGTACACACATTAAATTGAGTCCAGTGTGGGGTTGTTAATATGAAGGGTAGATTTATGAAATTATGGGGTTTTATTAAAATTTATTTAATCTCATTCATTATTTTCAAATAATACTAAAGATAAGAATGAAAAATTAATAGAAGACATTGAAAGGGACACATAGATATATTCACCAAATTTATCCCCTTAAGAAATGTCAAATTCCCCCTTAAGACATCGATTTACGATTTAGGGTATAGGATGGCTTAAGGGGATCTATGTGTAGTAAGGTCCTAGGACAAAATGGTCCATGGCTTAAGGGAATAAAATTTGGTGAAGTTGCCTAAGGCAACCAAATTTCATTTTAAGGTCATACAATTCAAAATGAATAGATGTATTAATCAAGTATGACAAAATTTAATTAAATCCGAGGACATAAATTGATTTATCTAAATTTTCAAATTTCATGTATATAGATACTATTATAGTTTTTTATATTTTATATATCTTTATTTGTGATTAAATATTGTTAAAGGCTACCTCTAGGAATACTCTCCTAGGTCTAGCTAATCCCAAAGTGAAGGAAAAATTATTCATTCTCAACAATCAGAAAAATGCAAGTACAAATATCATGAATCTATAACATGCAAGTACAAATATCTAAAAATGCTAGAGGGTTATCTAGGAAATTTAAGCAACCAAAATATTCCACAACCATCACTTTGTACATCCAAATAGAAGAACAAGGTTTTTTGGGAGCTTCTAGGTCACTAAGAGATCAACTCTACAACTAACATGTAATGAGGGTGAACAATAATCCAATTCTTCTATTTAACCATGGATTTAAAGACTGAAACCAACATAAGAACTTTAAATAGTATTCAAAACAACTAGTACTTTCTCATGTAACTAAGAAGCCAAAAGAAAGAACCCAACATGAAAAAAGAGAGAAATAAGAATATATGCAACTATAAGAAGGAAAGAGATATAAATATACTTTATGAATCCTATTTCAAGAATAACTATCCTCTAATTTACCACACAACTCAATGCATTGTTAGATGATTTATGGTTATAATATACTCATAGGGATTCTATAGAATACAACAATGATATCAAAAATCCTAATCCTATTAAAAAAAAGGATAGAATAACTCTATAAGATACATTGCATACATCTTCTACCCCAAGAATCCAATATATAGACATAAGGATTCCTAGGAAATAACAAAATGGCAACACCATAGTCACTAATAATGCATGAAAATACTATGGTAAGTAATTTTTTTATGACTCTCACATGTGTTGACCCATCCTAAAATAGATAATAACTCTTACACAATCTCTTTATTTCAACTTCACTATACAAGTTGGCCTAACTAACTCTCAAGAACTCATCTAAGAGACACAAGATCTCTATAGTGGGACAAAGTAGTTAAGAAGAAATTATAAGTTTAACACTAACATTAAAATTTATAATCTCATTCATTGTTTTCAAAGAATACTAAAGATAAGAATGAAAAATTAATAGAATACATTCAAAGGGACACATAGATATATGCTAGTGACCTAATTGCAATGTACAAAATAAACAAAGATGAGCTTGAGCTCTACTCACCAAATTTTGAGAACTTCTTTGATCCCCTTAAGAAATGTCATATTAGGACCCCTTAAGACATCGATTTACGATTTAGTGTGATAGGATGGCTTAAGGGGATCTATGTCTAGTAAGGTGGACTAGGAAAAAATGTTCCATGGCTTAAGGGAATAAAATTTGGTGGAGTTGCCTAAGGCAACCAAATTTAATTTTAAGGTCCTACAACAAAATGAATGCTAAATAAGGGTTTAGGGTTTAGATTTAGAGATTTGATGACATGAAAACATATAGAAGACACATGATGGATTTTGAACCTATTTGGACCTCCAAGCACTCTTGGATGATTTAAAAAGGAAGAGGATATCTAAACCCTAAACCCTAAACCCTAAACCCTAGACCCAATTTTTTTTCTAATATATTTTTTGAAACATTTCTATGAAATAGACTCTTCCTTTGAATATTTATATAAATTCTAGACGTGCATGGATTTTCAAAAAAAGAACCTAACTGCCACTAAGTGAGGAATTAATTAATCAATTTAATAAATAAATAATCTTAGAAAATAAACATTTGGTTATAGAATTGAAAGGCAACCAAATTTAATTATAAGGTTCTACAACAAAATGAATGCTAAATTAGGATTTAGGGTTTAGATTTAGAGATTTGATGACATGAAAACATATAGAAGAAACATGAATAAATTTTTACAAGTAATTGAGAAACCCTACCACCTAAACTTAGTGCTTTGAATAAAATATGTGACATTCTAGGAATAGCTTCAATATATCAACAATTAGGAATTTTAGATTTCAATTATAAGTAATTTGTTGAGTTATGATGAATTTTGAACCTATTTGGACCTCTAACCACTCTTGGATGATTTAAAAGGAAGAGGAGATCTAAACCCTAAACTACAAGTTTCTCAAAAAAGTAATTTGAATTAAATTCCAAATTGAAATGTTCATGCTACAAGTTAGCTTTGATACACTAGTTTAGAGAAAGTACAACATTTAGTTTTCCTAATCTAGAACAATGCCACTACATATGAGAGTTAAAATAGGAATTAGATTACACACTTGTCCTATAGATCTTATGAATAACATCCTATAAATTAAGGCTTAAATATGATCATAATGCATCCTTACATAATTCACAAAGGATCTCATCCAAATAAGAGAAATGGGTAGAAATCATTCATGTTTCACATTTTAATATTTATTTGATTTAATAACATTTATGTGTCTAGCTCTATCCATATTGCACATAGTCTATCTATAGCCCATTTTAGTTTTACGTAAATTAGGGTAAATAGTCCATTTTAGGTTTACGTAAATTAGGGTAAATAGGGTTTTAGGTTTACGTTTTAGGGTTTATGTCCAAAGATTAACCTATGTAAATTTTGTAAACTAGGGTTTCTAGGGTTTTGAAATTTCTAAGTTTTAAATGTGTTCAATTTAGGTTTAGCTTTTACGGTTTTCAATTTACAATTTAAATTTTTTTGTTTCATTGACGTTTTTGGATTTTTAAAAATGCAATTAAAAACAATAAAACATTGAATTAAAATACACTAAACAAACAAAAATTGAATACTAATTAAAAAACAAAAAAAAAGATAGAAAGCAAAAAAAATGAAGAATTCAACTAACTTGGAGGTCAACGAGGTCGCTAGTGTCGATGGGAGGAGGTGGCAGTCAAAATTTTGTGGCCTCTAAAATGCGTACGCACTCTCCTTTTTCCTTCTCCGTCCCAGCTCAGAATGGTGGAAAATGAATTACAGTCATTTATTTAAAAAAATAAATACTTTCTCGAAATGCATACGCATACGCGTTCTAAACGCGTATGTGTCTCATAACACATACATGTTCTAGGTTCGTGTACCGAATTTTGAACGCATACACATTCAAATCTAGGCCCAAGTACCCGAGCCGTAACGCGTATGCATTTATTTGAAAACACGTACGTGTTTCTTGCGAACCTTTTTTTTTCCCGAGATTTTCCCTCTTCGTGTACCCAACTTCTTGCTTTTACCCGGTACAGTGATCTTTAATTCTTCTCCTAACTTGAAAATTCTCCTTCCACATGAACAACCATTACCTGATTCCAATGAAAAGGATGTTAGGATCCCTATGGGTTCTCTTCCTTCCATTCATAAAAAAGGAGAAACTAATAAACAAAAATGACCCTAAAATTTGAAGAAACTAAAATCTCCTCTCCATCCACCACCTGAATGTGAAAGGAGACTCCAAATTATTTTAAATAGAGGTCTTGTACTATTACCACCTTCAAATAGGTTGGTCATCCATCCTAAATATTCTAATATACCATATTGTAAATATCATCATCTTCTTGGCCATTGAACTGATGAATGTCAAACATTAAAAGACATACTCAAAAAGTATAACTTCACTAATACTGACTACTATTATATTATCCCTTAAACCCCATCCTCTCATCATGCCATAGTTGTAGAATTTTATATTCTCCCTATTGCATGATCCTTTCACATCACCCACCATGGCTCATTCTTTCCCTACACTTAGTGGGGGCAAGATGTTGTTAGAATTTTCCTCGTAATGCATTTGTCTTTGTCTCTTAACTGTGTTATTCATTTTCTACTTATATAACTTAAGATTTCAAAGTCAATAACTCGGCTAATGGTTGACTTACATTTGCATTACTAGTTCCTTTTACAAGTTCCTTTCTCTTTGATCTACTTGTATGTGTGTATCATGTTCCCCCATAAGGTGTGTTTGATGTTCTCTCTCTTTGTGAAATTCTTCTATTTGTACCTCTATTCTTCTATATGTCCTACATTTTTCATTTTCTTTTTCACTTTTTTCTTATGTTATTCCTTTTTGGGATGATGCCAAGTGTTGAGACGCCCTATGTCTCTTCCATGTTGAACCATAAGTTCCCTTTTCCTTTTCCTTTTTTATTTTTCCTTGTGTTATCCTTTTGGGGATGATGCAAGGCATTGAGACCAAAATGTCTCCTTCATGTTGACCCAAAAGCTTTTCCTTTACTTTCTCCTTTTTGTTTTCTTTTTTCTTGTGTTTTCCTTTTGGAGACAATGCAAAGCATTGAGACTACAATGTGTCTTCCATGTTGACCCAAAATGGACTTTGTTTTTCTTTTCTTTTTTCTCTCTTTGTGTCATTCTTCCAGTTCTATGCACATGTATTTTGGAAATGATGATATTTCCAAGCTCTTTAATCAAAACATTGTAGAAATGAACATACTAACCCCAAATCCATAGACCCCTTATGTGTTTGGTGTGTTCCTTTCTGGGGGGCAACCTCCTTTTCTTTTGTTTTCTCTTTTTTTTCCATGTTGGCTCTCAAGTCCTATTTTCTTTTTTGCATTTTTTCTCCCTTGCTACTTTAAAGTAATTGCTCATGGAACGGTTTGTAGCAATTCCTTTAAAGTGGGGGGCATACATTGGCATCATTTCATTTACATTCTTGGTTCTTAGTGTAGCTTTGTCACTTCATATGATGTGTTTGTCACTTTGTGGATGACATTGGGTGTGATGTCCTTCATAAGTATGATCTATCTTAGCATATTATTCCTCTTAGTGGCCGAATGTGACACATTGCATCCCGTAAGTTGTGAATATTATATTCTTTGATTGGACCTCTCTTGGAGACATTAGGCACAATGTTCCCTAAGTGACATACCTTGCATGAACTTAACAAGACTCCTTTGAACATCTTTTGCATTTTACATTTTTAAATCTTTTCCACCTTGCATAACACAAATTGCATGCTTGTGGTACCTTTTGATTTGTTCATTAGTTCTAAGCATATGAAGCTTTGCTTGTCTCATGAAGCACAAACTGACATTTTCCTTTGTGGCACCTTGTTAAAGTTATCAAGAGGTATAACTTTAGTATGGTTGAGTGGGAATCCCATTCAATAGCATGACTTTCCCAATAACCACCTATGTGTTTGTGAGTGCATAGCAACTAGTGTATGTACTTCACCCTTTCGGGTCTTCTCACCCAATGGACCGCCATGAGTTCTAGCACCCTAGACTAAGTATACATTGTCTTTTTCTTACAAACAACCTAGATCCAATCCACAACTACTTGGACAAACGATCAAAGCTTGACCTGATTCTCCCTTTTCTTCTCTCTCTTTCTCATATGTAGTCCTTTGTTCTTATGTTTAGCTTTACATGGGATCTTCATCTTGGGGTCTTTATCATCCCTCTTGATCATTGTCATTCCATCTTGCTAACTTAAGTGCATTTGGATCCCTCTCGATATGCATGGCTAGTTTAGTGTGAGTTTGAAATAAGTTCATCCTCTCACTAAATTGGCGGCTAAATGTACCATATAAAAATGGATCATTGAAATTTTCATGGACTTTTAGGTCTTCCTCTTGTGATGTTTGACATATTTTACTTTGATTTAATGTTGCAATGTAACTTATGCATTCACATTACATCCTAAATAATCAAAATATGATGTCTTGTGAAGCTGTTGTGAAGTATTGTAATACATTTCTACACTTTTCTAGACTCTTCTCATTACAATTCACCTAAAAACCACCTTTTCATCAATTATCAAGTCCTATTTTAAAGTGTCGTAAAGTCTTGTAACAAGATTTCATGCTTTTATAGGCTTTATTTAATTATTTACACCTTTCTTAGTCTTTGTTTGACCCCTTTATGCACTCAGAAGACTTAATTAAGTCTATTTTTGAATGTAAACCTAACAAATAACATTAAATGTGACTTAATTCCTGACACCCACTTACAAGCGCAAGGCGAGACCCATTCACCATGGGTGGAAAATGAGTCCCTCAATTAAGCATTCATCAACCATCTTGGAGTAGCCATTGACATATCTTCAGATTTCTTGAATAAGGTTGTGGTGATTTTAGAAAATTCACATGTTTATTCACAATTCCTTGCTCAGTTCATTTCTTTTCTTCATTAAGGGTTTGATTACCAAAGCGAGATTTAACCAAGGAAAATCCTTATACTCTAACCCTCAATCATTTTTCCCCTTTTGCATGTGTGTTTGTAGACTTTTGTATGCAGATTTGTCAAGAAATAAGGTGTTGAAAAGTGTTCAAAAAGTCAACAAAGTGTTTCAAGTCAACTAAACCCTATTTCAAGCTTGGAGACAACCGACAGTCTATTTTTGACATATTTGACTCCGTCAACCTAACAAGAAAATAAGTGTAGATTTGGAGCTAATGAATTGACCTCTGATTTCATAGAATTTTGGAGAAGGATTAATTCACCATTAGTGGAAAATGAGTCCCACCTTAAGTCTAAAATAGGTGATTTTGTTAGATTCCAGTTCTCGACTATTGGAAAGCAGTTTTCAGGTGTTTTTGTCAAAAGTGTGACTGATTCGCCATCAGTGGAAAATGAGTCCCATTAGTGATTTACATTCATCTCTGCTAGATTTTAGAACATTCCAGATTCATTGTGTAATTCCTAGGTGCACTCTATTTGACCTTTTTTAGTTCTATTTGCATTAGTTTTCATTTCTATTACATTTTTTGCACACCTCACTGTGTTTTCAAACATTGCATATTACATTAGTTTTGCATTAATAATTAGTCAATTCCATCATTTAGTATGAATAACATCATAAAATACTCTATTTGAGTGAACCACTTCAATTTTTTGGTTCTATCTCTCTCCCTTTAGGTGAAAGATCTTAAGAGTGTAAGAGAATTCTATAGAACACAACAAAACCTAAAAAAAATTGTTGATATACATATCTGCATGTAGGGAAAATTAAATGGCACAGAAAAAAAGAAGGAAAAATAACATAAACTATATAACTTTAAGTATTTTATTGTGTTGCAACCATCACCACAAAATGAAGGCCATAAATGAAACAATATTAAAACAATTTATGCTATTTTCTAGCAGGCCTACATACATTCTCCACCAGTGTATTCAATGGTGATATCAATTTTTTTTATTACAGTTAATATATAGGTTGTCGTACATATGAATGTTGTGTTCATCTAATTTCACAGATATACATATCTAGACATAGGGAAAATTATATGGCACACTCCAAAAGAAGGAAAAGCAACATAAATTGTATAACATTAACTATTTATTGCATTGCAACCATCGCCACAAAAATGGAGGCCATAAATGAATAAACATTGGTTACAACAATGGCCCAGATGGAAAAACCACAAAACACAAAAATTCACAACAACAAACCCATGCAAAACCATCACCACCAAATGCAAACCAAGCAACAAGATACATTTTCCACCACTATCACCAATGGTAAAACCAATGTTTTGGATAAAGGAAAAAATGGGTTTTACAGGGACCCAAAACCACCAAGTTTACAACAAAAGAAAGAGAAGGACAAAAAAGTCCAGTGGAATAAACAGGTTGCAATAAAGGAAAAAACCATAAAAAATAGCAGCCAGCCAAAAAAGGCCAGGAAGGTACAAAAAATAACCAGTCAAAACACAAGCCAAAAAACCAGCAGTAGCTAACCCAGAGTCTTTAGAATAGAATTAGTCTTGGCTTCTAGGTCCTGCATATCCTTGACACCCTTCTTGAAAGTTTGAATCATTTGCGGTGTAGGGGGTGCCTTCCTTTTCAGATTAGCCCTGGTTCTCTTCGAGATCCCCAAGTCCTCTTCCTGGTTTTTGTCTTTCACCTCTTCCAAATCAACAACCAAAGACCCCTGTTGATCTTTTTCAAAATTTATAGTCACGACGTTGATAATGATGGCATTATGTCTTTCCATCCTGTTGTTCTATTATGCAATTATCTTCATAGTCTTATTCAATTTTTCCAATTCAATTTATATCCTTATGTCCTTACCCACCTTGTCTTGGATCTCTTTACTAGCAATGTTTTCATTACACTCTACCTCCTTCTTGCATAACGATGAAACCTTAGCTCCCATTTCTTCCAATTTGCTCTGGATGGCCCAGTTTTTTATTTTCATGTCATTAATTTCATGAAAGACCCATTTAGACATTCTGAAATGGTCCACAACATTATTCCTAGCTATGCCCAAAAAATCAGCAGAAAGTTCCCTATCAAGATTGAAGCAGCTTTTAGCAGTGTCAGAGGCTCCAGGGGACCCAATTCTAACATCTTTGTCCATCGATGAGACAGCAAAGAAATAATTATTATTAGCACCAGAATCAGGAGAATCTTCAGAATACGAAACAAGGTTTTTGATAGGTATTTTCTTACCGGCACCTTTGGCTTTAGGAGTTGAGCTTCTAGGCTTAGAAGCATGGCTTACTAAAACAAACTAGGGATTATGGATTTGGGTTTTCTTGCCAATCTGGATAGAGGACAGATTCAGGGCCATCCTAATTGGACTCAAAATAGGTTCATTCCCTGGATAGCTAGGTTCAGTGTCATCCTCCTCAAATGCTAGAGAGGCATCTAGGTTAGCAAGGGGTGACATGTTTTGGAAATGTTCAAAAATTAACCTAATTAGACAAGTATGTAATATAGGATATCTCTTTGGGTTTTTCTTATGGTCTTCCAAACTCTTTCTTAAGGAACATAGAAGATAGTAGGGAAGAGAAACCCTGACCTATAGAAAAAATTATTGAGCAAGGAAAAGTGATAGCCATAGACCCTAGTGAAGTGACCATCCAGGGTGATATACTCCATTATGACGTGAAGAACTTTTCTCCAGAGAGCTTTTATGGTGTCAACCTCAAAGTAACTATTTGAAACTTTCACCAATTTCAATTTTTCTTTTTCTTTCTTTGGAAATCTTACCACCACATCATTAGAGAAAGTCATGTCCCAGAAAAAATTGTGTCCTTCAGTGGACATACTAGTCACTTTAGCAATGAGATTTTCATCAAGCTTAACTTTCCTGCCAAATAGGGTTATTTCCCCATTGTCCCAATTCTTCTCAAAATGCTCTATAGCTTCCGGATTAGACCCATGAAGGTTTTCCAAAAAAGGGAGTAAACCCCCACTTTTAACTTTGGTCCATGCTTTAGTGTTTCTTGTGTGCATCTCAAAGCTTTCCGGCTCGACTCTTTTTCTATCTCCTCCCATTTTAGCAAGCATAGTAATGCAGACAAAGATGAAATATTGACTCGAAATGGTCCTGCCAAACCTTTGAGCCCACAAAGCATGCCGAACAAGCTTACATGATAAGCTAATTAGCTCAGCCCCATGTAATCTAATGATAGTGATGCACTTACCCCATTCTTTCATCATTAATGAGGTGACACCGTTCTTGCCCATGTGATGCATCATAGTTCAATAAGGCTCAGACATTAACACCTAATTCGCTAATGTTCAACCAAGTGCACTATCCTTTACTTTTTACCCATTCATTTGCAAAAATGTCCACCACAACATTAGCTTCTCTATAGGCATGGGATATCTTTATATTATCAAACTTAGCTAAGGTCGAAATAGCATTATCAATCCAAGAATTTATGGTCCACGAGGGGGGGGCCTACCTAAAAGACATTCAATAATATTTTTTGAGTCCCCTTCAAGCCAAAGGTTTTTAAAATTCAAACTACGAGCCAAATTTATAACATGAAAAGCTCCAACAACCTCAGCTAAGTGATTAGTTTGTGATCCAAGGGGTGTGGCAATCGCACCAAGAAAATTTCCAAAAGAATCCCTTAAAACTCCACCACATCCCGCCACCCCAGGGTTACCTTTAGCCACCCCATCAAAGTTGGCTTTGATCCAACCATTGGGCGGAAAAGTCGAGTAGACACCCTCCATGTCCTTATTAGTATGTTTAGGATCATAGGAAATATCAAAACTGATATTCCATTCCTTAGAAATCGTAAGATCATAGGGAGAACAAGCCACTTTTTCAATGTTACATACCTTCCGGGGGTAGCATTGAAATTTTCTTTCATTAATATGATTATTTTATCAAACACAACAACCACCAAAGATTCTTTATCTCTATAAATTCTATTGTTTCGTTCTTTCCATAGACCCCAAGCAACATGAGGGAAGGAAAAATCCCACAGTTTTTGAAGTGCAGGGTTATGAGTAGGGGCTTTCCATTGGATGAAGAATTCTTCATTTCTTATTGCACTTAATATAGTTTGGCAAGCCAATAGAGAAGGCTAGCGAAATTAAAATGGCAATTGGCATCAACATTAAATGTTGTATGGTTTTTGTGTAGTGGTGATGGTTGCAAAGTATGAAAATAGTTCATGATCTTATTGATAATGTATTGATGGTTGTTGACCTATGGCTTTAGCAATACTACTCCATGCATATACACATACAAATGCATTACAGACACATATTATGGACATGGAAAAAGTTTCCCCTTTTCCTTGCTTTATTTGGGATTAATTGATGAGAAATTGGACTTAATGAGGCATTGATTTGGTGTTGTGAGTATTTTACACATCCACACTAGGTCTTGGACCCTTGAAAATTGAATAAAATGTACTTAATGATGTCTTGTGAAGGTGTTGTAAAGTGTTGTAAAAGAATTTCACACTTCTCTAGACTTAATGGACCTATTTTTTCACTAATTCAATATTATAAAATTTATTTAATTGCATTATCACATCAATCTAGAAAGCTTTTGAATTAAACTTGATTCTAATCTAGTGTTGTAATGTGTCTTACACATTCACACTAGATGTTGTGCCTTTATAGTCTATGTGGGCCTCATTTTAATGGTGTAAAGTGGTTTTAATGACACTTTCACATTGAATTTTATGTCCCAAGCGCTAATTGACCTTTACATCATCATTAATAGGCCCCTATGACGCCATATTTTGCATCCCAATGCTTGAATTGATCAAATACTTGAAAAAATCATCATATAAGCTTGATTTATGTATTCCCCAACAATCCAACTAGCAAAAGGGCCCCTCTACGACTAAGTCACCCATCTGGGTGAATGAGTCCCTACCAAGTGGGACTAAGTCACCCAACATGGAAACTTAGTCAAATTTGGCCTATTTTAAAGGTTTGAGTAAGAAATTTTGGAATTTAAGTTTATTTTTCTTTCATGTCAACATTAGGGATCAAATTAGCAGAAAAATAAGGTGAGTTTCCTATAAATACAAGCTCCTAAACCCTAAATCATATCTCATTATCATTATTTCATCATCCATCATATTTTCAAGTCAAGCAAGCTAGGGTTTTATCATTCTAAGTCATCAAGATAGCTTCCAAAGACATTCAAGGGAATATTCTTCATGTTTTAGTACATAAAATCAAGATCAATCATCATGGAAAGTTATTAACTCCATTACTTAATGCTTCATTGTCTCATTTCTTCATTTTGGTTTAATTACCTAAAAAGGCTTTTGACCAAGGAAAAGACCCATGCCCTAACATCCTACACTTCTTTCTCTCTTTGTGTGATTTGTAGGTCTTATTTGCAGATTTATCGAAAGAATAGGATTGGAAATTTTTTCAACAACTTGTCAAAGCCCTTCAAGGTTTTCAAATCCCTACAAGAGGCTTGCAAAACACCTACAAGCTGAATTCTATAGTTCTAGATCTAGAACATTACTACGAGCAAAAGTGTAGGCGAGGTCTACAGATTCCCCTTTTGAATCTTTAGAAAAGTCAAATTGGACACTTCCCCTAGTTGTGGTGACTTAGTCTCGCTATGCATATTTTTCAAAGATATTTGCATATTTGGACACCGATTTGGCTAAAATAGGCCTCGATGTAGTTTTCCAAAATTTTCCCTAAACTGGACTAAAATGCCCAGTTTGGCACAAGTGTCCCATTAGTAGGCTTAAAAATCAGATTTTCCTAAACTTTCAGGAAATTTACAGTCTTCACTCTAGCCTCTATCAATTTCTAGGTGCACTCTTTTTTTTTTACCCCTTTTATCTTTTTCTACATTGCATTCAATCAATTTTTCTGCATATCACATTGTGTTTTCCAATAAGTTGTATTTCTTAGGTTTTGCATTAAAATCAATCTTTTTTATCAACCCTTTACATTTAGATAATCTCATTTAGGCATATTCCATCCATTTTACATTAATCTTTAGTAGACATTTGTATTTTGGACCCAATTCCTCTCCTTTTAGGTGAAAAACCTAGAAGAGTTAAAGGCAATCTTGGGTAATCAAAATATTTGTCCACACATATATCTACACACATTTGTGTGAACATGTTGTATGCACTCACAAAATTCAATTTCATGCATATATGTTTATCTATATGCATATGTAGATGTATACATGCAAACAAACATGTCCACAAGTATATATAAGAACAACTACAAATACTGATGCATGTGTTCAATAGGGCAATCAAAATTTTACCTTTAAAAAAGCTCACTATCTTGGGTCACAACACCCAATAATGCATTATTGAAAATTGTGAAAAATTTATCTATGCTTTCTAATGTTTAAAATGGCAGGTTTTATTACAACCATTGCCACTACAAGGAAACCATACAAAAATTAATGTTGATACCGTGCAATGTAAAGGTTCTATGAAGGTGAAAGTTTGATCACCCATTGTCAAGATTTTGTGAAGGTGGTTGGAGGTTATTTTATGTTTTTTGAATGGGGTGATGATTGTAAAAGAGCTACATGGAAGCCATAAATCAAACAATATTGGTTTTAACAAACAATATAGTCTTTTCTCAATAGCACCTTATCAAAAATTGAAACAATATAGCCTTTTCAACAAAACCTTTTAAAAAATGAAACAATATAGCCTAAGCAAGAGAACAACAATCAACAATGCCTTATGGAAATCAACATAAACTATATAATGTTAACTATTCTATTGCATTGTAACCATGGCTACAAAATGGAAGCCATAAATCAAACAATATTGGTTTCAATAGTGACCCAGATGGAAAAAAACACAAAACACAAAAATTCACAGTAACAAACCTATGCAAAAATATAGTCTTTTCTCAACAGTGCCCTGGGCAAGTACATACATTCTCCACCATTTTGATCATTAGTAAAACCAATGTTCCTTATTTCACTTAATATATAAACAATCTGCACCACATGCAAACCATAGATGAAACAATATTGACTTCAATAGTGTCGTAGAAAATAGTGGAATTCATAGTAAATTGCCACAAAATGCAAACCATAAATGAAACAATATTGGTTTCAACGAAGACCTAGATGGAAAAACCGCACAAAATAGAGGAATTCATAGTAACTAATCCATGCATGTGGACAAATTATTTTTCCCAAAAGTACCTTATAAAAAATGAAACAATATAGCCAAAGCTAGAGAACAATAATCAACAACGCCTTATGGAAAACAACATAGACTGTATAACATTAACTATTTTATTGCATTGCAACCATCACCACAAAACAACAGATACATACATATCTACACGTAGGGAATGATATGATGTATTTTAAATGTTATATGGAACATTGATGTCACCATTGATCACAATGATGAACACTGCCTTGTTTTTTTTGTGTTTCACTTTATTTCCCCTATGTGCATATATGTATCATGTATGTCATAGTAGATGCAAACAACATTGATAGATAGTGAGACATTCTTGGAATGATAAGTTGTATTTAAAGTGTTATATGGAACATTGATGCCACCATTGATCATAATGATGGACAATCTATTTCCCCTATGTGTAGATATGTATGCATATCATAGTAGATGCAAACAACATTAATACATATTGATCCCTATGTTTATTTTTTTGGCACATTCTTGGAATGATAGGTTGCATTTTAAGTGTTATATGGAACATTGATGCCACCATTGATCACAGTGATGGACAATGTATGTTCTTGGCTGGTTGTTTTTCAAGAACATAAACTATTTTTGAAATGATCTACAAAGGGTTTTCCAAATGTTCCTTTTATATATTATAATATATTTTGGCTCATATTGTTAATGTCTCTACAAAAAAAAGGAAACATAAAAAAATTGAAATAAAAAAATTGGGAATAGAGATGGTCAACCTCTGTTGCTTTAATTGAACATTCGAACCTTGTGTTGTTGTGGAATAGAACTCATATATAGCCATTGACATTGCAGCTCTTAGCTTTTTAAAGAGCAACCCCAGCAATTTCGGTGGACTCTAGCTCTCCCTAGGTTGTTGGACAACCCTCAGGCACCAATCGCATAAGTTTGTTCCCTATTTCCTTTTTGTTGCTGAGAATTGTATTCGCTCTTTTCCATGTGCATTCAACGAACTATGAAAATGATTTGTTTCAATTAGTGTTCCTTGTAATATGTAGTCTAACTTATTAATATTTCATCTATTTATGTGTCCTTTACCTTTTTGCTTGCTAGCCATTTGGGAGTAGCCTATGTGTTAGTGATAGAAACAAGGTTTGATTGAGACAGTCACAATCTCAATGCTCTAGGTCTCAAATTGAATAACCCTTGGTGTTTCTCTCCACCATTCAACCTATAGGTCCTAAAGGTATTTAGGTACCCCTGGTCTTCTCTGCCAACCCTGCTATCAAGTTGCAATTCACTCACCAAGCCTCACTTGACGTTCTTCCTCTCTTTCACCACCTAGCCCTTAATCACCTTAAAGGCTAACCATGCTCAAAATCTTTCCTAACTCTGTTACAGGGGTGTGTGTTAACTTGAATGGTTTACTTGACTTCAAAATGGTTTAGGACTTCTCCCTGTCCAAGCTCAAAGTTCCATTCTTCTATCGCTCTCCTTAAACCCTAGCTTAGGGTTTGGAAAGGCTACAAGAATTAGGTCTCTACAAACAAAAGAAATGTTTAATACTCTTCCCTACTCAAGGAACACCCTATCCAAAAAGAAAGAACCCTGGCTCAATTTTGGAGCACTACAAGATTTTAGTGGTTTCAGCACTTCTCAGGTCGTACACAGGGATATTCCAAATTTTGAGAATTTTAGGGCTTTTTTAGCCTTTTCTTGGTCACAAGGAGGACTGTCTCCTTCCTTCTGCCTCCAGAGGACTTGGTAATGTTTCCTGCCACCTATCAGACCTTTGCAAGGTCTCCAACAATCTTTTCACGCCTTGGTTTTCCAATTGTTATTCACCCCTGCACATTTTGAAGCATTTTTGCTGAATCTTTCCTAACCGGGCATGGTCTGCTCGCCTAGGAATAGATCTTTCACATGCTATATAAACTTCTACCACTTCCTAATGCTAACCTATATACAATAAAGGAGATTATCCATGCTCCCCATGTTCCCATGCTTCTTGGTACAGTGGGAGTGTGGGCTAAGGCTCCATTTTATTCCATTTACCAGTCCAAACAACAAGTAAGTATAATACAAAATTTACAAGAAAGAAAGAAAGCTATGCAACAGCTATGTAAATGATGCAAACAAAACTTCTAGAGTCTTAATACATGCTAAAGGAATCCACAAAAAGCCTCATTTAATTCATGCAAGCTGCTGCTACATAAAACAAAACAGAAAACAGAGTTTTCCAAGCCAAAATTGTTGTTTCTCTTTATTTTCACTTGAAAAATGCCAACATACCCCACTTCCAACCCTTCGAATGGTCGAGATATCTCTTTTAAAATACCAAGAAATAGTTAGGTTTGCAAGTTTGAGCCTAAGAACGGCCAAAAGCCTAATGTTGGAAAACACAGTGTGTTTTTCAATTTTTACAAAAACTTAAGAACCAACCACAAAGAGATTTCCCAAGTTATTTTACTTTTACCTAATGAACCAAAATATCCTTAAATAAAATCTAAAAGGTATTAAAGACCTTTCCCAACAAACTAAGATTTATTTTAAAACAAAACTTCAAAAACTACTTGAACTTTGGCACCTTGGTAGGTGCTCCTGCACCATTCTCCCCCTCTCAGCACAAAGATCAAGGAACTTGAGGAGATATCAGTGATAAATAAATTCCTTGCTTCTTGAAATTTTCTTCTTCAACCCAGGTAGCCTCAGATTCATGTTTTCCCTTCCACTTGACAAGGTGTTCCATGTATGCCTTGTGTTTTGTTGCTTTCTTCACCCTGGACTCCAAGACCTTCTCTGCCTAAGCTTTCTCTTGAATTGGAAGGGGTATATTACTGATATCCTTAAAGATTTCTTGACTGTTCTGAGCTTCATCATTGACTGTTCCCTTGTACCTGATCAAATCAGCAACATTGAAGATAGGAGATATACCCAAATCCGATGGAAGCTCTACCTTGTATGCATTCTTCCCATACTTAGCTAACACCTTGCATGGTCCTACTCTTTTCATCTTCATTTTGGTTGAAATACCCTTCTAGAACCTTGGTTTGTTAAGATGAACCATCACATAATCACCTACTGCAAACTGCACATCTCTCCTTGACTCATCAACTTTATCTTTCAATTTTTGTGTTGCTGCTATAATTGTCTTCTTGACCTGCTCATGAATCTCCTTCATGGTCTGAGTGAAATATTCTACATGTCCACTCCTATTCTCCTAATATCCAAGGTCTCTGAGCTCACAAATGCCTCTTGGGTGCATCCCATACACCACTTCAAATGGACTTTTCCCTGTGGTTCTATTAACATTGTCATTGTATGCATATTCAGTTTGGGAAATCACCATATCCAAAGTCTGTCCATATTCCTTTGTTAAGCACCTCAATAGGTTACCTAATACTCTATTAACCACCTCTGTTTGACCATTAGTCTAAGGATGGTATGCTGAACCAAATGATAAATTTGTACCCAATCTGCTCCATAGTGTTTTCCAAAAATGGCTCATGAACTTCACATCCCTGTCTGATACAATGCTCAATGGCAATCCATGGATTCTTACAACTTCCCTGAAAAAAAGATGGGCAATGTAACTTGCATCATGTGTAGTCTTGCAAGGAATAAAGTGACTCATCTTGCTGAATCTGTCCACAACTACAAAAACACTATCAAAACTAGTTTTGGTCTTAGGAAGACCTACCACAAAATCCATGCTCACACACTCCCATGGTCTGTTAGGAATAGGTAGGGGTTGATACAAACCATCATTGTTAGCTCCCCCTTTGGCTTTCATGCAAACAACACACAGTTCTACATACTTCCTAACATCTCTTGCCAACTTAGGCCAGTAATAAAATCTTTGTACCAGCTCTAAGGTTTTGTTAATACCAAAATGTCCACTAAGACTGCCATTGTGTTTCTCTTGGATCAGATTTTCCCTCATTGATCCTCTTTGAACACATAACATATTGCCCTTGAATAAAAATCCATTTTGTAGAGTATACTCAGCATATTGACAATGAAAGTGATTTGCAAAATCTGAACATACCTTGTAGGCTTCTGAGAAATCTTCATCCTCACCATAGAGATCTTTAAAACTCTCCAATCCAATGCTTTTCAGTTGTATCTCTTGGACTGTCATCATTCTCCTGCTTAATGCATCTGCCACCTTGTTTTGCTGTCCCTTCTTGTGTTTAATGGTAAATGTAAGGGCTTGGATGTACTCCATCCATTTCAAATGTCTATTGCTTAACTTCTCTTGGGTATTGATGTAACTGAGTGCCTGGTTATCTGTGAAGACTACAAACTCTTTGGGAAATAAATAATGCCTCCACTTCCTAAGGGACTGCACTAAAGCATAAAGTTCCAAATCATAGATAGAGTACTTTTGTTTGGCTTCATTGAGTTTTTCACTAAAGAAGGCTACATGCCTACCTTCTTGACTAAGGACTCCCCCTACTGCTACTCCACTTGCATCACACTCAACTGTAAACAATTTATCAAAACTAGGCAATAACAGGATAGGTTGTGTTGCCACTTCTTGTTTCAGCTTTTCAAACCCTTTATCAGCTTCTTGTGTCCACTTAAACTTTTTTTTTAAATCACCTTTAGTAGTGTCTACCACTGGTGCACATATACCACTGAAATTCCTGATGAATTTTCTATAAAACTGAGCTAAACCATGGAAACTTCTTACCTCAATTGCTGTGGTTAGTGTAGGCCAGTTTAGGATGGCTTCCACCTTACTTGGATCCATCTTTAGCATTCCTCGGGATACCACAAAGCCTAGATACACAAGTTCTTGTTTGAAGAACTCACACTTCTCAAGGTTGATTGCCAATTATTCTTCTTACAGCCTTTTGAGTACCATCTCCACATGTTTCAAATGTTCTTCTGCTGTCTTACTGAAAATCAGTATGTCATCCAAGTAGACTACCACAAAAATCCCTATCAAATCCTTGAGCACCTCATTCATTAGTGTCATGAATGTGCTAGGGGCATTTGAGAGGCCAAATGGCATCACTTTCCACTCATACAATCCATCATTTGTTTTAAATGTTGTCTTCCATTCATCACCCTCCTTAATTCTGATTTGGTGATACCCGCTCTTAAGATCTAATTTAGTGTAATACTGTGCTCCTCCAAGGCAATCCATTAAATCTTCAATTATAGGTATTGGGAATCTATACCTAATGGTGATCCTATTAATTTCTCTAGAATCAATACAAAGTCTCCATTTACCTCCTTTTTTTTGTTGCCAAAACCATCGGGACTGCACATGGGCTGATGCTCTTTTGTATTAGACCTTGACCTAACAATTCTTCCACTTCTCTAGCCACCTCTTGGTCCTGCTCAAGTGTAAGCTTGTATGCTGCCTTGTTAGGCAATGAGCCTCCAGGTATGAAGTCAATTTGATGACTTATTGCTCTCTTTGGTGGTAAGAGTTGTAGGTGTTCCATCACTCACAATGCTCTTGTATTTTTCTAGCAGCCTTTGAACTATTTTAGGTATGACTGTCTTCTCAGCCTTTCCTTCCTCTTTGGACTACATTATGACCACATAACCTTCATTCCCTTGGTGTAGACCCTTGATGAAATCTTAATCACTGCTCAACATGATATTAGGAACCTTGGACTGTCCTTCATCATCCTCAATCAATGATTGCAGCTTGAAGGTTTTTCCATCCTTCTTGAACTCAATGGTGTTCTCCTTCCCATGATATACAACATCTCTGTCATATTACCACGACCTGCCAAGAAGAAGATGGCATGCATCCATGGGTAGTACATCACAAATTAGCTTGTCTTTGTAGCCTCCAATTGAGAATTCCACTGTAACCTGCTCATTCACTAGAACACTCTACCCTTTATTCAGCCATGTGACCTTGTAAGGATTGGTATGAGGTACCTTCTACAATTTTAACTTATTTACTGCCTCCTCAGAGATTATATTGTTTGTAGAACCAGAATCTACAATGACCTTGCATACCTTTCCCAATATCTTGCACCTTGCTCTAAACAAAGCTCTCCTTTGCTTGGGTTCTTCTTTGACCGGTTGTCTGATCAACACTCTATTAAACATCAAATTTTCACCTACTTCTGATTCTATATGACTGATCTCAGGTGACTTGACACTCATGGTGTCCTCTTGTGCATAAGCTACTCTTTTCTCATTGCTAGATGAAGCTTTCTCCGGGCACCTATAAGCTGGATGACCTAGCTGATTACAGTGATAGAACTTCATGGTGGCAAAGTATGAGTTACTTCTGCCTGCTCCTCTTCCTCTGTTTGAACCCCCTTGAGGTCATCTTCCTCTATTAAATCCTCCTCTTGATGATGTTTCACCTACATGCTCAGTAAGCTTAGATTATCCTTGGTTTCTTTGTTCATTATCTCTTCCTTGGTAACCTCCACGCTGCCCTCTTTGATCTCTGCCTCTTCCTCTGCCCTTAGAGGATTGATCATGCTTTCTTTTATTGCCCTCTTCAATCTTTATAGCCAGCTGATAACATTGGTGGACTGTCTTGGGGCTGAGTAAAGCCATCTTTTCCTGTATATTCCACTTCAAACCATTAAGGTATCTAGCCACTTTTAGGTTCACATCTTCTGCCACATTTGATCTCAAGCAAAGCTTCTGGAACTCTTCAGTGTAGGTGTTGACATCTTGGTCTTTTTGTCTTAAACTCTGCCTCTTCTTGTGAAGTTGGATCTCATAATCATCTGGCATATATGCTTCCTTCACTTTAGCAACCATTCCTTTCCATGTGGATATGGGATGCTTTCCTTCTTTCTCCCTTTTAGTCTGGATAAACTTCCACCATGTCAAAGTTGATCCTCTCAACCTTGATTTTGCAACCTTCACCTTTTGTGCTTCTATAACTCCATCACATTCAAAGTGATTCTCCATTCCATCTATCCAGTCCATGACCAAATCAGGATCCATCTTTCCATGGAATAGTGGTACACCCTCAAGTCCTTTTCCACTCAGGGATTTTAATGCCTTCAAGAAAGGCTCCTCCTCCAAAACAGGGTTAGGTTCAGGGACTTTGTCCTCCTTTGCAACCTCTTCTTCTTTTGGCACCTTTCCTTCCAATCTTGCATCGTTCAATGCCTTCTCTAATTGTTCAATTCTTTCTTTCAGGGACTTATTGTCCTCTTCTTATTCTTCAACCATCTTGGCTAATATTGCATTTTTCACCATGTTGGGTGTTTCACTTGATTCAACTTCTGACATATAAGCTACTTTCCCAAATCTTTCACTGCTTTGATACCAATCTGATAGAAACAAGGTTGGATTGAGACAGTCAAAATCTCAATGCTCTGGGTCTCAAATTGAATAACCCTTGGTGTTTCTCTCCACCATTCAACCTATAGGTCCTAAAGGTATTTAGGTACCCCTGGTCTTCTCTGCCAACCTTGCTATCAAGTTGCAATTCACTCACCAAGCCTCACTTGACGTTCTTCCTCTCTTTCACCACCTAGCCCTTAATCACCTTAAACGCTAACCATGCTCAAAATGTTTCCTAACTCTATTACAGGGGTGTGTGTTAACTTGAATGGTTTACTTGACTTCAAAATGGTCTAGGAATACTCCCTATCGAAGCTCAAAGTTCCATTCTTCTATCGCTCTCCTTAAACCCTAGCTTAGGGTTTGGAAAGGCTACAAGAATTAGGTCTCTACAAACAAAAGAAATGTTTAATACTCTTCCCTGCTCAAGGAACACCCTATCCAAAAATAAAGAACCCTGGCTCAATTTTGGAGCACTACAAGATTTTAGTGGTTTCAACACTTCTCAGGTCGTACACAAGGATATTCCAAATTTTGAGAATTTTAGGGCTTTTTTAGCCTTTTCTTGGTCACAAGGAGGACTGTCTCCTTCCTTCTGCCTCCAGAGGACTTGGTAATTTTTCCTACCACCTGTTAGACCTTTGCAAGGTCTCCAAAAATCTTTTCACACCTTGGTTTTCCAATAGTTATTCACCCCTACACATTTTGAAGCATTTTTGTTGAATCTTTCCTAACTGGGCATGGTCTTCTCGCCTAGGAATAGATCTTTGACATGCTATATAATCTTCTACCACTTCCTAATTCTAACCTATATACAATAAAGGAGCTTAGCCATGTTCCCCATGTTCCCATGCTTCTTGGTACAGTGGGAGTGCGGGCTAAGGCTCCATTTTATTCCATTTACCAATCCAAACAACAAGTATAATATAGAATTTACAAGAAAGAAAGAAAGCTATGCAACAGCTATGCAAATGATGCAAAAATAACTTCTAGAGGCTTAATACATGCTAAAGGAATCCACAAAAAGCCTCGTTTAATTCATGCAAGCTGCTGCTACAGAAAACAAAACATAAAATAGAGTTTTCCACGCCAAAATTGTTCTTTCTCTTTATTTTCACTTGGAAACTGCCAACATACCCCACTTCCAACCCTTCAAATGGTCAAGATATCTCTTTTACAATACCAAGAAATAGTTAGGTTTGCAAGTTTGAGCCTAAGAATGGCCAAAAGCCTAACGTTGGAAAACATAGTGTGTTTTTCAATTTTTGACAAAAACTTAAGAACCGACCACAAAGAGATTTCCCAAGTTATTTTACTTTTACCTAATGAACCAAAAGATCCTTAAACACAATCTAAAAGGTATTAAAGACCTTTCCCAAAAAACTAAGATTGATTTTAAAACAAAACTTCAAAAACTACTTGAACTTTGGCACCTTGGCAGGTGCTCCCGCACCAGTTAGGAAAAAAATGGTCCCACTTTTGAGATGTGTCAACATTTCCATGTTCTACCTTGTTTATATTCAACAAAAATATTTTTTTTTTTGCTTCTTCCTTGACATTTCCCTCCTTTCATATTCATCTATTATATGCACCTTTGAAGTCAGTGTGATCTGGTAACCATGTATAGCTATCTATGTTCCTACATATCGGATGCCAATAATTTTTATGTTTTGTTTTGCCTCTTTCCCTCACTTTTTCTTCTAGAGTTGTGTTGTCCTTGTGGAGTCATGTTACAGTCTTCAACATCTCATTGCTTTGGCTTAGGTGAGAAAAACTACTAGTGAAAACAAAAGAAGTGTAGGTGACACTGTTGATAATATACTGATTAGTCATTACACCAAAAGACTCATATTGTAACATATAAAGATTCTTTTCTAGCAGGGTACCAACAGGATCATGATGGGCCAAAAAGTGCCAATATGATGGGTATGTGGCTAATGACTATTTTTTTTACCCAAAATTGATGAAATGAAAAGAGTTTTTAAAGAAGATTCTCAGCTTTCCACCTATATAAATTATGCTTTACTTTGAATTTAATAAGTAATTATTATTCATTTTCTATTCAAATTATGACTAAAGTCCTAATTGATAGGCTAATTGAAAAACATTTATAGCTTTCAAGTGGTATCACATTTTTTGAATCCAAAATATGTGTCACATTTTATGCTTCGCATACTATAGGATTCAAAAAAATATATGAATTTCATGAAGTTTTGACCAACTTAAGGTGGTCAGACATATGAGTTTTTATATGTTTTAAAAAGTTGTAATAAAAAATTCATAATTAATTATTTACTTGGAAAAAATTACAAACAAATATGCATCACATTAAGGCATGAGTCCTCTACTTATATCTAAAATCTTATAAAAAAAATATTATCTTTTTATTGTGGTTAGGGTGGTCTGATAGAAACCTACTTCTTATTTTTTCCCTGAAATTTAAGTACCACTGCATTGAAATTTCAAACTTTCTCCAATAGATATTTTTTTTTTAAACAAACCTAGTATTTTAGAAACTACATTAAATTTGCTACAAATTCTATTCTCACATATTTTTGAAATAATGTAGATAACTTATTCAAATTTTTACATCAAGTTTCCTAACTCTGATTTTTCTAAATTTTTTGCCACATAAGGGCCTATTTTTTCCATGATGATATTGCACATACCCAACATCTACAATAATCTTGTTGCAGCCTCATCAAAAGCACTAGCCCAAATCTCACCCGTGTGGACTTCCATCTTTAGTTGCAACAAATACCAAAAGTCACAATCAACCACGGTTGTCTGGAATTTAGGGTAGTACTGTATATTTTTTGTAGAGTCTTCACACTTTATCTGACATTGTCTACCATTGGCCTACAAGGGACATGGAGCATAACAAAATGCATCAGTTTAAATATATTTCACTATTGCCTTGACAATAGTTTTCTGAGTGCATACAATATCTTGATATATATCTGTGTAGATATATGTGTCTATAATGCATCTATATGTGTATGTGAATAGAAATTTGATTGTTTATATGTATGGTCAATGTGTATGTGTGTGTATGCAAGGGACATGCAACGTAACAAAATGCATTAGTTTAAATATATTTCACTATTTCCTTGACAATAGTTTTCTTAGTACATATGACATCTTGATATAGATCTGTGTAGATATATGTGTCTGTAATGCATTTGTGTGCATATGTGCATGTAGATTTGATAATTTATATTTATGTGTCAGTGTGTATGTGCGTGTATGAATTTTCCACATGGATCTATGAGGTAATGTGTTTATCTATATATAAATATGTCTAATTTTAAATATCAATATAGTTGTTTGCTTTTTGTTTATTTTGATTGCCACATACTTTTATCTCCCCACAATTCTTGTTGGCTATAATGGGGTAAACCAACAAAAGTGGTTTACAATTTGAATGAGGAAGGAAAACTTGTAAAACATGACCCCATGCCAAAAAAATTCATTTTGTGGGTTTGAACGATCTAGTCAATTCAAACGAACCAAAAGAGTGTTCATTCAAACCAAGGTTCGAATGAACCCATTTAATGCATGTACAGACCAATCCTCCAAAAAGGAAAATGGAAACCCCTTTTTGGAAGGGGGTTCAATTGAACATGGGTTTGAGCCTCTGGGCATTCACTCGAACCCCCCAAGTTTGAGTGAACCGTTATTTTCCCTGATTTTTGACCTTGCTCACAAAAAAAATAAAATAAATTTCACTTTAGAGCTTGGGTTGAAGATGAAAATGGCAGAAACTTCATAGACCCAACTGGAATTAGGTATTCCTCAGAATGAGCTATCCAACCAATATAATTTTAATATGTTTTGGTTTTACTATGTATTTTTTTTTTTAGTTTTATTAAACATAGGTTTTTCACCAAAAATCAAGCTCTCTGTTCTACACATGTGGAAAAATAGCAGATTATCAAAAAAATTGAAAAATATGAGTGCAATAAATATTGAATTCCTTTGATCCAACAAAAAAAATTTGAATTTTGATACATACAAAAAAACTTACACGTTATACGGTTGTGCTATGTGTGAATTGTAATTGCTTTGACTTTGAAACTTGATTAAAGAAAAAATATTCAATAAAAGACTATCTAACCAAGTGGAAGAACTAGATATCGAGTTACAAATCTAAATTAGAAATAATTATAATTTTATCCTTCATGGAAAAAAAATTATGCTATATGGTGAGCGCCACTTTTTAAAATGTTGTTTTCTTTAAAAACTAGTTTTCGAGGGAGATGGAAAAAGAAGTGCAATCTGATTCCAATTTTTGAAAAAATATATTTAGAATCTACAAAAAAAAAATCCACAAAACTCTAGTTTGCATCATCTTCAAATTCCTCATGGTTTAGCCGCTATAGGTGCTCGAAAGTGAAGATTTAGTTAAAAAAAAATATTTCAGTGCCTAGTTTGGCGAAAAATTACAAACTAGTATTGTGGGATCACCCAATGTTGGCATTCAATAGTTGCAGATGGTTAAAATGCATAATGTAATAATAATTTTTTTCTCATTTTTCTGGTTTTAATCTTCTTGTGTTGGCTGAGTGTAGAATATTTGATATATGTGCTTTATAATATTCTCATGCTGGTTAAATGTGGTCCTACCTCTGCATTCATAAAGCCATGTCACATATGGTTATCTTTCATTTTATTAGAGTTGCATAAAACTTCATTTTTGTTATAATATTTCCGATGTGACGTTCAATCATGATTATGGTCTACCTACTACACAATACTTTCGTGATTTAGCTTGAGTCTACCTACACACGTATATATCTACATTTATACTTGTTAATACATGTAATTGCATTTAAACTTATAAATATATATATTCTCACATGCATTGACATTGTTACAATATTTCCTATGTAACGTTCAATCATGATTGTGGTCTGCCTACTACACAATACTTTTGTGATTTAGCTTGAGTCTACCTACAAATATATATCTACATTTATACTTGTCGATACATGTAATTGCATTTAATCTTATACATATATATATTCTCACATGCATTGACAAGTATAGGTGTTGATAACTATGTATGTTGTGCAGCTCAAGCTATAGCTCAACAATGAACAATGCCTTATTGAAAATAACATAAACTTCTTAATTATTGTGCTAAGTTTTGAATACAACCTATTATTCCAACCATCGCCAATATATGCAGCCCATACATGAAGTAATGTTGTTGTCACAAGTTGTGCCAAATGATGTTTATTTCCTTTGCTTAGACAATAAACATATATGTCTAGATTTAAACTTATCTATATTTTTTCTTGCATCTATTGACAAGTTTAGGTGTGGATATCTATGTATGTTGTTTGCAAAAAGACTTTTCATAGTGGTGGCTCACAATATTCATAGCACCTAAAGCTACAAAACAACATTCAACAATTCCTTATTGAAAATAACATAAATTGTTTAATTGCTTTTGTGACTTTAGAATGCTAAATATTATTGTAGCCATATATGTGGAATTTTTTATTCCTTTGCAACTATCACCACTACATGGAAACCATAGAAATAATAATTTTCAAGCTATTCAACAATAATCAACAATGAGTATATATGTGCATCTAACTTCATATATATATATATATATATATATATATATATATATCAGTGTCGCTTTTGTTTTTCCATTGCATATATATGTATTGCATGCATTGGATGCATATGTAGGAATCTATTGCTTGGAAATATATAAAAACAAAAAGTATTTGTTTCTTTTGTTGTGTTTTGTTTCTCTTTTACTATGTACAGATATGTATGTGAAATTAGATGTAGACAACATTCATATATACTTTTCACCATGTTTATTGTTTGGAAAATCTGAAGTTAAATGCACCTTTTTAGTTATTATTTCTTTCAACCTCAAAAAAGGAGTTATTAGAAAGATAGGTTCTATATTAAGTGTAATAAGGAACATTGATTTCACCATTGATCAGAGTGGTGGATGATGTATGTTATTTCTCGAGGGTTTAGTAAGATCCCATGAGGCTCCATGACCCAATATGGTAGGGTGGAGAGCAGGACTAATTTTGTTGCATTTCATTTTATATTTCCTATGTGAAGATCTATATGTTTCTGACATTAGATGTAGACAACATTCATATGTTTGAAGTCAACCTATGGATATATATGTGTGTTGTGCACATATAACTTTAGATGCATATATATCTGTATAGACCTTCCTTTGTAAGCATATATGCAGACTCTTTTATTTCTTTCCAACCATTGCTGGCACATGGAAATCATAAATGAAATAATATTTTTGGAGCTATTCAACAACAATCAACAATGTCTATACATGTATGTGCATTTAACTTTGGATACATATATATCGATGTAGATTTTATTTTGCAACTGCAAATATATGTATTGCATACATTGGATGCATATGTAGGAATTTGTTGCTTGGAAATATATACACAGAAAAAAACTTATCTCTCTTTTGTTGTGTTTCACTTTTATTTTCTTGTATGCAGATATATGTGTATGTGAAATTAGATGTAGACAACATTCATATATTCTCCTCCCCATGTTTATTGTTTTGGAAATATAGTTGTTAGTTTTTTCATCCTCAAAGAGGCATCCTTACAATAATAGGCGTTATATTAAGCATATTAAGAAATATTAGTTTCACCATTGATCATAGTGGTGGAAAATTTATGTTCTTACTCAGGGGTTTGGTGAGAGCCTATGGGGCTCTATGACCCAATAAGGCAAGGTGGAGAGTAGGCCTTCTTTTGTATTTTTTCATTTTACTTTCCCTATGTGTAGATATGTATGTTTGTGAAATTAGAGATGGACAATATTCATCCCTATGTGTAGATATGTATGTATGTGAAATTAAATGCAAACAACATTCATACATACTCCTTCCTATGTTTATTATTTTCATAAGATAATTACTAATTTTTTTGTAGGACTATACTTAAACTTCTCCACAAAAATGTATTTATGCTTGACATGGCTTGGCCCTCTTTGCATGTTGGAGTATGGATAGACACTAAGAGGGGGGGTGAATCAGTCTTTGATAGAAACAATAAAAATAAAACCTTTTAACTTTCAACAAAAAAAATTAGTTTAGATGTCCTTTCAATAGAGTAGAGTAATTACTTTGAAAGCATTCATGAAAGAGGTAAACAAAAATATGAAAACATTGAATCAGTTCTTTTAGACAACTTATGCCAATATAACTTGTGTGAGATATCTTGCATTTGCAAAAGATGCGACTGATACTGTTTAATAATCAGAGCATTGGTAGCGCCCACAAAAGGATATGAAAATCACGGAAAAACCTATCCTCGGAATTGGACATTCTAGTGAGCGACTAATATCTATTCATGGTCATTCATTTACTTGTCAAACCAGGGAACGTAAACTTGAAATGGAGCGACACTGTATGTGCACTAAGAACTAGTTTCAGTCACAACTTAATGGAAATAAATACTTGGAAAGAATTCTACCTACGTTATATGAAGGTAATGCTAAGTTCTCTAAACTCAACCATACTTTAACCAAAGTGGAAATCATAACAACTACGATTGAGAAACAAACTATGAACTGGCCTTATCCTATAGGAACAATATAGGACTGAGTTTGCACAGAAACTTCAAAAATTAAATCTCACTTATGATCAACAGAAAAATGAACGACTAACTAACTGACTACAGATACTTACTAAGTGGGCCCCCTTAGCAAGCATCAACTAATTATGCAAGTACTGAACTCAGAACTTCATCAAATTTTATTCATAAACTTAGAATGGTGTACATTGTTTTGTTCATATGAAAACTAACAAAAAACTCTATCTCTTGTCATACAGACTCTGCTTTTTATTATCATACTAACTTTTACATGATATCCTTTCTATCTCACTATGCTTCCTCACTCGCGCAGGAGGAACACTTATTTAAATTAGGAAAACAACTAACTAACTAACCCAAACAGAGAAAGATGTGGATGTAAATGCATCCAAGAATCGAGGAACAGACTAAATAAATAAACTTATCCGCTCAAAACGATTCAGAGAGAGAATTCAGCATTCTACTCTTTCCAAATTAATTGACATTTAAATTCCTTCCCAACAATTTTGGTCAAAGAGTCTTCACCAGAATAACTTCCTCGAAGTCGTGCAGGAAATGGACTTTACTGCAAGGCCGAGATCAGCTACGCTTGACTCGATCATACTTTCTTCAACAACTTGCGAAACACAAAGCAACAGAAGCGAATGGAAACATGCACAACAACTTACACGATATTCATTTATTAATCACATATCAAACTTACTTCATCATTCAAAAACTACATGCGTTATACCAGTCATTTGGAAAGCCAGTATTTAAAATTTTCATTGTTGTTCTTTTGGCAGCAAAATGTCCACCACACAGCTCATCATGGCTTGCATGTAATATATCATGAATGTCCTCCTCTTGTACACATCTCCTCATAACATGATCTGGCCCTGTATAAAACATGCAATTTGTAATCCAAGAAAAGTTAAAGCTTTTCTCTGCTAATAATATTTTTTCCTTAGGGGAGAATTGAGGAGGAGTTCTTCCGGTGGCCAAATAATTTGCTATATCCGCATACCATGGTTGAATAACCTTGATTGCAAATAGGTGCTCATTAGGAAAGGAGTCTTCAATAAGTGCAGAGTCATCTTTCCTTTGAATTCTAGAAAGGAAATTGGCAGCCACATTGGCTTTACCTGGCTTGTCCACAATTGTAATGTCAAATTCCTGCATCAACAATAACCATCTGGCCAGTCTCCCGGATATTGAGCTTTTGTTCATGAGATACTGGATTGCTGCATGATCAATGTGGACAAATATCTGATAGTGAGTGATGTAATTCTTGAATTTATTAAGGGCATAGATGATGGCCAACATTTCTTTTTCTGTAACAGTGTAGTTGAATTCAGCCCCTTGCAGATTTTTGCTTATATAGTAGAGGGCATGTTATGTTGATCCATCCTTCTGCCCTAACACCACTCCAATGGCATAATCTGATGCATCAATATGAATATGAAATGGAACTGACCAATCAAGTCCTTTCAGAATAGGTTCCTGTGTAAGGCTACTTTTAAATCAAGGAATGTTTTTTCACATTCCTCAGTCCAAGAAAAATCTGCATCTTTCTTCAAGAGACTGTATAAGGGACCTGTTGTTTGGCTGAAGTCCTTGATGAATCTTCTATAGTATCTAGCATGGCCAAGAAAGCTCCTTACTTCTTTCTGCTTGGAAGGAAAGGGGAGATTAGAGATGACCTCAATCTTAGCAAGATCAACCTGTATTATTGCAGCAAAAATATGGTGACTGAGTACTATTCCCTCCTGCATCATTATGAAGCACTTTTGACTATTCAATGATAGGTTGTGATCTTCACTTCTCTGTAGTACTTTCTCCAAGTTGGATTGAGCTTCCTCAAATGTTGTACCATAAGTAGTAATGTCATCCATGTATATTTCCATGCAATCATATGAGATGTCTGAGAAGATACTTATGAGTACCCTCTGGAAAGTTGCAGGTGCATTGCAGAGACCAAAAGAAAAAATTGAATAGGAAAATGTTCCACAAGGGCATGTAAAAGTAGTATTTTCTTGATCCTCGGGAGCAATCTTGATTTGATTGTACCCACTGAAGCCATCTAAGAATGAGAAGTACTTTTTCCTAGCTAAATTATCTAGAACTTGATCAATGAATGGAAGAGGAAAGTAATCTTTCTTTGTTGTTAAGTTGAGCTCTCTGTAATCTACACATACCCTCCATTTTCCTCCTTTCTTAGGAACAAAAACCAATGGGGAAACCCACTGACTATCCGAGATTGGGTAGATAAAGCCAGTTGTTAACATTTTATGTAATTCTTCTTTAACAATTTCTCTCAAAGCTGGATTGATTCTTCTTTGAGGCTACCTGACAGGTCTGAACTCACTGTTAATGTATATGCGATGTGTATAGAGTTTTGGGTCTAAACCCTTGATGTTACCATATTCCCAAGCAAAAGCTGACTTATGACTAGCAAGCATTTTGATCATAGATTCTTGTTGCTCACTGGTGAGGGTTTTATTAATGCACAAGGTTTTTCTTGCAGCTATCTCAACTTGGGAGGTTAAATCTACCATAGATACTTCAGAAAGCAATGGCATGTCTACCTTGTGGGGTAGCAAGGTGTGTAAGCAGTCAGTTGCTGGAGGATAATTTGCTTATGTAGATGGAAGAGGGATAGTCTACAAGGAACATGGAATTTTTTCACAATGAAAATATTTGGTACCATAGTTATTCAGTAGGATATTAGACAATATATCTTCTTCTTCTTATTGTGCAATAAAAGGCTCCCTGGTAATCATCATTAAATTGGCCATAGAGTTCGCTTCCTCCTCTCCTCCCAAATCTGGCCAAACAACCTCTCCAGACTCAAGTTGGGGCAGGGCTGGAGAACAGAGTGTAAGCTTCTTTGTGCTATACCCATCAGATATTGTCATGTTACCCAACCTACAACCAATGTAAGCATCAGTAGTAGCCAACCAAGGCCTTCCTAGTATTACAGGGTATCCCCTCAATGATGCCTTTGGAGATAAGACCATAAAACTAGCTGGGTACTCCCAGGAATCCAAGGTGACTACCAGGTCTTCAACTACCCCATCAGGTTTGACATTTGAGCTATCAGCAAGTTGTAAAATTGTAGGTGTAGTCCTTAGGTCTAAAATATTAAGTTTTACAACTAGATCCTTTGTCATGACATTGATAGTTGCACCAAGATCTACTAAAGCATTCTTAATTTGCAACCCATTAACATTGATCTCCACAACAGGGCTTCTTGGATCTAAATATTTTGGGATGCTAAGCTTCCCTAGCATTAAGTCAGAGAGCTGGCCTATGACATGGATAGTTTGAGGGTCCTTCTTTTTCCTCCCTAGTTTCTTCAAACATGCCTCCTTGATGGCCTTACTATAGATAGGTACTTATTTAATTGCTTGGAATAAGGGAATTTTCACACATATATGCTTTAGCTGATCAAGGATGTCAAAGGTCAGTTCCTCTTTTTTTTTTACATTTTCACTTTCCAACCTCTGTGGAAAAGGAGGGGACACTTTAGCAGGTGCCTTAGGTGATGATGGAATTTGAATCTAAACTGGCTCATTTGGTTGGGCTTCATCATTGGTATCTTCTTCTTGGTCAGTCTCCTGAGATGGCAATTCTGAGATGATGGGAGGAGATGGTGTGGGTAGCACAGTTCCTGAGTGTAAATTAATATTATTCAGGTTAAGAGCATAGGCAGGCTGATGATTAGGGTCAACAAAATAGACTTGCTGCTGCTGCTACTTATTATTAGGATTTGGGAATGGTTGAGAAGGCATAGGCATTTGTTTTGGAGGGCCAGTATTTGCTTAATGGAGTATCAGAGCAAATGGATTTTCCTCAGGTTCTTCGTCAGCTGGGTCAAATGGTAATTCAACAAACAGGTTTTCGGCAAATGGATTGATATTTTGGTCTCATTCATCCTCAAATAGATTATAAGTTGGTTCAGGATTATTATCAATGGATGGAAGGTCAAGAAGGAATCTTCCTAGAGCATCTCTTCTTCTATGCATGCAATAGAATGAATGGTGAATTGAAGGATTTTGAAAATTCTTGAATAATAGACTAAACTACTACTAAAAATGACTTCTTACAAGTTCTTAGCTTGATACCATCCCCGACAATTGCGCCAAAAATGGTCGCGCCCACAAAAGGCTATGAAAATCACGGAAAAACCTATCCTGGGAATTGGACATTCTAGCAGGCAACTAATATCTTTTCATGGTTGTTCATTTACTTGTCAAACTAGGGAACATAAACTTGAAAAGGAGTGGCACTGTATGTGCACTAAGAACTAGTTTCAGTCACAACTTAAAAAAAAAAATACTTGGAAAGAATTCTACCTACGTTACAGGATGGTAATGCTAAGTTCTCTAAACTCAACCATACTTTAACCAAAGTGGAAATCATAACAGCTATGACTGAGAAACAAACTATGAACTGGCCTTATGCTGCAAGAACAGACACAGGGATGGATTCTCGATGCTACAGGAACAATATAGGACTAAGTTTGCACAGAAAATTCAAAAATGAAATCTCACTTATGATCAACAAAAAAATGAACAACTAACTAACTGACTACAGATACTTCCTAAGTGGGCCCCCTTAGCAAGCATCAACTAATTATGCAAGTAATGAACTCAGAATTTCATCAAATTTTATTGATAAACTCAGAATGGTGTACATTGTTCTATTCATATGAAAACTAACAAAAAACTCTATCTCTTGTCATATAGACTCTTCTTTTTATTATCATACTAACTTTTACATGATATCCTTTCTATCTCACTATGCTTCCTCACTCGCGCAGGAGGAACACTTATTTAAATCAGGAAAACAACTAACTAACTAACCCAAATAGAGAAAGACGTGGATGTAAATGCATCCAGGAATTGAGGAACAGACTAAATAATTGAACTTATCCACTCAACACGATTCAGAGAGAGAATTCAGCATTCCACTCTTTCCAAATTAATTGACATTTAAATTCCTTCCCAACAATTTCAGTCAAAGAGTCTTCGCTAGAATAACTTCCTCGAAGTTGTGCAGGAAATGGACTTTACTGGAAGGCCAAGATCAGCTACGCTTGACTCGATCATACTTTCTTCAACAACCTGCGAAACAGAAGGCAACAAAAGTGAACGGAAACATGCACGACAACTTACACGATATTCATTTATTAATCACATATCAAATTTACTTCATCATTCAAAAACTACATGTGTTATACCAGTCATTTGGAAAGTCAATTAGGGTAATAAATATAGACATATCAACATGATAGGCTGCAAGAATATAAAAGTGTATTGCTACAGGATATCCCCCAATAAAAGGTTTCTAAAGAGTTTAAACAACCATGAACAACAAAAGCAAGGGTATAAAAATTACACCATGATACTCAAATTATGAGCATACCTTGGGCTCATCAAGCATGATGAAAAAATAGGTGCAACTCATAAGACTGTGTACATGAAGACCAACATCATTGAAGCACCTTAAGACCACCTAATTTCAATGTGGCTTTATGAGACAGTGTAACAACTGTACAATTGAATGAGATATGATAAGAATTGAAACATCATAGAGCTTCAATACATTATGATAGATTGAAACATACTAACCTTGATCTATGAAACTATGAAAGAACATGTCAAGTGATAGACTAAACTAGTTTGTAACACATGACTTTGAAAATACTTGTAACAATAGATTACATTAACATTGTTGAAATAAGAACTGATAATAGGCATTAATGCATCTGATAACTTATGAAAATAAGATATAGACATGAAATACAATCACACAAAGACTCATCATATAACACATTATATTTCTTGAGTGGAAAACCATTTTCCAAAATAAAAACCACTCAAAAATTATATCACTTTATTCAGATAGGGCACCAACTCTACAAAGTTTAGGAGCACCAACTCCAATTTAGAAGCACCAACTTCCAAAGTTTCAAAAGCACCAACTCCACAAATTTATAGGATCACCAACTCCAAATTTATAGGAGCACCAACTCCAAAGTTATATGAGCACCAACTCCACAAAATCCAATGTATATAATCAAACAATATTCCATCAATACCCTAGTAATGCAAATTAGAATTCCTAGTGCCTTAATGGAAGATTATGCAAAATGATTTTTAATAAGCACATAGGAGGATGTTATATAAGACTTATAACATCTGCATTTGATACAAAAACTGACATTATTGTAATAGATTACAAAATAGTTCCCAATGTAAACACTGTTACAAAACCACTTTTCAAGATTTTCGCGACTGAATAATTTGTATCAATTTATCTCAGAAATTTCTCACAAAAATCTATGTTTGTAATTTCCCTCTCCAAGCCCCCAGCCACTGACAAAATGTTGTCACTTTATAATCACTGAATAGTTTTTTCAGAATGTAGTTTCAATAACTGTAAACCAACTTGGGTTAGGATACTTTTGTTATAGCCCGAGAAGAATCATATAGAAACCCTAAATGGTTTTAATCATAACCATGAAAAAGTTAAACCCTTTAGTTTTTAATCATGAATAATAAAAAAGTTAAACCCTTATCAATCATATTTAAAAAACCAATGATTTATTCACGAAAACCAATACAGATTTAACCAAAAACCATTCTTAACAGATTATCTCAAATCTCATAAGCATCAAGAGAGTTTATTTTATTACCTAATTATGGTGTAAGAAAATTGAATAGATACTTAAAATTCTGTCAAGATGATCCATAACTACCCAACTCAAAGATGCCAACAAATCGTTTCTAGTGTATCTGAGCTTTTTCACTTGAGCCTAATTTTATCATTGCAAACCATGGAATTTTGCATGTGAACCTTTGCCTCTCATGCCCTAATGTGGGCTTTGAAATAATGAAACCACAAATACAAAAAATTCCTTTATGAAAACATCGAAAACAATCTTTTAACCTTTAGAATACCCAACAACCTTGGTTTAGAATAAATTTATCATATACTTTATCATGCTCGACTTGCCAATTAAATTTTTTTGTCACCCTTAGTCAATGAAACCCGATATGACCTATTTTTAATGTGATCAAAAATCCAAAATGTTGATACTTCATGTATTATCCAGCCATCACATGATTAATGTGGTTGTGTTTAAAGCTCGATACCTTTTACAAGGTGAATGCTATAAAGTCATAACTTGTAAACTATATACCATATAGTTAATCAAAGATCTCATAACCATAGAAGATGTCAAATACCTTAGCAAACCATGGAAGTATGTATTGACAATGCCACAAATAAATGTGTGTATCAACTTCTGTAAATAATATCATTACATTTGAATGTAACAAGGAAGCTTAAGGAACCTTATGAATATGCTTGAATTACCTATTGATCAGTATGCTAATAAAATAAAATTCCAAATGCCAATTACCTTAGAAAAGTGAATTGCCAATTACATTTTTCATTGTTTCTTACTAATGCCTCATGTGGAAAGACCACAAGAATATCAATGATGGCAAAGAAAACTAAGTCAAAAATCATCTCAAGAAGCTAGATAGTATTTATCATTATACAAATCATGAATTCCTTAAAACAATATAGTAGTGCAATAATATGAGATCAATAATGCACTAATATATCATTCAAAGACAAACTGACAATAACCAATTGAGTATACCTATGACTTAATCATCCTGGAACTACACCAACATATCATTCAATTGCATCATCATATAACTGTAGCACATCATCCACCAACCACATGTGAATAACTGCAAATCATATCAAGCTGAGAAATACAAGTTAGAGAAGCTGAGAAATCCAAGTCAGAGAAGTTGAGAAATCCAAGTCAAAGAACCTGTTTTGTCATCAAGGACAAACCAATATCATAAACAATTGAAAGCCAAAAAAATCCCCCTTTGTCCTTGATGGAAAAACACATATCGACCCTCCCCCTTTTTTCCTCAATGACAAAGAATGAAATATGAGAATGTGATATTGCATGAAGATAAACAAGTGAAACCAACCAATATAGTAGCCAACTACAAGTAGATAAATATAGCAACAAATTGAATAGGAAAGAGAGTTCTAAATGAGAAGATATAGAAACAAGCTCCCCTACAGTACTTGAAAATGAATTGTCATCTACTACTGTTTTGCACCATGAACCAATAGATCTCTATCATATCTCTATCCAAGGACACCAATCTCACATTTAAATCCTCTAGCCATGCACATTGTGAAGAATCTTGTCACTGCCCAAATAGAGGAAGTGCATATTCACAAGGCTGAGTGTTGAAGCTTTCTCAAAGTCAAATGTTGTTCACTAAATGCAGTCTAAGTAATCACTGTTTGGCATCAACCATGAATCAAAATTTTAGACATTAATGCTGCAATCTATAATCACTGGCCCTTGGAATGCTTGGTACCATTATGATGTCACAAGATAGAAATAACAATAGATAAAAATTTTGTATGAAAAATAGGCAGAGGCATAACATTATGACTAATATAATATGTAGTGGAATTTTGTATTGAAAAAAACATTGAATCACTTTCATACTACACCCTAGACAAGGATAACCCCCTATGAGTCACTATTATCAGTGATGATAGCAAGAAAAAGCCACAAACATTTACTGACTTCTTCATTGAAGTACATGATACAAAATGAGTTGTCTTCAACTCACTATCCACTATCTTTGAATAGTCACTGAAATGAGTCATGAAATAAATTAGTGTTCTCTATGAATTCATGAAACTATTATTTCTAATTCAAGAACTAGGGACAATATAATTGAAACTAAATAACCAACATGCCACTACACTGTGCACTAAGACCACTGTACCCACAACCTTAATTATTGAGAAAAATGTATAAAATTTTATCAGGAAATGTCATAGGAGATAATACAGTAGAGAAAATGCAAACCAGAACATCACTACCACCTCCCAAAGTACTACAAACAATACATACTATTAGTGAACTTGATCATTTTCTTAAAAGAACCGTTGAGAAAGAATGAACACCACTATATCGAGAAAGACTGTCCTCAAGGAGGCACTATCAAGGAACACTCTTTGTGTCTTGTCAAGGTTTGCATTAGTGAATTGAAAAACAACAAGATGTCTTCAAAATGAATTAGATCATTGTATTTACTATACTTACAAAGATTTTCACCATTGATAGAATATATTAAGAAATACCAGGCCATCATCCAAATGATTGTCTTACTGATCATTACATTATCATTCATGCTTATCCACAACACTGTTAACAAAAAATGAACCAATGGCATGCTCCCCTGGATTGATATACAATTAGTGAATATCTAGATAACATGACACTTGATATGAAAGAGATTTTCTACACAAGTTCTGAAGAACATGAGAAGGAATGATCAAGTACATTACAACATATCACTTGCATTAGTAGAAACACACAGTCTTGGCATAACAAATACACTATCTCTGCAAAATTGTTATCTTTAGGAAGAATCATTCATTTGAATCAAATAGAGTGCATTACCACTATCAAAGTACTGTAACAATCACTATATATGAGAACTTCTCCATAATCATGAACATTCCAAACAAAACATGAACACAAAACTTCTCCACCCTACATGTAATAGAATCTCATTGTTGCTGTAATGTGAAAATAATCTCAATCTGTCTATTTCGTCAACAAGTTTGCAACCCTTACTAAAAGTTACTCACAACACCAACTACACTAAGATAGAAAAATTTGTGTATATCAAACCTCCTTCAGCATTCAAGAGATGGTTCCACTGGTTTTACTTCCTCCAAATCTCCTGACTTTGTGCACATTCCTTTCAAGAACTTTACACTTCAGATAAAGACATCTTTTGAAAACTCACAAATTCCATTTTTTTTAGTACGCAAACAAGACTTAAGTATAGTGAGAACAACACCATCACTGAATCAATCTCCCAATAAAACTCAATAAGATGAATATTATTAAGATATCTGAAATTCATCAACCTACTACAACTCCTGATTAACTAGTTTGATGATATCCACAAAACAAATTAATCCTCACAATACTATGAATATGATAAAAATCCTCTTCCATGAAGCAAACAAACATTCTTTCTCTTACAGACTCATTTTATAGACTCCACAAAGGAATTAAAATATAAAACACTAACCTTATCTCATTTTCCTCGTCCTATATTTTATGCAATAGTTGATTCCTTTTGTGCAACATGCACAAGTTTAGATTTTTCATTTCCTAGGTCTTGTCTTCTTCTCCAAACCTGTATGGGCCCTCTCTTTTTCTTGTTCATTGCATCTACATTTTTTTTTTAATATGAATCCTTCAACTTACTTCTACATTGTTGTGCCTTATACCCAAGGTTATAACACTTAAATCATGTGATATTATAACCAATTTGAGGATCAGTAAGAGAATCATACTTTCTTGACATTTCAAAACTTTTATAATTATATCTTCCATACCTCCTACAATTTTTTGTACAATTTCTTGCTCTATTACCACAAGCATGACAACAATAGAAATAGACATGAAATTGAGAGTAGTTATACCTAATAAATTGAGGTCTTTTCATTCTTTCATTAACACATTTATCTTCTATCTGAGTAGCAGCAATATGGTGACCAAGATCAACCTTCATTCTTGGTGTTTGCTTGACTATAAACCTCTTTCCATCTGCAGTAGACAACACTGTCTCATGTTTAGATTGTTCTACAGAGATTTTTCCAACCTCATATCCCACTCCTATAGGATCCTTAGAATTCTTTTGCATGTCCAACATCTATTCAATAGATTAGTACTATGATCAAATTTTGTCTTTTTACCTGATTGATCCTTGACAATTTCAAGCCCTTTCCTTAATGCAACTACTTCTCCTTCAAGTTTTAGAAATTCAATATTTTTAACCTCCAAATCATACCTTACAACATCTGCTATCCTTTTACATTCTTCAATTTCAATTTTCTTACTTATAATCATGTCATCTTTAAGAGTTGGTTATTTTAACAAGGAATCATTATCTGAACTTTTCTTCAATGAAGCAACCTCATTTCTAGTTTATTACACAATTCATCCTTGTCTTTTAACTTGAATTCTAATCCCTCTTCAGTCCTTTTTCTATCAACCATTTGGGCTTTCAGAAATTTAATAATTTTTTTATCATCATTATGATTTTGTATTACAACTTTATTAAAATTAACACTTTCTTGTAAGCATACCTTGAGATCCTGATTTTCCTTTCTAAGCCTCTTAAGTTCATCTAAGGTAGGAAGGAGTTATTTTCCAAATTAACCTCAAACTCATCACCTTCTTCTCCAACTACAGGACCACTTTTAGTATCAACTGGCAGGGGTATTTCTTGAGACAAAACTTCACTAGACTTGACAGGGGTTGGTTGATCAACTTTTTGCTTCACACTAGTGGCTTTCTTTTCACCTTTTTCTATTTTTCACATAGCCATAACAAATACTCCATTACCAAGAAACCTTAAGTTGGTTAGACTTATGCATTGGTATGGCTCTGATAGCACTTATTAGAGTATGGATAAACACTAAGAAGGGGGGTGAATCAATGTCTGATAGAAAAACCAAAAATAAAACCTTTTAAACTTAAAAAAAAAAATTAGTTCAAATGTCCTTTCAACATAGCAAAGTAATTACTTCAAAAGCATTCATGAAAGAGGTAAACAAAAATATGACAACATTGACTCAGTTCTTTTAGACAACTTATGCCGATATAACTTGTGTGAGATATCTTGCGCTTGCACAAGATGTGAATGATATTGTTTAACAATCAAAGCATGATGACAAAATAGGTGCAACTCATAAGACTTTGTACATGAAGACCAACATCATTGAATCACCTTAAGACCACCTGATTTCAATGTCGCTTTATGAGACACTATAACAAGTGTACAACTGAATGACATATGACAAGCATTGAAACAAGAGAGAGCTTTAGTACATTAGGACATATTGAAACATACCAACCTTGAACTATGAAACTATGAAAGAATGTGTGAAGTGATAGACTATATGCTTTTAACCATAACATGAAAAACATGATTTGTTAAACTAATTTAAAACACATGAATGTGAAAATACTTGTAACAGTAGACTACATTAACATTGCTGAAATAAGAATTGATAATAGACATTAATGCATCTAATAACTTATGAAAATAATATATAGTCATGAAATATAATCATACAAAGACTCATCACATGAAAAATTATACGGCTTGAGTGGAAAACCCTCTTGGGGAATAAAAACCACACAAAAATTATATCACTTTATTTAGATAGAGCAACAACTCTACAAAGTTTAGGAGCACCAACTCCATACAATTCAAAAGCACCAACTTCCAAAGTTTCAAGACCACCAACTCCACAAATTTACAGGAGCACCAACTCCAAATTTATAGGAGCACCAACTCCAAATTTATAGGAGGGACAACTCCACAAAATCTAATGTATATAATCAAACAGTGTTCCATAAATACCCTAGTAATGCAAATTAGCATTCCTAGTGCCTTAATAGAAGACTGTGACAAATTATTTTCAATAAGCACATAGGAGGATGTTACATAAGACTGATAACATCTCCATTTAATACAATAGCTGACATTATTGTAACAAATTACAAAATAGTTCTCAATGTAAACACTGTTACATAACCACTTTTCAATATTTTCAAGACTGAATAATTTGTATCAATTTATCTTAGAAATTTCTCACAAAAATGTATCTTTTTAATTTTCCTCTCCAAGCCCCCAGTCACTTTATAATCACGGAATAGTTTTTTGAGAATGCAGTTTCAATAATTGTAAACCAACTCAGGTTAGGATACTTTTGTTATACCTCGAGAAGAATCATATAGAAACCCTAAAGGGTTTTAATTATAACCAATAAAAAGTTAAACCCTTGGGTTTTTAATCATAATAAAAAAGTTAAACCCTTATCAATCATATTTAAAAACCAACAATTTATTCACAAAAACCAATACAGATTTAATCAAAAACCATTCTTAACAACTCTCTTAATAGATTATCTCAAAGCCTGTAAGCATCGAGAGATTTTTTTTATTACCTAATTATGGTGGAAGAAAACTAAACAAATACCTTAAAAATGTGTCAAGATCCATAACTACCCAGCTGAAAGATGTCAACAAATTATTTCCAGTGTATCCGAGCTTTGTCACTTCAACCTAATTTTATCAATGCAAACCCTAGCATTTTCCATGTGAACCTGTACCTCTTATGCCCTAATGTGGGTTTTGAAATAATAAAACCACAAATATCACAAATTCCTTTTCTCAAAACTTTGAAAACAAGCTTCTAACCTTGATAATACTTGATAGCCTTGGTTTAGAGTAAATTTATCATATACTTTATCATGCCCAAGTTGTCAATTGAAAAAGTTTGTCACCTTTAGTCAATGAAACCTGGTATCACCTATTTTTAATGTGATCAAAAAGCCAAAATGTCGATACCTCATGTATTCTCCAGCCATCACATGATTAATGTGGTTGTGTTTAAAGCCTAATACCTTTTACAAGGTGAATTCTAGAAAGTCATAACTTGTAAACTATATACCATATAGTTAATCAAAGATCTCACAATCATAGAAGATTTCAAATACCTTAGGAAACCATGGAAGTATGTATTGACAATGCCACAAATAAATGTGTGTATCAACTTCCATAAATAATATCATTACATTTGAATGTAACAAGGAAGCTTAAGAAACCTTATGAATATGCTTTCAGAATTACCTTTTCATTCGTATGCTAATAAAAGCAAATTTCAAATGCCAATTACATTTTCCATTGTTACTTTGTAATGCTTCATGTGCAAAGACCACAGGAATATCAATGATGGCAAAGAAAACTGAGTGAAAAATCATCTCAAGAAGCTAGATAGTATCTATCTTATACAAATCATGAATGCCTTAAAACAATATAGTAGTGCAATAATATGAGATCAATAATGCACTAATATATCATTCAAAGACAAACTGATAATAACCAACTAAGTATACTTGTTACTTAATCATGTTGTAACTGCACCAACATATCATCCACCAACCACATGTGAGTAACTGCAAATCATAACATGTGAGTAGCTGCAAATCATATCAAGCTGAGAAATCCAAGTCAGAGAACCAGTTTTGTCATTAAAGACAAACCAATATCATAAACAATTGAAAACCAATAGTTCATTCATCCGAAATTGTTGCAACAATTGAAAAAAGAATGGGTACATATGTTTCAATTGACGGTTGCAATTTCCCTATTTGAAAGTAGCATGGTGCATTTATTGAAATTGCTTTTGTTTGTCAATGTAATAAAATAGTTTATGCTATTCTCCATAAAGACATTATTGAGTTTTGTTCTGTGGCCTCGAATAAACTATTTGATCTTTGGTTTTTATTTAGTGGGAATGGTTGTAAAGTAATAAAATAGTTCATGTTCTTCTCGATAAGGCATTGTTGGCTATTTTTGTATGGCTTCAAGGATAGTTGTTATTTGTATAGGCATCAATAAGGATTTCACCAATGTTTCCTCTTAAACTTAACAATCTCCCATTGTAACAAATCCTTATTGAGGTCTAGACAAATAAAAAACTATCCTTCAAGAAAACATGGACTATTTTATTGCTTTGCAAACATTGTCAACATAGACAAACCATATAGCAATTAATGCTAATTCCAACCAAAATTTAATTTTGATGCCCATCTCTATTGATGCACCAAGCGCTTTTAATTTAAAAATAAAAAAAATCTGTCACCTTTTTCCTGACCGAAATCTGAGCGCCAGAAGGGTTAAAAATCAGGAAGGCTGACCAAAATTCCAGCCAAAGTTCACATAATAGGGGAAAACCACATAATTTGAGGTTTCCATAATTTTTTTATTTGATTTATGTAGTTTTAATCTTCTTGTATTGGCTGAGTACAGAGTATATTGCTGCTACATGTGAGTTCCTAGAGTTAGATCAATGGTGGCATCAATGTTCCATATAACACTTAAAATAGAGCTTATCATTCCAAGAATGTCCCAATAAAATAAACACAGGGATCATTATGTGTCAATGTTGTTTGCATCTACTATGACATACATACATATCTTCACATAGGGGAAATACATTTTCCATCACTACGATCAATGGTGGCATCAAACAAAAATCGCAATAATAAGCCCATATAAAAATATAGTCTTTTCTCAACATTACCTTATTAAAAATGAAACAATATAGCCTTTTCAATAGCACCTTATCTAAAATGAAACAATATACCCTAAGCTAGAGAGCAACAATCAACAATGCCTTATGAAATCAATTATGTTTGCATGTACTATGATATACATACATATTTGCAAATAGGGGACATAAATTTTCCATCACTCCGATGAATTGTGCCATTACCAAGATTTTTGTATTTCTTTTGGGATCATTGCCTCATGCAAAAAACATAAAATAATCACCAACCACCTTCATAGAAACTTCATAATGAGTGATCAGACTTTCCTTTTCACAAAAGCTCACCCTCCTAGCATCAACATTAATTGTTGTATGGTTTATGTGTAGTGGTGATGGTTGTAATAACACCTTCCATTTAAAACGTCAGAAGAGGTAGCGAAAGTTTTCACAATTTTTGATAAGGCATTGTTGGGAATTCTTCTATGGCTTTACCAACTATCAAAGCTGTGAGCCAGGATTGCGAGCTTCTCTGAAGGTTGAAGTTTGATTTCCCTATTCAACACATGTATTAGTACGTATGTATATCTATAAGTTTACAATCATCTACATATGTATATTGTCTACATCTAATGCCACATACATACATTTCTACACATACTTTTTTAGTATGTATATTTCCAAGCAACAAATTCCCACATATGCATCCAATGCATGATGTCGGTTGCTAGGGCTTGGCTATTATTTCTTCCAATCTCAAAAAGGAACTGTTAGAATGATAGGATCTATATTAGGTGTAAAAAGCAACATTGGTTTCACCGTTGATCATAGTGGTGGAAAATGCATGTTCTTTCTTGGGGGTTTAGTGAGAGCCCATGAGACTCCATGACCCAATATGGTAGGGTGGAGAGAAGACCTTCTTTTGGTGTGTTTCATTTTATTTTCCATATGTGCAGTTATGTATGTTTGTGAGATTAGAAGCATATAACATTCGTATGTATGGTAGGTTGTATATTAAGTGTAATATTAAACATTGACCTCTATATTTATTAGAGTGATATATAGTATACCTATTCTCTATATTTAATTCCACATAGATAGATTCCCACACATTCTTTATGTGTGTATATATATCTACACAATAGATTCCTATAAATGCATCTAGGGCATGCAATTCCTACATATGTTCTTGTGAAACAAAATATACACTGATATATAGGTATTTGAAGTTCAATTCACCTTTTTAGTTATTCTTTCTTTCAGCCTCGAAAAGGAGTTGTTAGAATGACAGGTTGTATATTAAGTGTAATAAGAAACATTGGTTTCACAATTGATCGAAGTGGTGGACAATGTATGTTCTTTCTCAAGGGTTTGGTGAGAGCCCCTGGGGCTCGATGACCCAACATGGTAGGGTGGAGAGCAAGCCTTCTTTTCTTTTGTTTCATTTTATATTTCGTATCTTCTCTTTAGCTACACTTTTTCTCTTTAAGTTGGTGTTTGCAAGCATGTTATTGTCTTCGTAATATTATGGTTCTAGGCTCTTCAAACATATTCAAGTTCCAGTCCTACATCAAGTGTGGAAAAAATAAATCTAGTAAAACGTGAAACAACCCAACTCTCTTATGCGTAGCATAAAGACTACATCTATGAAAATTGTTGACTCAAATACTTGCAACAAACACCCACACTAGCTTGTCCTTGCTCCACTAATTTTTAGAATGATAGCCTATATAGTGAATGACATACCATTTTATTCATAAACATGAAACTATTTTTCCTTGATGAGCATGTTGCTTTTGTAGACATAAATCTACATAATTGTAATCATGGGATATGCAACTCATTAGTTAATTGTTTGTGAAACACCTGTTGCATTTAAGATTGCGAGGATGAAGAAACATATGAGCTATTTTGGCCTATAGAGAATGCAACGAAATGCTATAAAATTTGTGGCATTTTTCATGACTTGGAAATTCATGTCATTTGCTAGGAAATTACAAGTCATGTTGTTTTCCATGGATTTTGTAGCATTTCTAGTTGCATGTACTACAGGGCGACAATTTTTTTTATGTGCTTGGCTCAGATTTTTCACATGATGATTATGTGCATTGCATGTTGTGTATTCGTCTACTTCAACATAGCTACTCCAAAAAATATGTTCATCACTCCCAACTATATAATGTTCACATTACAATAAAAAGATTCAATAAACCAATTGTAAATATTAAATATGGTAGGGTGGAGAGCAGATCTTCTTTTCAAACAACATTCATATGTATAATAGGTTGTATCTAAGGGTATGTGAAGGATCGTGATGGGAAAAAAGGTGGTGATATGATGGGTATGTGTAGGGTATGTGGCTGACAATTTTTTTTTACCCAAAATTGATGAAATGAAAAGTGTTTTTAAAGGAGATTCTTAGCTTTTCACCAATATAAATTATGCTTCACTTTGAATTTATTAAATAATTATTATTCATTGTCTATTTGAATTACGACTAAAGTCCTGATTGATAGGTTGATTGAAAAACATCTATAGCTTTTAAACAATATCACATTTTTTTAATCTGAAACATGCGTCACATTCTATTCTTTGCATACTGTAGGATTAAAATATATATATATTGAATTTCATGATGTTTTGACCAAGTTAAGGTGGTCAGACATACCATTTTTTATATTATTTAAAAGTTGTAATAAAAAATGATAATTAATTATTTACTTGGAAAAAATTACAAAAAATATGCATCACATCGAGACATGAGTCATCTACTTATATTTAAAATATTATAAAAAATATTATCATTTTATTGTGGCTAGGGTGGTCAGATAGACACCTACTTCTTATGTTTTCCCTGAAATTTAAGTACTACTACATTGAAATTTGAATTTTTCACCTAATAGATTTAGAAAAAAAAAAAACCTACTAGTTTAGAAACTACATTTAATTTGCTACAAATTCTATTCTTACATATTTTTAAAATAATATAGATAACTTATTCAAATTTTGACATCAAGTTACCTAGCTCTGATTTTTCTAAAATTTTTGCCACTTAAGGGCCTGTTTTTTCCATGATGATCTTGCACATATCATTAAAAATATTAAATATTGATCTTAGCATTGATTATAGTGGTATAAAATATATTTTCTTTCTTGGGTGTTTGTTGGGAGTTGTTCCTTGTTTCCTTTTTGTTGTTTAGAATTGTATTGGCTCTTTGTCATATGCATCTTTATTTTGTTCATCAATTACACTCAATCTTACATGTACGAATTTGTTGTTACACTTTGTAGAATTGTTTGATATGTATATGTATATACATATGCATATGCATATGTATATACATATATGCATATGCATATGCAATAAAAAATGTGAATTTCTTTTAGATGGCTCGGGTGGAATGAAGGAAAGAATGATGCATAAGCATAAACAATAGTAACAACATTACACTCTCCATAAAAAATTCATTGCATATGCATGGATACACTTACATATACATATGCATATATGTATGCTTTGGTTTTTTTGCATAAGGCACTGTTGAAAAAAGAATTTGTGTGCATGCGAGTTTTATTTTTTGCATGGTTTTGTTACTGTGGATTCTTCTATTTTGTGGGTTTTCCATTAGGGACATTTTTGAAACTAGTCTTGTTTCATTTATGGCTTTCATTTTGTGTCAATGGTTGCAACGCAATAAAATAGTTAATGTTATAGAGTTTATGTTGTTTTCCATAGCACATTGATGAGTGTTGTTCTCTAGCTTTGGCTATATTGTTTCATATTCGATTGGCTTGACCTCTTTAGCTATGATAATGTTCTTTAAGTTGGTGTTTGCAAGAATTTTTTTATTTTCCTCATATTATGGTTGTAAGCTCCTCAACCTTGTTCAAGTTCCAGTCCTACATCAAGTGTGGACCGAAGAAAGGTAGAAAAATGCCAAAGAAATCAACTCTATTATGTGCGGCATAGAGACTAGATTTGTGCATGTCATCGAGCCAAATAATTGAAGCAAATATCCCCTATAGTTCATCCTTTCTTGACCCCACATAATCAAGTGGATGCACCACAATTTCTACCCAGCTCATTGGAAGAGAATGCTCACTTCTATAGTCCTGTACCCCCATCCCTTGCTAGCTTCCACACAACCTTCCCAGTGAAGGTACCTCAACAATGGGTGGTTGTAGATCTCAACAAACCCTTTACAGGCATGGCTTTCCATCTACGTTGTCAGCCCCCAACCACTTTAGCAACATGTTTGGAGATTTTGTTCATGTTGCAATGCAGTCCTTCCACTCACACATTGCTGCTTTGTTTGATTTGAAAGTTTGTGGTGTTTGCAACGAAAGTTACGCCGACATGAAAGTGTGAGAATCCAATGCGAGAATCATTTTTCTACATTGTTCTTCTGCAAAGGGAATCCATAGATTTAGTTTAGTGCACAAGATGGATCTAGGACCATGGCCTTCTGTGCTTGTAATGCTTACTCAGGTTGAAGAAATTCTTATAACTAGAGTTGCTCCAATTTTGCAAGTGACCAATGCTAGAGGAGGCCAATACAAATATAGTGGCCATACTATAAGCTTCCCTCAAGACATCACGACCATTGCAACTTTTTTACCATGTCACCTACATGATATTGAAGTGGTGATTTTTCAAAGAACTCGCATTTAGGGGACAAACTACGATTGATATGTTGACAAGCATAATGTCATGGCTGCATTAATATACAAAATTGAGAATGATCCATACTATAGTGATATTGCAATTGATTGTGATGCTTTAAATTTTCTTTCGGCTACAAGTACTAACATGTCTGATCTTCTACACACAATGAAAGAACCAATACATAACATAGTTGAACCAGTGGCAACTGTAGAAAGTGTTCTTGATGAGGAAGTCGAGCTTGAGGACTCATAATCATTTATTCCATTGATTCCCAACCCTCCCCAGGAATTGCAACCAATTAGAGATGCCTTGCTAATTGAAGACATTAGGAAACATACTTTTCCTTGGCCTAAGATAAATTCTAACCATATCAATGAATACAATACAAAAGGGTTATTAAGCATGGATTTTCAAACATTGTTCCCCACTTGAACAACGATGCCCCTACAATCAAGAAGCATACAGATTCACTTACATGAATATGAATTCCACTTGATGAGACACTATGATAAAAGATTTGGGAGGCATGTCAGATTTACATATTAACTTTATAATTTGATAATGAGACATCGAAGCCAACAGTCGACTTCTATTTTCATGAAAAAAAATTGGAAGAAAGGATCCTAAAGTCTGTGGTTGCTTTGCGATAATTGCTACTGGATGTACTAAATACCTAGATAACAAACCATCTTGTTTGCTTTGGTGAATATTTGTGAGAGACACTCTCATATTGGGGAAAGTGCTAGCAAGAGCTCACAACAATGATCAACCAGCTTGGCAGATCAACTCTTTTCTTCACTCTAAGCTCTACAGACACAAAATAGCCTCATTTGCACAAGGTAATTGATCTTGGTTCCTAACTGCATATGCCATACTCCCGAAGACACTTCACAAACAATGTAGTCCATAACCCACACATAATAGCCTTGTACATGCACTTGCAATTCACCATTTTTTGTGAAGAGGTTATTGAGAGGATTTTTCATACAAAGGATTACTAGTATAGGTATGAGTGGCAACACTGTGGATCAACACATGTCCATGGTTTCTTGTAGCTTCTAGGTACCTCAAATATGGACATGTTTGATTGGTCCAACCCACACGAGCTTCAATAGGAAAAAAAATTCTTCAATCACTATGTTTTAGAATGGAATCCTCATTCCCCATAATAGATAATATCAAGAGTCCACCACTCTTCTTTGGAGGAACTATGTTTGCTTAACAGTCCACAAATTTCTTGCATGGACCCAATGGTGGATTACAAATAGTTGGTGAACATGGTGTAGAGGCATACCAAATATACTCAGTACACTTTCCTTAGGAAAAAAGGCCACCAATTACAATGTTGCTACAAAGCTCTATGGAATACACAACCATCATCGACATTGGCACTTGACAATGAATCAAAAAGATCCTATAAGCCAACAAGAAATGATGAACGTGTTAATATCTAGAACCTTGAGATGCTTGCAATCTGGCGAGCAAACATTGATTTCCAGCCAATCTTATCAAGACAAATTGTGCTAAACTACATTTCCAAATATGCGTCAAATTCTGAAAAAAAGTCTGAAAGCTATATTGATATCTTGTAGAGGCTGGCAAATACAAATTCATCTAGGGATAAAGCATTGCTTTCCTATCAAAAATTATGATGAAATTAGATGTAGATTGTGACATTGGTGTACAAGAAACATGCCATATGCTACAAAATTTTCCCCTTGTCATCTCAAGCCGACATTTCCTATCTTTGAACATGAGTAGGAAAACATTTCACCATTTGAAAACAGCTAATAATGGTGACGAGCTTGCAAGTGGTTATATTCATTGTTACATGCAAAGACCAAATAAAATGGACTCTATATCCCTTATTTAATTTGTACAATTGTATACATATCAAAAAAATTGCAAAGGTGGGGGTTGGTGTTTGTGACCACACCCTACTATTATCATTGTTTACTTGCTATTCAAGTTTTCCCCCTGGAGCATAGCAATACTTCTGAAATATTTTGTTGGTCAAAATTGCTACTATACAAGCCTTTCCAAAATGTTGAAGCAAACATAGGCCTCACTAGAGATAGTATAACACAAAACTAGAGGCTATTTCATGTTGTTGGCTATCACCCTTGGCATGTCAATAGAGTCATTTCTCCCCCCACCAATAAAAAGGAAGGTGATAGTGATATTGACAGCACCTAATCTCTACCTCCCATAGATGAATACGAATGGGTGTTGTTTCCTCGCCTTGGTGCTACAAAGAGTGTTTTCTTTGACCAACTACAACTATTGGGTAGATGGGACTTCAATTTAAATCACATGTGGGGCAAACACCATGTTCTTGAGAATCTGCATAACATTCCTATAGAGTTCATCTCAATAAGTAAATTGCATATAGTTGAAGATACTCTTTTCCCACCGGTTGCACCTACACTTTGTCATCAACTATCTCCTAAGAAAAATATTTCTCTAAATATCATTAAAAAACACCATCTTGGCCCATCTTCATCATCACCATTGCGTATGATTATTCAAGGTACTACTAGTATAGGTAAATTATTTCTTATAGACAACATCAGAAGAACACTAAATACATCGCCAAATTAGAGAATGAATCCTTTGCTTTCTTTTGCACCAATGGGGGTGGAAGCTTACAATATGCGTGCCTCTATAGTGCATACAACGCTTTAGATACCAATTAGAGATATGAATCCATTAAAAGGACAACCATTTACCATATTTCAAGAGAACTTGAAACATATTAAGTACATCTTAATTGATAGAATGAGCTTCTTGGGGCCCAATTTGTTTCTCAAAATAGATAGCTAATTACGGCAAGTGTTTCTTGCTAGACATATGTAGTCATTTCATGGTGCCTCTATATTACTTGTGGGTGACCTATGATAGCTGCCACCTGTTTTGGAAATTCCTATCTATGCTTCTCACTCCACAACCTTGGCTCTTTAGCACACTTTAAATATTGTTTTCATGCTCGATATAGTCTTCTGCCAACATGGATAGTCTGATACACAACAATAGATTCGTAGACTCCTTTTGCATTTTAGAAATTTTCAAGCATCTCAGGCTGATTGAAAAAATCTTATGAATCAAACAAAATCCATGCTTTTAGCTAAGCAAAACAAGGATTTTGATGCACCTATTCACTTGTTTCCAAAAATAGGTTGGTTTCCTTGCACGATACAAAAATTCTTCAATAGTTAAATGTTCCCATTGCAATTAGTACTGCTGAAAGTACTCAGCAAAACACACTTGATTATGGTGATGATGAACAACTTCAAGAAAAGCTCTTCCTTGGAATTGGTGAACAAGTAATGTTAACAACAAATCTTTGGGTGGAATTTGACATGGTTAATGGATCATTGGGTTTTGTGAAGTCTATTGTATATGCTAGGGGTGCTAAACCACCTAAATCACCTAAATATGTTGTTGTCCACTTCTCAAACTACATTGTCCATGCATGGGATCAAGAAAAGCCAAAATTCATTCCCATTCCCCTAGTCACATGGGTCAGTCGAAGACAACTCCACTTGACAATGGCTTGGGCAATAATAATACATAAATCTCAAGGCTTGACACTAGAGAGAGCTACAATAGATATTGGAACTAAAGAAAGTCAAGGATTCACAGCTCTTTCCCATGTAAAATAAATAACAGGAATATGTATAGATCCTCCTTTCTCTTTTGACAGATACTCTAGATTGCATTCCAATAAATCTTGTGTAGTTCGAATCAAAGAAGAGAATCGCCTCCAACAGTTGTGCACATTTTCATCATGATAAAAAATTTCTATTCTTTACAATAACTATACCACTTCTCCTTTCCCTTTTCATTTTGAATGCATTTAGAATTCCCACCATTTCTAATTTTGCTTCTTTTTCATTCCCTCCATAGTGCAGTTGCAATCACTATTTCCAAGCTAGCTAGAGTTTTTCTTTTATAGTGATTACTAAGAGAATTTGTTATTCAATTATTGCATTATTCTTCTTGTCTCCCCTAATGATAAACATAGATTCCTTCCCCTTCTTTAGTTGACCATATAAAATTTATATTTATAGTTGCTTTGAATACCTTCCTCTTATTTGGTCAATGATGCCGCTACCAGTGCTCTCACCTTTGAACCATTTGTGTCTAACTATATCATATTATAACAAATTTAGATTGAAAACATTCTCAGTTGTAACTAAAGATCTAGATGAGTTGCAACAACATTCCATTTATATACAAGGTAAGGCTATATCTCGTTTATTCCATCTCTTATTTCACAACTGTATCTCAAATTCTTTGTCATAAATAATACAACTATATATATTTTTAAAAATGAATAACATTTATTTCAACTGTACAAAATTCTCAAGTGCCAAAATAGAACTATATGGGAGCTATAATTGTAAACATATTGTATCCTGCTCTTTCCACAAGGTATGCCTGAATCTTCTTTATGTGATTTCTTCTATTACAAATGCATTACATATTATTTGTTATAAACTATAGAACTCTTTATATTTCCTTATTTAGATATTGTCTAACAATGAAACATGTTTGTCACACTAAACTTCACATTTTTCTTGTGTCTAACTATATTTGATTGAAACCATTTTAGATTGCCAATGTTCTCAACTATAACTACACATCTCCACAATACTAAATAGCTTTGTGATCATGTGTTTTTCCTGGTGTACAATCTAAAACTACATTCTATTTATTTATAAGGTAAGGCTATATGTCCTTTATTCCATCTCTTATTTCACAACTACATGTCGAATTCTTTGTTATAAATGATACAACTATATATGATTTTAAAAATGTATAACGCTGATTTCAACTAAAGAAAATTCTCAGGTGCTAAAACATTGGTTTCACCATTAATCATACTGGTGGACAGTGTATGTTCTTTCTCGGGGGTTTAGTGACAACTTGTGAGGTTGCATGACCCAATATGATAGGGTGGAGAGCAGGCCTTCTTTTCTTCTATTCATACTGCATCTTGTTGCACCCACAAAGTATGCCTACCTCTTATTTATTTAATCCCTTCTATTGCACATGCATTGCATATTATTTGTTATAAATTATAGTACTCTTTATATTTCCTAATTTAGATATTGTCTACCAATGACATGTCTTCATTTCACTAAACTTTACATTTCCTTTGAATTTTGCAGAACATACTCAAGACAAACAATCTTGTTTCACATAAGATAGCTATGTCTTAGTTAGTGATCTTTCATCTCAACTTATATTCATGAGTTATGTGGGTCCTTTCACAACATTAGATCTTCTATGAAGCCAACCTTGCAACAAGGCTTTCAGCTAGGCTCTATCAACTACTCTTATCTTTGGTTTACAGGAGTCCCAACATTGATAATGGTTTGACTTTTTGTTATGATCCTGAAATTGTTGAGTTTTCAAATTGCATAGTGGAAATTTTGAGGAAGTGATGTCTTATAAATGACCTTTGAGAGTTATTAGTGACTGAAAAATTGGTTAGAATGGTGAAATAAAAAATTGCATGCAGTAGTAATCTCTCAAGATATATTTTGATTGCAAGGAAAGGAAGATTTAGAAATAAATAAAAAAAATATAGTTCAAATTTTTTGTATCAATCTTCAACAAAATTTTGTGAAGGAAATTATCTATTTATTCTTAAGGTTGTGCATGACTTATGTAAATACACTTATTTGACATTTTTATGTGCTATTCCAAATAAATTATATTCTAAGCTTTCACATAATTGTATTATCCTTTTGAGATAATGTATATCTATCTCAACCTCATCTATGCTCTATTATCTTAGAGTAATGGTATCGTAAAAGTGTTATTAATGATGTCATGAGGAGTTTTACATGTGGTCACTTGATCTCTCTCAAGTGTTACTATGTCTGGCTATTACATACCTTCTTGTGCTTGGATGTAGACTAGATTCGATCAGCCTACTGTTTATGTTCTTGCAAAACAACCAAATAAGAACATACCTTGTCCATTGTTGGGATCAATGGTGGCATCAATATTCCATATAACACTTAAAACATAGTATTCACATGGGTTTGTTACTATGGATTTTTGTGTTTTCTAGGGTTTTCCATTTGGGTCATTGTTGAAACCAATATTGTTTGATTTATGGCTTCCATTTTGTGGCTATGGTCGCAACACAATAAAATAGTTAATGTTATACAATTTATGTTGATTTCAATAAGACATTGTTCATTTTTTTTCTCTAGTTTAGCCTATATTGTTTCATCTTCAATATGGTACTGTTCAAAAGGCTATACTTGGAAATATATAAACACAAAAAGTATGTGTTTCTTTTGTTGTGTTCCATTTCTCTTTTATTGTGTGTAGATATGTATATATGTGAAATTATATGTAGACAACATTAATATATACTACTCACCATGTTTATTGTTTGGGGAACCTGAAGTTAAATGCATCTTTCTAGTTATTATTTCTTTTAGCCTCAAAAAAGGAGTTGTTAGAATGATAGGCTATATATTAAGTGTAATAAGGAACATCGATTTCACCATTGATCAGAGTGGTGGATGATGTTATTTGAAAATTATATATTGTTTCAATATTTGTTAAGGTGTTGTTCAGAAAAGAGTATATTGTTTGTTAAAACCAATACAATTGCTACATTTATGATTTGCATTTTGTGGTGATGGTTTTGCATTGGTTTGTTACTATGGATTTTTGGGTTTTGTGGGTTTTTCCATCTAGATCAATGGTTGCATTAATGTTCCATATAACACATAGGGATAAGTATGTATCAATCATGTTTGCATCTAGTATGACATACATACAAATCTACACATAGGGGAAATATATTATCCATCACTACGAATAATGGTGGCATCAATGGTCCATATAACACTCAAAATATGGCTTATCATTCCAAGAATGGGTCAGTATGTATCAATGTTGTTTGCATCTACTACGACATACATCCAAACCTGCAGATGGCATTGTTAGTCACTGTGATCAATGGTGACTTCAATATTCCATATGACACTTAAAATACAACTTATCATTCCCTCTATGTAGATATGTATCTATCTTTTTCTTAATTCCTTCTATGTGTGTACATCCCTGCCATTTGGACTTCCCCTCCATCTATCGATTCATCATTGCATTTCACTACATGCAACTGTTAGTTTAATATAAAATGAACAACCTAAAAAAACTTTTTTATTTAGATGGTTGTTAAGATGGCCATGAAACCTCAAGCATAAACTAGTATCAAAATAATCTAAAGTATTTGATGTCAAAATATATTGGTTTAATTTATATATAGTATTTTCCATTGCAATACACTTACACAAGCTAAGCATAATGAAATACTTGTGGATGTAGTCAAATAAAACTACCTAGAGTAGGGGATATATGTACCTAAGCTGGTGCATCATTTGTCATTAAAGAATTTTGTTGTTGCTCTAAAAAAAGGGAAACCAAAACCCAAACCTTTATTTTACATAATATAATAAGTGCTCCAATGACAAGCATTTGTTTTTTTAACATATCCAAACAAAGTGGACATTAAAATTTCAATACATATCTATTGTAATAATATTATAGAAATCCTAAAATCTGTCCCAAATACTCTTCATAAAATTAAATAAGTTATATTTTATGAAAAAAATATAAATTAATATTGCCATACGGTACATCGGGGAAATGAGAAATTCACCTATTGCTGATGTGTAACCCTATGTCTATCTAGTGTGCAAATAATGTGGAGCTTCCTCTTGAACTATATATATAACACATGTTGCATATTTTTTGCAAACCACACCAAGTTACTGAAGAACATTTCAACAATGGGCACATATAGAACGATTTTAGCGTTAATGACGGCTATGCTGATATTCCTAGTAGAAATGCAATTTGGCTCATCACAAAATTGTTGGTGTGTTGAAGGACTATGTTGTAACAAGTGGGGATACTATAAGACTACTCAAGCTTATTATGGAGATGGTTGTCAGTAGGGCCCATGTACTATTAAACCCATGCCTTCGCCTTTTGCCCATATTCCCTCCAGATCGATTGAATCTATTATTGTTGGTAGGAAGGGGGCCAACCACATAAATTCACTATTGTTACTAGACTACCAAAATAGAAAATAACACATAAAATGCACAGAGAATGCACAATGACATAAAATCTAAACAGACTAGAATTAACTTTTCATATATTCCATATTTGCTTCAAAATACAAAAACATAGAGTATATTCTCTATTTTACATGAAAAAAATAAGACTTAAACTAACTTGGATAGATGTCCAATACAAGAGGTGCTACACTCACACCAAAAGCATAAAAGGCTACAATCTTGTAGCTGCAGCTGTCAATGCACTGTGTCTGATAAATATTCCTTCTATTATGTTGTTGTTGCCTATTATGTGTTGAACATTCTCTAATTCATCTATTGCTGCAAGGTTTTCACTTCCAATACAAAAAAAAGTACTTCTACAAACTCTAACAAATACATTCCTTTTGTTTGTATTAGCAAGCTCATGAGAATGAGTGCGACTTTTAAATTTCAAATTCACCTAACCTCATTAATTGTTGTAGGTATTTGTTGGCTATTACAAGCCCAAATTAAGTGGTTAGTTTGAATTCAAATTTACCTACCAAAAGTAAATGTTGGAGGTATACAATGGTTGCAACTTGATGGTCTTCATCTGACATGGGAATGCTGATTTGGACAGTTAAATATTCCAACTCTCCCCCTTAATTTTAAGTCAGTTGTCACTCTGTAGTTTTCTTTTGGAGCTGATCTCTAAAGCTATCCACAATGCCAAGCCTATCTCAAAGAAAATTCAAAACTATCCTTTGGTAATGCTTTGGTGAAGATGGTAGCAAGCTACTACTCGAATCTATATTACTAAAGTTCTATCTAACCTTGTTCCACCAATTCCCTTATGAAGTGATATCGAATCTCGATGTGTTTGCTTCATCCATGGAAGACCGGATTCTTTGTCAGAGTTATTGAGGAAACATTGTCACAATGAATAATTGTGCTATCATCTTGTTCTTGTTGTAAATATACAAGCATCGTCCTCAACCAAATAACCTAACATGCTACTACATTTTTTGCTATGTACTTTGCTTCTGCTATGCTGAGAGAGATGATCGGTTGCTTCTTTGATGCCCATCAGATTGCACCCAATCTCATATTGAAGACACCCTGATTTGCTCTTCCTATCATCCACATTTCCTACCTAATCACTATCTATGAAACCATCCAACTTAAATTGATTTTCAGATTAACAATACATGATGCCATATCCTATTGTTCCACTAACATACCTCAAGATCCTCTTTCCTGCTTGCCAATGTGTATCCTTAGGTTCCTCCATGAACCTAGATATCAAGCTTACTGCATACATTAAATCAAGTTAGTTGATGTTAAGTACAGTAAACTTCTAGCCATGCTTTTATAGAGGGTTGGGTTCACTTCCCTACTATTGTCATTCTTGTGTAGTTTCAGACCTATTGTTGTTGGTGTGGGGGTAGGTTTGTTGTTATGGATTTTAAACATTCTTAAAATTTGTTTGGCATAGTTAGATTGTGAAGTAAAAATTCCATGCTCTATTTTTTGAACTTCTATCTTTAGAAATTACTTCAATAAACCTAGATCCGTCATCTCAAATTCATTTTTCATCACCTCTTTAAAATCAACAATTCTACTGTCATTATTACCAGTAAAAATTAGATCATCTACATACAAAACAATAATTAAAATATTAACTTTGGCCACTTTGATGTAGAGTGTGGGCTCACTGCCACTCTTGCTAAATCAATTGTTCAACAAATAGGAGTCTATTCTATTGTACCACACTTGAGGTGCTTGTTTTAGCCCATAAAGAGCTTTCTAGAGCCTATGTACACTTTGTTCTCTTGCCTTGGGACTTCATAGCCAAGCAGTTGCTCCACATATACTTCCTCCTTCAACACTCTATTTAAGAAGGTTGAATTTACATCCATCTGAAATACCTTCCATTGATGATGTGTTCAACTGCTATGATCATTTACATTGTTTCCTACCTTGCAACTGGTGCATTTGTCTCATCATAATCTATACCAAGCTACTATTTGTACCCTCTGACAACAATCTTTGCTTTGTGTCTTTCAATCTTCCCTTCAGCTATACACTTGGTCTTCTAGACCCACTTCACTCCAATGACCTGTTTACCCTTGGGTAAATTGATCAAATCCCATATTTAATTCCTCTCTATAGCCTCTAATTCTTCAGCCATGGCCTTACACCACTTATTTTCTTTCACCGTGTCCTCAAAGTGTGTTAGATCACTATAGGAGAATAATGCAAAATCCAAATTCTCATCAAAATCAACATGTGTGCTATCATAAATCTCCCTTACACTCTTTTTTTTCTTGGTATCAATGATGCGAGTGTGGGATCTGAATTAGCTTCTGAAATGCTGCTACTTTGACCTCTAGAGCTATTGTACTGCTGGCTGTCAGAGCTTCTGCTCTGCTAAATTCTGGAGCTACTCTATTGTTGTCTCTATTTAGAACTATTATTTTGTTGAATACCTATACAACTACAATTCTTCTACACATCACTAGATCTACTATTTTCCAATGCTCTATAGTATTTTCTACTTGAGCTACTACTCTCTTGAGCTCCTCCTATGTTTCTATCATCTGCAACTTCTTCATCATCAAGGGGTATTGTAACCGAAATACCCTTGGTGTCATCCACCATTCCATCCCATGCTTCATTCTCAATAAAAATAACATCCCTACTTATTAAAACATTCTTGGTGATGGAATTGTACAATTTATAGGCTTTTGAATTTTCACTATAGACTATGAAGATGCATTTTTCTCCTTTGTCATCAAATTTCTTCTTCTTCTCTTTTGGCACAAGTGTGTATGCCACACACCCAAATATCCTTAAGTGCTCAACACTCCATTTTTTGTTTGTCCATGCCTTTTGTGGAATCCTATCATGGACAACCTTTGTGGGGAACCTATTCCATATACAAACTGTTGTTGCTATAGATTATCCCCAAAATATGTGTGACAATGCTTTTGCTTTCAACATACTTGCTGCTATGTCTTGAATGGTTCTATTTTTCCTCTCTAACACTCCATTTTGTTGTGGATTATACCTAGTTGTGATTTTTTTGTGAATTCCCTCATCCCTACAAAAATTTAGGAATTATTTGGAGATGTACTCTCCCCCTCTATCTGTTATAAGGGATTTGTTATAATTACCACTCTCATTTTCAACTACTTCCTTAAACCATTTAAACTTCCCAAAGGCTTCTGATTTATTTTTCAAGAAATAGACCCATATTTTTCTACTATAGTCATCTATGAAAGTCATGAAATATGCATTTCCATCTAAGGTTGGGGTTTTCATGGGTCCACACAAATTTGAGTGCACTAATTTAAGAGGTGCTCGTGCTCTCCTAGAATAGCTGAATTGAAATGGTTTCCTATGTTGTTTTCCTAAGATGCAAGCCTCACACTTGTCATTGGGTTCTACAATGGATGGTAAACCCATAACCTTTCCTTTCCTAGATTATAAACTTAAACTAGAAAAACTTAAGTGTCCATACCTTAAATGCCATAGTTTGAATGGATCTTTGATGATTGTCTTCAAAGAAAACTGTTGTTCAACTACCGACTACTGTACAACTGTTGTGAGTGTTGGTGAACAATGTTGTTGTTGTCTATCTATTGTTTCTATCACAGACACTGTGTGCATTATGATAGGAAACATTCTATTTCTCGTCATCTACACTACAACCAACACTTTTTTGTTGCCTCCTTTGTCAAATATCTTACATTCTCCATTCTCCATCAATATTTTGTAACCATTTTGGACCATTTGTCCAATGCTCAATAAATTATGCTTTATGTCAGGCGCATAAAAGACATCTTGAATTTGCTTCCTTTCACCATTCTTCGTTTGGATGTTGACAACACCTCTTCTAATGATGGGAACCTTCTCATCATTTGCCATTCTGATTTCCTTTTTTATACTTTTGTCTATGGAGGCAAAGTTCTTGTTACCACTCATGTGGTTGTTGCATTTGTTGTCCAAGTACCATACTTCATCATTGTTGTGTTCAACAAGGTTGCAAACAATGAAAATATTTAATTGTTTGTCATTTTCAACTTTGTTCTCATTTGCTACATTAGCATTTTGACCAGCACTGGTTCTTTCTACACTCATTGGCATAATGGCCATATTTGTGACAATAATAACATTGCACATTACTTTTGTCGGACCTCTGATTTGAACTACTATTCTTCTTCTAGTTCTAGCTTGTTGATTTTAAGTTGCTCGGCTCCTCTATGTTGTCAAAACTTCCTCTTCCCTGACCTCTTGCATTGGTCTGAGCTTTGAATGCTTGCTCTAGGGAAGGAGCAGATCAATTCAACCACTACTCATGGGTTTGTAGTGAACCCATCAACTCATCTATAGTCATCTTAGACATATCTTTTCTCCTCAATGGCAATGGCCACATAATCAAACTTAGTAGGAAGACTTCTTAGGGTTTTCTCAACAATCCTTTGCTCTTCCATTGTTTCTCCAATGACTCTTAGCTAATTTATCAAGGTTGAGACCTTAGTGTGATAATCTGAAATGGACTCATTGTCTTTCATTAGCAGAGTCTCAAAATTTCTTCTCAAGAGCTGCAACTTAGCTAACCTCACTTTATCAGTCCCCTTGTAACTTTTTTGCAATATTTCCCAAGCTTGTTTTGCATAGTTTGATGCTACAATATGTGGGAAAATAACCTCACTCAAGGCCGCCTCAATCAAACTAAGGGCTTTTGCATCCTTCATTCTTATCTCTTTCAACTAATTTTTTTGAGGATTTGAAAGGGCTGCATAGGCTGTTGGGTTTGTGATATCATTGAACCCATTGGTGACCAACTCCCATAGGTCATTTGCAACTAAGATCGTTCACATCTTCTTAACCCATATATCATAATTATGACCATCAAAATTTAGTGATTGTTTCCAGCCTTTGCTCTCACCTCTTGCCATATTCCTTCAAACTTAAGAAGATTTACTAATGCTTGGATAGCCTAGGGCTTAACCAAACACACCCACAATAACAAACTGACTAACTGCACAAAAAAATAGGGTTCTGATACCACTTGTTGGCAGGAAGGCATGCAACCACACAACTTCACTGTTGTTACTGGACTTACAGAACAAAAAATAACACACACAAAAATGCATAGAGAATGCACAGTGACAACAAATCTAAACAAACTAAAATTAACTTTTCATATATTCCATATTTTCTTCAAATCACAAAAACATAGAGTGTATTCTCTGTTTTACATGAACAAAATAAAACTTAAACTAACTTGGATAGATGTCCAATACAAGAAGTGTTATACTCACACCAAAAACATAAAAGGATACAATCTTGTAGCTATAGTTATCAATGCACTCCGTCTGATAAATATTCCTTATGTGTTATTGTCACGTATTCTATGTTGAACATTCTATACTTCATCTGTTGTTGTAGGGTTTTCACTTCCAATACAAAAAATTGACTTCTTCTACAAGCTCCAACAAATACATTCCTTTTGTTTCTATTAGCAAGCTCATGAGAATGAACGCTACTTTCAAATTTCAAATTCCCCTGATCTCATTAATTGTTGTAGGTATTCGTTGGCTGTTACAAGCCCAAAATTAAGCGTTTAGTTTGAATTAAATTTATCTACCAAAAGTAAATGTTGGAGGCATACGATGGCTGCAACTTGATGGTCTTCATCTGACATGGGAATGCTGACTTAGACAATTAAATATTCCAACAATTATCACCTAGGACTTCTTTGACCGGATTAAATCTGGAATTTCTGCTTCTTGTGATGGAAATAACTTCTATACTTACGATGGATTTATGAGTGTAGTGAAAGCGAGCAATTTCATCGGTTTTGGCACCACCGGAGCTCTTGAAGTTCACAAAGAGAGCTTGTTGCTTTCTTTTCCAACGTCACCCATGAGACTGGAAGTATGGAAAATTTGATTCGCTTTACTTGTATATTATAGACATGATTGCTTGCTAATAGTGAGACCCTATTCTGTTCAATATGCATATTTGTGTTGTGTGGAAGAGATTGCAAAAGCCACCTTTTGCCAATCTTCCACATAATATCCTTGTGCGAGTGGAAAGCAATACTACGGACGGGGGCCTCTTCAGCTCACCTGGTAACTTTATTTTTCAGTAATAGAGGAAGGGTACCTGTAGGTCATAGCTAATATCCCACAGCCTAAGTTTTTAATGGTATGTTGGATTTCATCATTTTTTTTATGTGATTTAAGAGTTTATAACTATTGTTTTGGTTTCAGGTTAATCAGGGTAATGAAGGAGGATTATTTATGTACACAAAGGTCAAAAAGTGGTCATTTCAAGTTGACATCTAATATATATTTTCCAATGTTCCCATAACCATTCGCTTTGATATCACATATACACAAATGTACCCATAATCCTTATCAATAGTGTTGCACAACTCCTTCAATAAAATACCTTTTTATGTAACTATTGGATATAAATTTGACAATTATTGATACATTTAGAATTTTTAAGTAGACTTTTAATTGATACGTATAAATGAATGATATTGAAAGATAGACCGTAACTAGGACAAGTCTTTCCCTATCAATTCCATGTGTTCGCAAGTTTCAGACGATGCTGAATAATTGATTCGACGATCAATTATAATCTTTTGTTTAAGATAATTTTATTTGAATACATGTATTCATCCATTTGCAGGAATTACAACTACGGAGCAGCGGGAAACTATATGGGGCTTCCCCTGCTGAATAACCCTGATTTGGTTGCTCAAGAGCCAGATGTTGCATTCAAGACGTCAATCTGGTTTTGGATGATCAACAGCGACTGTCACGACTCCACGACTTCCACCAACGGGAAAGGATTTGCAGGAACGATCAGAGCTATAAACGGAGGAGAATGCGGGGGAGGAAGTCCAGTGGCGGTGCAGGATCGGGTGAGTCTATACCAGAAATTCTGTGGATGGATCGATGTCACCACCGATCCCAACCTCTCTTGTTAGTATTGCTTCCAATTTGCATATGTAAATAAATAAGTGTTGTGAGCACAAATAAGTGCAACGAAAAGCTCGTTTCCATGTATCTACAACAACATTCCTTCGTCGACTGTTCGTATTGTCAAGTTAATACCACCGATGAAACATCGTAATCTCAGAATGGAAGAAAACAATTAGACTTCCTGGGCTCTGACTTTTGCAATTATGTTTCTTGTTTTTATCAATTCTTCATGTGCGGTTTGAGCAAAGGAAAGGGTACCGCTTAATATTGTAATGGGAAAATTTGCATATAGATTTTATTTCGATGGAATATTTTTTATATTATATATATTATATTGATAAAATTAAACTTAGTGTATATATATAATTTATTATGTCTATTTTTACATGTATAATTATGCATTCATTATTCACTTTAGTATTAGTATCTTTTTATTCTTAGTTAACTTCACAATTCATTTTGATGAAATATCTACAATTATATATTGACAAATGATGTAATCTTGTGTAAAAATTTCAAGGTTCATCCCTTAATCCATGACCTTTCTCCACATACATAGGCTTCCATGTGTTCCACCTTATCCCATTTCTATCCACACTTTTTTATACACCTACCATTTTTTACACCTATTACCACATATACACTAATACATTCATTAAGAATCTCAATATTATCATCTTTTGTATGTGTGGTCAATGCCATGACATGTAAGAGCAACCCTACACCATGTAGAATGGACACTTGAAATTTAAAATAATGAAATCAAATTCAACCCTTCCACCTATTTCATACCCATTATGAATCATCCTGGTAGATATTTTGTATGAATAGTTTCTATTTAGTACTTAAATGCATTCAATGTGTATCTTTCCATGTGTGATCCTAGTATGATCAAGTATCATGAGTGTATCCTAAGTATTTGAAAGGGAATTATTTTGGAAACGATTTATTTGGAGCACTCAAAAGAATCTAAACTATACCACATCCATCTAAGACATCTACTTGCTTAATTTATTTTTGTGATATCCTCACATGGCTATAAAGTTGAATTGACCAAGGTGATTAAATGATCAAGTTGAATCTCAATGAACAACTCTCTAGATGAATTTAAAAAAAATTAAGAGCTTATAGTATATAATACTGCAAGATACTGATAGATAAAGAACTACAACAATGAACCTAATTTAAACAAGTGTTTAATAGCAAATGAAAGTTGCTAGGAAGTTGAAACATGTCCTATGGAAGCATAACCATTTCCTTGTATGACTTGTTTTCTCCCAATGGTTTTAGACTGTAACTATTTTCTATTACACACTTGTTGAGCTGGAAGAAGACTTGGTGAAGTATCAACATCAATGGTTTTACTAGGATTTTCATGTCAACCACATTGTTTAATTTTTTTAAAATGATGTAGCAAGAATCTTTGTTAACTGGACCTTGTAGTTATGTGTAGTGGTGTATTTAATCCTATTCAAGCCATAATAGTGATTAATATTTTTTGGAAGAATTAAAGTTATCAAAGTGCTCTATGCCATTACTATAGCATGCACAAAACTTGCTAGGGATGGGTGTTGCAAGTATTAGCAATTGGTGTTGTCATTGATGTCGACAAGCCTGTGTTATCATTGATTTCTATTGTTTGATAAGATTTTTGCAAGAGTGTGAGTAGTTGATGCTTTGATTAGTTGTATTATATTGTCATTAGTAAAGCTATTCATGTCAACCTCTAGTGTTGATTTGAGAAGCTTCTATCTATGGATATGTGGTTGAGTTGTTATGTTTTAGTTAGTTCAATTATGTTGTGGAAGTGTTGAAGATGATGATAATGTGTATTGTGCAGTGGCTTTCTAGATTATAGACATGTGTTCTTGTGTTGCTCTGCATTTCTTCTAGGTTGAAGATCTACTTATGTGATTTAGATATGTTTGTGAGAGTTGTTCAGAGGTTTTATATCTAGAATTTGGTGTGCTAGATTGCTATACAAAAGAAGTTGTGTTCACCAATGTGTGAACTATGCACTAGAAGGTGTCTGAGAGAAATGTCTTTGCTCTGAATTTCTTCACAAAGTGGTTTCAAGTCATGTGGATTTGAAGGTGTGTTTTTCGTGTTGGTATCTTTGTTTAGTCAAGATGGTTTGAGGTTTGGTGCTTCAAAATTCATTTTCTTAAGTAACAGTGTGTACATTCTTCAGGTTGAAGTTGTTCTGAAGGAGTCTATTTGATTTTAGGGTGTTTGAGGAGTATTCTAGATCATTTTCAAACATGGTGAGTGGTTTGCAAGTTGTTCTTGGATTTGAGGAAGTGTGTACTTAAAATTTTAATGGTGTTTGCATGGGTAATGATTGACTTGGTGTTTAAACTACTTGTGATGGATGATTATTGTTTATAGAAGTGTGTGTTTGTGTGGTGTTGTTGATTTGGGTCTTAATTAAGGTATGATTTGTTTTGATTTCACTTCTATCTGCCACAAAAGTGTTTTGGTACCAACCTAATTTGAATTTGCATGGTTGATGTGAATAGCCAACCTTGGAGAAAGGTTTTAAGGTTATGGATGGTATAAGTATGAGTAGAGTTGTTGAAGGATGTCAACATCAATGTGAGAGATGCAAATGATGTGAAGTGTAGAGTTATAATGTGCAAATTTGAGTAATGCATTGTGAGCTTTCATGTGTTAGTTTCTTGGATGTAGTGAGAAAAACGTGGCTACAATTCTTCAATCAAATTGTGAAGGTGTCGGTGACATTGTGGTGGATTATCTATTGCATTGAGATGTTTTTCTTTTTGTAACATTTCTTCTTTTCTATTCTGGTAGTGAGCCTTTCTTCTTTGGGCAGTGACCCATTCAATAATGAGCCCAATTGTATTCAATTTTGATATTACTTCTATTATGAGCTAATCCTCACTGTGGCTTTTCCCTTCTTGGGTTTTCCATGTAAATACAATGTTCTCTTGTGTATGGTGTTAAGTTGTTTAATTTTTTATTATTTACTTTTCATTTCAAATCATCATAACAGATTAAGGGTTTAAAGAATGAATGTGGATTTGAATGACAATGAGGGCTTTGAAGTTTTATGGTACAATTGATTCACCCTGCTCTCAGTTGTCTTGTGCATTCAACAATTGGTATCAGAGGAAGGTTCCTTGGAGAAAATCTTAATTGTGTGATAGATTGTGGTAGATCTAGGATGGTGCACGAGAAGGAGATCCCTATATTTGATGGAACAAAATATGCATTTTGGAAAACAAGAATGAAAGGATTTCTATATTATCTAGGATATGATGTCTTGAAATCAGTTCAGAATGGATATACTATGCCTAAAAATGGTTTGAACATTGAAGCTAAACTCAAGGCCTATGAAAGCAATATAAAAGCAAGTTATTCTCTCTTGAGTAATCTTACAAATTCAAAATTAGTGAAAGTTATGAATCTGAAAACTAGTAAAGAAATTTAGGAAAAGTTGGAAAGTATTTATGAAGGAGATGATATGGTCAAAAAAGATAAGATGTAGAATTTAAAGATCACATTTGAGAACTTGCAGATGTTTGAAGATGAAAAAATTACAAGCTATATGTAGAGGGTAGATGAAGTGGTCAACTGCATTAGAGGTCTTTGTGGAAAAGTCAAAGAATCAAAAGTGGTAAAGAAATTTCTTAGAACACTTCCTAAAGCTTACAATCATAAATTTTTTTCTATTGAGGAATCCCAAAAACTAGATCATTATACTAGAGATCAATTGTATGGTTCACTAACTACATTTGAAATGAGATAATTTGGTACTAATAATGGTGCAAAGGTTGAGACTACTTTCAAGGCTACAAAAACAAAGAATATTGAAGAATCAAATCAAGAGGATCTTGATGATATGGAAGCTAAATTTGTGAGAAGGATAGAAAAAGGTACTGGTAGGTACAAAGTTAAGCTACCTTTCAAATGTTTTAGTTGTGGAAAGATAGGTCACTGTGCTTCAAGATGTCTGAAAAAAGTTGTGAATGATAAAAACAAGGAGAACAGAGTTAAGATTACTAGGAAAAGCTATTATGTTAGAGAGGATGCAAGTATTTCTAATGATGAATTTGATTATGGAGATGATGATGATGAATGCTTGTTCATGGCTTTAAAAGATGAATCTATTTTTTCTAACTCTGAAAGATGTATAAAGGAATGCCCTCTAGAGAGAAAGGATAAGGCTGAAGGTACTTTGGTATATGCTTTACATGCAATACAAGATAAGAACTATTGGATCATTGATAGTGGATGCTATAACCATTTGACTAAAGATAAGAGTAAGTTTGGTAAACTTGAAAAGTATGATGGATGACTTGTTAGATTTGGTGATGATTTAGGTGCTAAGATATGTGGAATAGGTTCAATCAATTTTGATGGAAAGAATAATAGTAATGATGTTTACTATATTAAGGTTTTAAGGAATAACCTCTTGAGAGTTGGAAAAATGTGAGATCAGAAAAGAGTTTGGAACTGTGATTGCTACCACAAGAAGGACAATGGAAATGTTTATCATCTCAAGGGTTATGATGTTCATTGCTTCATGACTTAGATTAATGAAAGCCTGCTATGGAAAATGATGATGTGTAACATTAATTTTTTTAATCTAGTAAGAATTAGCTTAGTTCAAGTAGTGAGAGATCTACCAAAGAATACAAAGCCTATCAATGTTGTCTACAAGGATTTTCATATTGGAAAGAAAATAAGAAGAAATTTCAAAGGAAAAGAACAATCTACTATTGAATTGTTGGAATTGGTGGATACAAATCTTTGTGGTCCTACAAGAGTAATAATTCTTCAAGGTGATAAGTATTTCATGCTTTTTATTCATGACTATTCTAGAATGACATGGGTTATTTTTCTTAAAGAAAAATTTAAAGCCCTAGATAGGTTCAAAGAATTTAAATTTATGGTTGAGAATGAAATGGACATAGAAATCAAGTGTTTGAGGTTTGAAAGAGGTGGATAGTTCAACTCCAATTAATTTAACATGTTTTGATAGAATCATGCCATAAAGAGGCGCTTTTCCACCCCTAAGAGTCCTTGGAAAAATTGTAATGGTTGAAAGGAAAAATAAGGATGTTCAAGACGCTACAAGGACAATGATGAAAGAAGCTAACCTACTGGAAGTCTACTAGAGATAAGAAATTCATACCATTATTTATATACTTAATAGAGTTCAAGAAAAAGGAAAAAAATGTAGACTCCCTATGAGTTGTGGTATGGACGGATCCCTACTATCAAGTACTTCAAACTTTTTGGAACCAAGTGTTATATTATAAGAGATAAAGAAAATTTGGAAAAAATTGATGCAAATTCTGATGAAAGAATATTCCTTGGATATTCCACTAAAAGAAAATCCTTCTGATGCTACAACAAAATACTAAGAAAAAATGTTGAAAGTGCAAGTGCCAAGGTTCATGAAGATTTTTAGAACTCAATGGTGATAGATAGATATGAATTTGATGAGCCCATTTGTAGAGAAAAAGAGAAGGATATGGAAAAGGAAGTGCAAATTGAAGAGGAAGAAGCTCTAAAAAATACCCCTAGAACCCCTAAGTATGTGTAGAGGAATCATTTTGAAGAACAGATTATTGGAGACAAGAGAAAATGTGTATTAACAAGAAAGAAAACTATTGAAGAAGAGGTAAATATGTGTTTACTTTTTGAAGTTTAACCTTAAATATTGATTGAGTCATGCAAATATGAACATTGGTTAAAGTCTATGAAAGAAGAACTACTACAGATTGAGAAGAATCAAATTTGGGAACTTGTCCTAAGACCTACAAAAAAAAACATAATTCAAACTAAGTGGGTATTTAGAAACAAACTAAATGAGAATGGAGAAGTGGTAAGAGAAAATTAAAGGCTAATACTCTAATCCAAAATCAAGAGTACATAATGATATAATAACATAACCATACTATCAAAAAAATGATCACATATCAAAAGTAAAATTATGACATCTCAACCAAAGATACAACATCACATATCATCACTATCACAAGCTCCCACTAAATTATGTAACCAAGCTATCCATGACATCATGATAGCAATCTATAATGACGAAAGAGAGTTACCCTCTTCCTTTCTTAATTTGGCAATAATTAATGATAAATTAGACTTGATATCGCCCCGATCTAGTGTTGTGATGAGTTTTACACATCGACATTAGGTTTTGGGCCCTTGTAAGCTAAATAAACCTAACCTTTCCTTAATTTAATGATGTAAATTACATTTATTTACACTTTCTCATTAAATTTAGGAGGGTTGTAAACAAAGTGGACCTAATATAGTTTTGTAATGTGTTTTCCACTTTCACATATGATTTAGGGCCCATTTAAGCTAAATTAACCCAATTTTTCCTTAATTTAATTATGTAAAGTATACTTATTTAAACTTTCACATTGAATTTTGGGCCCTCTTGCATTTATGAAATTAATATCATCATTAATAGGCCCCTAAGACCCTATATTATGCATCCCAAGGCATATTTCAATCAAAAACATGACAAGATCAATAAATAAGCTTAATTTACACACTACCCGACACTTTAGCAATCAAAATAGGCCTTGTGGGACCTATTTTCCACTTTGGAAAAATGAGTCCCATTTAGGTGGGACCCATTCACCCAGCTTGGTGAATGAGTCCCTTTTGGCCTATATTCAAGGTTTTGAGCAAGAAAAATTAGGTTTTAAGTTCAAATTTTATATATGTTGACCTTTAGGATCTAATACATGAGATATTAGATGGATTGCATATATAAATGAGCTTTCAAATCATCATTTCACCAAGCCTATATGATATCAAGCCAAGCACTCAAGAGTTAAGTATTCCAAAACTTCACAAGATTGTTAGGAGAATTTGTAAGATCATTTCTAAAGCATTCAAGAGTAGAATTCTTCATCAATTGTTGTAGAAATTCCAAATCCATCATCATTTCAAACATATCAAGCATCAAACATGTTATTGAGCTAGTGTTGTGATGTTGCATCCAAGATCCAAGGTCAAGCATTTTTCTATACTTATCTCAAGATCTAGATCGACATCCTCCATGGCCATTTCATGTTGAATTGTAGATTAACAACACATCATTTACAAGGCATCATATTTCATTGTTTCATCATTTGGTTTAATTACCTAAACATGGTTTGACAAAGGAAAACCCCTATTCACTAAAAATAAACAATTTTTTATCTCTTTAGATGTGTAATTGTATATCTAGGTGTCTTGGAGCATGAAGAATGATTGAAGATTAGGTTACAAGCTTGGAGAAAGTTTTTGGAATTGTATCCTAATTTTCAGGGTTGTAATCTTCACTAAAAGGTCACCTATAGCCTTGAAATTAAAGTTTCAAATCAAGAGACAAAGTGGAACATAAAGAGCTAACATAGAAGACCAGATTTAGACTTTCAAATTCTAGAAAAACCTAACTGGACTCATTTGCCGAGATTGGAAAATGAGTCCCAATTTAGGTCAATTTTGAGAGTTTTGCAGTTTTAGATACCCTTTTTCTAGAAACTTGTTCTTGTGCAAAACCCCTGTTCTGGGACTAATTCGCCCAAATTGGCAAATGAGTCCTAGTAGGCCTAAATTTTAGGTTATTCAACAATTCAGGCCTCCATTCAAGCTCTCTCATATTTCCAAGTGCTCCTTTTTACTTTTCCAGTTTGTTGTTATGATTTATTTGCATTTATAACTCATTTAGTGAAATCTCTTTCATCATTGAGTTCAATCCTTAGATCTTACATTTCATATAGTTTTCCAAACCCTAGCTTGGTGGTGAACCCCTCATTATTTTACAATCATCTCTTAGGACAACCCTATTGCAAGATCTATTTCTCCTTTGCATTAAGATCTCTAGGGTTATCCTTGAATGAAATTGGAAAGTGAGTGTGATCTATGTCCTAAAACCTTAAGATAACACCATACCACTTTTTCTACATTTCATTTTGGTGAACCTACATTTAGAACATTTCATTTTCTGATTTGGAGTCCATCATCATCCTAGATCTAGCTTGCATTAACTTTGCATTAGGGTTTGTATTAATTAATTGGCATTCTAGGGTTTCTAATTTTTACATTAGTAAAAGTGCATATTGGTTTCATTTTTGCATCCCAAATCACTGAAAAACATCTGAAAACTACATTTCATTTGGTCTATAGATCACCCAAACCAAAAAGCATAAAAATCAATTGAAATTTTCTAAAAATTTAGAAAAAGAGTCAAGTGAATTAGTCCTAGTGCACATCTGAAACGACGTTTTACAGCACTAAAAACCTTGATATTGCAACTTTTTTTGCTTGCATTGGTTATCTATTTCAGTTGGTTGAGTTTGTGTTACATACATTTCACTAAATCTAGCTTAAATTGGTTCATTTTTGTGTCATAAAAAAAAGTACCCTTTGCTTGACATGGGATTAATTCATGATTAATTGGACTTAATGAGGAATTGATTTAGGTGTTGTGAGGGATTTTATGCATCCACACTAGGTCTTGGACCCTTGCAAATTGAGTAAAATGCTTTAAATGACTTCTTGTGAAGGTGTTGTGAAGTGTTGTAAAATATTTCTACATTCTTCTAGACTCTATTCATTACAGTTCACCTAAAAATCACCTTTTCAGCACTAATCAAGTCCTATTTTGAAGTGTTGTAAAGTCTTGTAACAAGCTTTGACACTTTTCTAGGCATAACTTCACTATTTATCCCTTTCTCATGCTTTATTTGGTCCCTTTATGCCCTCATATATCTTAATTAAGTGTATTTTTTAATGTAAACCCATCAAACAACATTAAATACAACATAATTCCCAACACCCATTTTTAGGTCCTAGGTAGGACCCATTCGCGATGGGTGGTGAATGAGTAGCCCTTAGCTCCAGATTCAAAATTTTAAAAATTTCCTTTTGGGTTTTTATTCAAAATCACTTGATGTCGGCCTGTGATGAGGTATGAACGGATAACTAAGGCACAAGTATGTATAAATATGTGTTTTTCTCCTCATTTTACATCTCATACTATCTCTTATCTCTTATCCTTCATTCATTCATCATTCTTCTATTTCATGTCAAGCAACTTATGGCTTTATCATTGCAAGACATCAAGAAAGCTCCTAAAGACATTCAAGGGTTGAATCTTCCTCCATTGCTGCAGAAATACAAGATCAATCTTCATGACAAGGTAATCAATTCCATTATTGCATGTTTCATTCCATTCTTTCATCATTTTGGTTTAATTACCTAAAAGGGGTTTGACCAAGGCAAACCCCCATGCCCTAACATTCAACATTTCTCTCTCTTGTCTTGTGTGTTTGTAGATTTAGGACTTTGGAAGTTTGGAAATCATTGAAGATCAAGTTGTAAGGTTGCTAAAGTTTTCTCATTCAACAAGTCAAAATATCAACAAAAATCCATTTTTAGACCCATAAATCAAAGTTTCGAAAGCAAACACCTATAGGAAGTCAAAGAGCAGATCAAAAGCTTTGGAATCCACCTTTGAAAATCTAGAAATTAAAAAGTGTAATCACTCACCATGGGTGGCGAATGAGTCCTATTTCCAAGTCATTTTTGTGTTTTCTGCATTTTCTGACACCCTTTTGACAGAAATAGGTTCCCGCTCAGTTTACCAGAATTGGGACTGATCCGCCCATAATGGTGAATGAGTCCCTTCATGCCTAAAAATCAACATCAACAATGTTTCACAAGCAATTTTCAGTCTCCTTCAAGCCTTCAGGTGCATACTTTAAGTTGCATTCATTTTTGTTTAGCCTTGCATTTGTTTCTAGTTCATCGTTGCATTACACAATGTGTTTTCAAATATCACTTGTTTCTTAAGTTTTGCATTCATATTAAATTAATTTCATAGCTTAGTTGCACTTAAATCATTCCATTTAGCCTAAATAACATCACATATAACATAATTTGAATGAACCCTTTAGCATTTTTGGCCCTACCTCTCTCCTTTTAGGTGAAAAACCTTAGAAGAGCTAGAGAAGTGCATGGTGCCAAAAATTTATGGTTCAATTTCATGCATTGCATAATTCCAAATTTTTATTTACAACATCTCATTTTCAAATTTTTGTATAGTTTAATCAACAAAATACCTTGTTTCAAATGTAAAAATTTTATTTAAACATGGGTATGTGCAAGATCATCATGGAAAAAATGGGCCCTTAAATGGCAAAGAATTCAGAGAAATCAGAGTTAGGCAACTTGACATAAAAATTTGAATAATTTATCTATATTATTTCAAAAATATGTAAGAATAGAATCTGTAGAAAATTGAATTTAGTTTATAAACTACTAGGTTTTTTTTTTTTTTAAATCTTTGAGAAAATTTAAAATTTCAAAGAGTAACTTAAATTCAGGGAAAAATAAGAAGTAGGTGTCTGTCGACCACCCTAACCACAATAAAATGATAATATTTTTTAATAATATTTTAGATATAAGTAGAGGACTCATGTCCCGATGTGATGCATTTTTTTGTAATTTTCTTCCAAGTAAATAATTAATTATGATTTTTTTATTACAACTTTTTAAATATATAAAATGTTGTATGTCGGACCACCTTAAGTTGGACAAAAAATCATGAAATTCATTTTTTTTTAATCCTATAGTATGTGACGCATAAAATGTGATGCATGTTTTGGATTTAGAAAATGTGATACTATTTGAAAGCTATAGATGTTTTTCAATCAACCTATCAATTAGGACTTTAGTTATAATTCAAATAGAAACTGAATAATAATTATTTATTAAATTTGAAGTAAAGCATAATTTATATTGATGGAAAACTGAGAATCTCCTCTAAAAACCCTTTTCATTTCATCAATTTTTGGTTAAAAAAAGTCGTTAGTAACATACCCTACACATACACATCATATTGCCACTTTTTGGCCCATCATGATCCTGCACATACCCACATTTCACTTTAGGTCATTGCATTACACTTTCTTTACTTTTCTATGATAACATATTTTCTTTTAAGAGATATCCAACTTTGATATGGTTAAAAATAGATTGCATAAGTACAACATCCCCTCTTACGCGTTCAATTTAAAGTACAACAATGAGGTCACTAAGAAACATGTTAGTCATCCTTCTACTATCTTTCATAGTTATGAGAACATCTTAGAGTAAGTGGATCAAACCATTGACACAATCCTTAATATTACATTACCTATTGATGAGGATGATATGATACAAGAAGATACAAGCATAGAAAATCATGAAAACCATAATTGCTCTTCTCCTAATACCTCTCCTACTAGTGACGAAGGTATCTTGGTGAAAGAAGATACAATCATTGAGGATCATGAAATTATTGACTCTCTCTCTCCTCCTCCCTCTTGGAAAGATATTATGAAACAAGAAGACTAGATCATTGCCACTCCTTTACTTAGTCTAAATTCACCTCTGAACACCTCCTCTAATTATAAGAATGCTTTGGTAAAAGAGGATACAATCGTCAATGACCATGAAAATCACATTTTTCAGGAGGCATGTGGATTGAAAGTAATCATTATCTCTCTCCTTCCTAATGTCCCCAACATTTGGAAAGACATTCAAACAAAGGCATCCAATCATTCATAAGCATGAAAATCATAGTACTTCTCTTGATGCCTGCCCTATCATTCATGAAGTTACTTTAAAAAATACAACAATGGAGAGTGATGAACCTTTTTATTGCCTCTCTCCTAAAATCTCTCCTACTAGAGTAGAAGTTATGGCACGAGAGAATGAGACCCTAGAAAACAAGAATGAAATCATGGGCAATCAGGATGATCACATTTATCCTTCTCCTAGTATCTCTCCTAGTTGTGAAGAAGATATTTCAATGTTAGAAGATCACAAGAAACCTATGTGCCTCTTTCCTCGTAGAGAAAATATTATTGAACAAAATAATTCCATTGATCATTCCCCTACTTGCAATGAATTAATTTTAGAAGAAGCAACCTCTAAATTTCATGAACATCTAGTTTGTACTTCTAAAAACTCTCCTCCTAGTGAGGATATCATGATGCAAGAAAATGATAACATTGACAATAATGATATAGTTTCGTTAGATGAAGATGATGAAGTAACATTAGACTCTCCTTCACTAAGGGATGTTAATATTATTCAACCTCAACTCAACCTGTACCACTACCCACCTTCCCACAAACCCCAAACTTCAAAACAAACCCAAACTTATCCTTTACCCACCTAAGAATAATTCGTTTTGCAGTAATTGACTCATAATACCATCGATCATACATATAACACTAGAAACAATTTTCAACCAAGACAAACACCTTCAACATCCCTCACATTGCCTAACCCTATCTTACTAGGTCCCCCTCGTTTTCCTCCACAAAGTGGAAATGAGTATGATCTTGTTGAACAACTAAAGAATAGTCCTGCTAATATATCATTACGTGACCCTTTTCAAGCCTCCACTCATTATCATAACATGATTCAAAGTGCTTTACAACAAGTTCAAACCCCTCCTAATGCACATTGAAATGATGTTGCAGCCCAAATTCAAGGCATAACTTTGAACAACTTAGACATCACTTTTCATCAACATGAGCTACCCCCTTTGGAAATGAGAAAGAAAAATGATGCCTTCATGATTATAGCTAGATTTAATAGGACAGGAATAAAGAAAACCCTTTTTGATAATGGCTCAGCTTTGAATGTGTATAGTATGAAACTTTTGGATAGAATTGGTGTGGATAAATCAAGAATTGAACCTAATTCTTTATCGATTTGAGGATTTTAAAACATAGGAAAGCAACCACTTGGTGTGATTAATTTTCCTATTACAGTTGGAAAGGCTACCTTAGAAACTCTTATTCATGTTATGCCTCACGATCTTTCATACAATCTTCTTTTAGGAAGACCTTGGACCCATGAGATGCATGTGGTGCCTTCAACTCTTCATCGTATCATGAAATACATCTATAACAATAAAGTATACTAAGTTGAAATAGACCCTGAAACTGAAAGTTGATTACAAGTTGAATTTAAGGAAGGACAAATCCTCTAAATACACTAATTCCAACTTCTAACATAGAACCTATAAATGAAGAAAAATAAGAGATGGACAAAGTGTCAAAACTATTAGAAGACAATTAGGGTTCCTCAGATTTCACATCATTCATGGGCGAATATGAGATCATAAACAAAGACTCTGAAAAGCGAAAAGAGAAAGTGGTAATTTCAACAAAAAAATTAGAATACCCCTCGAAAGCATCCACCTCAACCACTTTCATACAAAAGACAACAAATTACACAACAAACTTTGATGAACTTAATTATGAGCAACCATGTAATCCAAAAGAAATGAAAATGCTTTATGGAAAAGGTTATGAACTTATGAAACAACTTGGATATAGTAGAAAAGGATTTGGTGCTAGAGAACAAAGTATCTGTGTCCCTTTAAAGCCTTACATGCAAGAAATTACTAGTGGTCTTGGTTATCGCCCCTCGAAACAAACAAACAAGCCTTCACCTAATATCAACACTATTACAAAGCATCCTTTCTGAAAGCCAACTTTAACATTAGTGCATCCTGAACTAATAGACACTAGTGGCCTTGATTGTTACCATTTGAAAGAAATGAAAGAAATAGAAATATCTTCGCTTAACATTAATTTCATCACACAAAACACTAATGATTCGAATTTGATAGACACCCTCCTGCAAAGACACTTTCACATTGAATTTTGGGCCCTCTTACATTTATGACCTTAATATCATCATTAATAGGCCCCTAAGACCCTATATTATGTATCCCAATGCATATTTTAATAAAAACTTGACAAGATCAATAAATAAGCTTAATTTGCACATCCCCTAACACTTTAGCAATCAAAATAGGCCCCGTGGGACCCATTCACTACTTTGAGTGAATGAGTCCCATCCAAGTGGAACCCATTCACCTAGCTTGCTGAATGAGTCCCATTTGGCCTATTTTCAAGGTTTTGAGCAGGGAAAATTAGGTTTTAAGTTCAAACTTTATATATGCCGGCCTCTAGGATCTAATAGGCGGGATATTAAACAAATTTCCTATATATATGATCTTTCAAATCAATATTTCATCAATCCCACATGATATGAAGCCAAACACTTAATATTTAAGCATTCCAAGACTTCACAAGATTGTTAGGAGAATTTACAAGATCATTTCTAAAGCATTCAAGAGTAGAATTCTTCATCAATTGTTGCATAAATTCTAGATCCATCATCATATCAAACATATCAAGTATCAAACATGTTATTGAGCTAGTGTTGTGATGTTTCATCCAAGATCCAAGGTCAAGCATTGTTCTATACTTATCTCAAGATCTAGATCTACATCCTCCATGGTCATTTCATGTTGAGTTGCAAATTTACAAGACATCATTTACAAGGCATCATTCAATGTATCATTGTTCATGTTTCATGTCCTATGTTTCATGTGTCATGTTCTTGTTTTATTATTTTATCATTCTGTTTAATTACCTAAATAGGGTTTGACCAAGGCAAACCCCTATTCACTAACAATCAACAAGTTTTCTTCTATTTACAAGTGTAATTGCAGATCTAGGTGTCTTAGAGAATGAAGGATCATTGAATATTAGGTTATGAGCTTGGAGATACTTTATGGGATTGTCTCGTCATTTGTAGGGTTGTAATCTTCACTAAAAGATCACCTATAACCCTGAAATTATAGTTTTAGATCTGGAGACAAAGTGGAGCAGAAAGAGAAAACATAGAAGACCATATTCAGAATTTGAAATTCTAGAAAACCCTAACTAGACTTATCTGCCCAAATTGGTGAATGAGTCATAGTTTAGGTCAATTTTCATATTTTTGCAGTTTCAGATTACCCTCTTTGTAGAAACCCGTTCCTATGCAAAAACCATGATCTAGGACTGATTCACCTAGATTGGTTAATGAGTCCTAGTTGGCCTAAATTTTAGGTTAATCAACATTTCAGGCCTCCACTCAAGCTCTCTCAGATTTCCAAGTGCTCCTCTATACTTTTCCAATTTGTGGTTTTGATTTATTTGCATTTGTAGCTCATTTAGTGAAATCTCTTATATCATTGAGTTCAATGATTAGATCTTTCATACATTTTTCTAACCCCTAGCTTGGTGGTGAATGCCTCATTAGTTTACAATCAGCCCTTAGGACAACCTTATTGCAATATCTCTTTCTTCTTTGCATTGAGATCTCCAAGGTTATCCTTGACTGAAATTGGAAAGTGGGTGTGCTCTATGTCCTAAAACCATATGATAGCACTGTACCACTTTTTCTACATTTCACAATCTCCTCAATGAATACCAACCAAAGACATGATCCTGAATCCAAGAATATCTACTACCCCAAACCAAAAAGGAACCAATCCAACACCAAAAATAAAGCACTTGCATAAAAAATCATGTCATTCCAAAGTCCCTAAACTGCAAGGAACATCCACGACACCATGATCACTATCAAATGTACCAGTAACACAATCCAACTATGTCACACATGTTTGCATCATATAGTCAACTGCATAGATCTCACATCATGACTGCACCTAGTATATTACCATCTCTACTCCTCAACATGACAACCAAACTAGCAAAAAAAGTGACTAAACCAAGCCACCCAACCTAAATCTATAACAACATTGAAGCATCTATGGGCATAAACAACCCATATCCTTGAGTCATAAATGTAACCTGTAAGTATAGACCGACTACAAGACTACACAACATAGAGATACATCAATGCAACATACAAATCTAATAATATAATGATAACCATGTCAAACGATAGTAATCAAAGATATACATGTGAGTGTAGAATGACTCCAACATCAAATCACCATGATCTGAATAGCCATAAGCTCACATAATAACCATGTTCAATGTAACCTGTAAATAACTTAGATGTAAATAACAAAACGTAAATCATGCCAAAACATCTCCAGACCTAATCCACAATGTAGTGCTCTGAACAATTTTTCCATCAACTATAAGAAGTCCATAAATATCTAACTCTGTATGCACAAATTATGACCTCTCCAACCTAAAAAGAAAATCTAACTTCCAACAAGCAAATCACTATCAAAACTTCAAAATCTAGAAAAACCTCTAATACCACAACTAAGTACAAGTAAAAGTTATGCCCCTTGGATAAAATCTACCCAATTTGACTTTTAATGGTGACAGGTTGGTGGCTAGTCGATGGCCCCGAATGGCCTACCTATGGCGGCACCATCCTGCATGGCACACTGACAACATTGTGCATTTTGTACTTGATGGAATATTTTAATCACATTAAATTTGATTTAATTTTATAAAATGAGTAGACTGCACAATTTTTATAAGAAGGATCTTGATGAATTGAAATGTCTCCTTGTGAATAATAAATTCTATTTATCTTTTAGAATGTCTAGTTCAACTTATTCTTCCAAATATATGAAATTTGATAAGCAAAAGAGTCATACTATTATGATATGTAAGAAAAAATCTAAAGCTCTTTATACTTCTATAGGTTATGGATTAGGGAGATGGCTTCTAGATTCATGAGCTTCTCATTATATGGCATCTTTGCAGTCTATGTTCTCTTTGATTGAGCCTTGTGTAATGCTACCTATTTTGATGGGCAATCATACTTATGTGAATGTAATTGGGAGGGGATCTATTGATATTGGGGATGATACATTCAATTATGTATTGTGTGTACCTTATTTGGAAAACAACCCCTTTCTATTTATCAAATTACTAATTTCATTCCAACAAGGAGGAATATGGAATTAATTCTTGATTTAGTTATCATTATAGGCTTGGAGAGTAAAGAAGTAATTTCTACTAGGATTTTCAATCATGCATCTCATAAATACATATTTTCAAACATTGTTCCTAATGCTGACTTTTATCCTTTGGATGATGATCACACTTCTAGTATAGACTATGGTTTTAAGGATAATTTTCATTACTTGAACTTGGGTATTCTAACAAGTGATATAGTTCTTGAGCCATTCATTACATATCCTCATCTACTAGTGCAGTTGATGATGCTTGTATTGCTACAAATATGGCTTCTTGTGATTCAATGTAGTAGGATATTCATTGTCTTCCCAATATGGTGACTTGGGATGATTTCTTGACAGGTATTTTAGACTTGTTTGTGGAGTTCCATATTGCATATTTGTGAGACACCATTGATTGTATCCTTATTCTCTTTGATGTAGATGATCCTTCATCGGTTGTTATGAGGGAACACTCTAACCCTCTTGCTCACTTTCTACATGATCATTCTTCATAGTTTTACATGATTGTGGATAATTTTAGATAGCATTTGTAAAAAAGATTATTTATCTTATGAGGAGATATATTTTTCTTTGGATTTTGTTTAATGTTCATCTCTGCTATATTTTTTATTTTCCTCTTCATCAATGTGGCCTAGAATTCTTATTTCAAGTGTGTCATCTTTCAATATCGACAAGTAGACACTTGAGAATAATTTGGTGACATCATACATCATCCTTCTTCTCTGATTTTCCTTTCAATATTAGAAAGAAATCCTACAAACATTCTTCATTTTTTTTCTTTCTAAGGGGAGGAATGTTGTTCGACAATCCATGACCATCATAAGCATTCATTATCAAACATCTACCATCATTGTAGGATATTCTACATTGAGGGAATGAAGCATAGTCTCTCTTATTCTTCTCTCTTATTGGGGGCTATTTTTTGTCACATGGGGTTTTGTCCTTTTCATTCTTCATTGAGAGCATTTTGTTTTCATCTATCTTTTAGGGAATATTTTTTCCCACTAATTTTTCTTATTTTCTCTATTTGTGAGAGATTATAGTTGTACATGGGTTCCTAACATGGCCTACTACTCAAGACCCAACTTTACATCATTTACATTAGTTTCCTCTTCTCTAAGTTACACTTAAAGGGGATGTTAGCAATAAATCTGAGGTATACAAACCAGAGTTCTGTACCCAAAATATCTTTGCTAGTTGTATCCTTTAACCCTAGAGTTGGTCCTATTGAGCTAATATTGGAAGATATTCTAGATCTAAGATTAGTTGTAAATCAAAATAAAATGACATACAAACAAGATAGATCAGAATTCAGAGTTCTTTAAATTCATTATATCAATACTCATTTATTGCATTGCTTATATTGTTGTTATTGTCAATACTCTATATTCTTCCTTACCATTTTCTCAACCCTACTATATCATATTCTATGTTTATATACACTATTCTCTATTATTGGTGAGTAGATATTTCTATCTACTTATAGCTAGGATAGGGGACGTGGCCCTTAGATAGTATCCCTAGAGTATATTCCATCTTCCTAAGCTAATGTTCCTAAATGTTATTTTTGCTTAGATATTAAGAGTCCCTAGACTAGTGTCTCTACACTATTTTTTGGCTAACAGGGGGTGTTGGTGTGAATAAGGTTTCTTACCTAGCTATTTCACCTAATAGGTCCCACTTAGGTCCTAGGAATCTTTCTAGAAGTCTTAGGTGTCATGTGATATTATCATGTAATTTAATACGTGTTTCCTTGCTCATTTAATATTTGATGAGTTAGTTGTCACATGACATAAGATTAAGGAACTTCTCATTATCATATTTAATCCTATGTCTCACGTTGGATATATAACCAAGGGTCTCTCATATATTATACATGAATTCTATTTGTATTGTTGATAGCAATATAATTTATTCTTATCATATTGATATTCTCTCTTTCTACTTTTCATTTGGCCTCTAGATCTTGACTAGCTATCTCCATAGCCAACTCTTATATTCTATATATGTATTTTTATTTAGTAAAAATAGGTTGTTGGTTTTCTATGGATGTCTAAAAAATAGCTAGGGTATCAAAAATATGTTAATTTATTTTTCTCATGTTTTGTAGTATTATTAATCTTAGGAAGCATGAATTTTCTAACCTTCTTTCTTACATTGAATTTCTCGAGGGGTTATGTGTATGTTTCGAGAGATTAACAATGTTTGTAGTATCAAATTTGTTGGCATGTGTACTAGACATGATTATTTCACTTAGCAAAAGTTTTAATTCAGACCATTAATCTATTTTAAGGAACCTTTATGTTTTAATATATGGAATATATGTGATAACCAAAGGATTTTAAACGATGTATTACTGACTAGTGACTTATGATATATTTATATTTCATTCTAACAAATATATAATAGAGCTTATGTGAGTAGAATATTCTTAGTTTGATCATTTTTCTTGAATCAAATGTGTACAATAGATATTTAATATTTATTCATTTATATGAATGTAGGATAATGAACTTAAATCTACCACCCATTTAGATCATGAGATTAGTATTCTAATTTAATTATGCACCACACTACTCTAAAATTTAAAAAATATATCATGCTTTCATTTGTTATTTTTTTTTTACCTATTATACCAACTTGTATATCCTAATATAATTAAAATCTATAACATTATAACATCACATTAAATTGATTCTTAAAAAGAAAAGAAAAAAATTGTTATATTTTTTGAGATAATTTATCATACCACTATATAAATCTCTAACAATATAAAGTTGATTTATGTTTTGTAGAATAATGATATCTGCTATATTCTAAAATGGGTTCTTGAAGTCTTGAGTAAGCAAACCTATTTAATGAAGTTTAGTGACAAAATAATAAAAGTTTCTTAGGCATATAATAGGATTTTTCAAGGTTGCTTGTAAATTTTGTTTTCTCTCTAAATATCCTATAAACAAATTACTTTTGTTGGGTTAGTAAGCAATTTGCACCATTACACATAAAACTATGTAGGTGAGATATTTTCAAGAAGCAATTGAGTGATGCCTTTCATTTGGTCAACAAAAAAAAGGAACCGCCTAAATAGTCTTACCATTTTGTTCTTGGTAAGTGGGAACGGTATACCGAAACCCGTGACTTGAAATGATAAAATAGCAGCTCGGACCTTGACTTTCAAGCATAAAAATACATTCTCAGCCGCCTCAAAGTCAGCGAACGATAACAATTTTCGCCAATATCTGACGTGTGCCACTAACTTCAATGGAATGCGCAGATAATGCAGGACCTCCTCTCGACTTATATATGCGACACATTGTGCACATAATTTGCAAATCAAACCGACTGACTGAAAGAAGATTTCAGCCATGGCGACATATACAAGGGTCTTAGTGTTAATGATAGCTACGCTGATATTTGTAGGAGAGATACAATTTAACTCAGCACAGAAGTGTGGGTGTGCGAAAGGACTGTGCTGCAGCAAATGGGGCTACTGCGGAACCACTCAAGCTTATTGTGGGGCCGGTTGCCAGCAGGGCCCATGTACTTCTAATCCTACGCCGTCCCCTTCTGTCCCTGCCCCCTCCGGATCCATTGAATCTATTATCACCCAGGACTTCTTTAACCGGGTCAAATCTGGAATTTCTGCTGCTTGCAAGGGCAAGAACTTCTACACTTACGACGGATTTATCAGCGCAGCAAAAGCTAGCAATTTCGCCGGCTTTGGCACCTCCGGAAGTCTTGACGTTCGCAAGAGAGAGCTCGCTGCTTTCTTTGCCAACGTCGCCCATGAGACTGGAAGTAAGAGAAATATGATTCTCTTTATTTTTATATTATAGACATGATTGCTTACTAATAGTGAAATCCTAATCTTTTTTGTATGCAGATCTGTGCTATATTGAAGAAATTGCAAAAGCCACCTATTGCCAGTCTTCCACACAATACCCTTGTGCGAGTGGAAAGCAATACTACGGACGGGGGCCTCTTCAGCTGACCTGGTGACCTTGCTTCCCAATAATGCATTGTTGAACATTAGTAAAATATCGCATAAGTACTAATGCAAGTGTTAAAACATTTCGCAGGAACTACAACTACGGAGCAGCTGGAAAATATGTGGGACTTCCGCTGCTGAATAACCCAGATTTGGTTGCTCAAAAGCCAGACGTTGCGTTCAAGACTTCACTCTGGTTTTGGATGGTCCACAGCAACTGTCACGACGCCATGACTTCCACCGGCGGAAAAGGATTTGCTGGTACGATCAGAGCCATCAATGGTGGAGAATGCGGGGGAGGGCGTCCATCGGCTGTGCAGAGTCGAGTGAGTTCGTATCAGAAATTCTGTGGATGGTTGGGTGTCGCCACCGGTCCCAACCTCTCTTGTTAGTATTCCTTATGCTTTGGGTATATAAATAAATAAAGGGTGTGGGCATAATAAGGGCACGAACAAGGTCGGTCACATGTAGCTACACCTATAATCCTCTGTAACCCACAAACGTTTTTTCATGTTATTAAGATAATCGATGACTTATCTTATATGAGAATGGAAATCAATTTCGTGGACGCTTCGAAGGCAATTTTAGTTATAGCAATTGTATGATTAAAGAGCACCGTCTAAACGGCAACGTATCACACCTCTAAGCAGGAATGGAGTGCCCTTGATTAACAAGAATCAATTTTGAAAGAATTTTAATTTTCCTATGCCGTAATTAAAATTTTGATACGAATTTGTGCAAAACACATACAATTAGCCTAGATAAATGAGTTTCGATTATAAATAATAATGTTCCATCTGAAACAAATTTAAATATAATGTTTAGTTGGAGTTGTAGATGGAAAAATGATGTTTAAGATGTCAAGCATTGATTTATCATAATGTTATGATTTTAGATTTCGCTTATATGATTGTCTTTAAATCTACAAATGTGGAATTGACTTATGCAATATATAATTGATCTAACATATAGACTTGAACTTATACCCACAAGAATGAATCAAGACAAAACTACCTATTGAATTTTTCTTGTCTTAATCATTTAAAATTTTAGTTTCAATAAGGATAGATGGTGTTTAGAAACATTTTTTTGGGAATTTTATCAATCATAAAGGTCATGATATCCTTAGTTAAACTCCTCATTGACTAATTTAATGACTTTAGAACAATGATCAAAGGAAGTAAGAAAGCATGCAATAGGGCTAAGATAATGTCACATGAAAAAAATGAAATATTGATCCCTCTTTGAGATCTTTCACTTAATATATTTAAATTTAACAACATAGCTTATATTAATGTTCTAACATTCCTTTAATCATATTAACATGGTTTTGAATGAATAAATGAATATATTTAAATTTAACATGTAAATGGTGATTTTGGTTTGCCCTCACAATGCTTTGCTCCTCCTAGGGTTTTTCACCTAAAAGCAGAAAGGAGATTGAAAGGGGTCCCAAAATGCAAGGGTTTACACTCAAATTCTATGTTCACGAAATGTATTATGCCTAATTAAGATGTCCTAATGCTCTAATATGAAATTGAAATGATCTAATGATGAAAAACTTAGAAAATGTAAAGAACTAGAAAACACAATGTGATATGCAGAAATGCCTAAAAGTGCAACTAAATGATGAAATAACAGAACAAAATGAAAGAGGAGCACCTGAAATTTGAAGCTTGACGTTCAAATATTTTCGAATCCTAGAAAATTGACTGAAAATGCTGACTAGGAAACTTACACCAAATGGGGCAACTTAGTCCCAGTTTCAAAAAATATTGCCAGAATGAGAATCTACTAAATGGGTATCCAGAAATGTCAAAATCAATTTTCAGGCCCAGAAGTGGGACTAATTTGCCACTAGTGGCAACTTAGTCCTCCTACAAATCTCAGGGAATTTAGGACAGAATCTGGAAGTCTCAACTCTGCACTTTCTTTTCTGACAGGTGTCTATACTTGATTCTACAGAAAATGGGGTAGAAAGCCTCTCCAAGCTTGAACTAGGGTTGTGTTGACTTGATTGACTTTGTAGATTTGTTGACCACCTTTCAACACCTAATTTCTTGATAAATTTGCATACAAAAGTCTGCAAACACACATGCAAAAGGGGAAAAATGGTTGAGGGTTAGAGAATAGGGGTTTTCCTTGGTCAAACCCCACTTTGGTAATCAAACCCTAAATAATTTAATGAAATGAATAGAGTATGATAAATAGATAACATGCAAATGTCATAAACTTACCACACCTTTGATGCTCAAAATCTAAAGATATGCAATGAAGTGTTCCAATAGAATGACTTGATAATGCTTGATTGAATGACGAATACTTGTGAATTGAGAGAGACTATTATAGGAGATTACTTCAATGAAATTAGGAGATATAAAAATGAGGAGAAAAAAACTTGCTTATACCTGATTTTATTAAAATTTCCTGAAAGGAAGACATCACAAGCCGACCTCAATGGTTAGAGTACAAATTCCTACTAGAATTTTAAAATTATTTTGAGTATTGTGCCAAAAAGGACTAAGTTTCCCCTATTGGTGACTTAGTACCACTTAAGAAAATTAAGTGGGTGTCAGGAATTTTGAGGAATTAAAAGTTGTCCAACGGGAATGTTATAAAAAACACACTTGAAAACAGTCAAGAAGTACATTAAGGGGTCAAATAAAGCATAAGAAAGGTGTAAATAGTGAAATTAAGCCTAGAAAAGTGTGAAATCTTGTTACAAGACTTTACAGCACTTCAAAATAGGACTTGATAAGTGGTGAAAAAGTGATTTTTAGGTGAATTGTAATGAATAGAGACTATAAAAGCGTAGAAATATCTTACAACACTTCACAACTCCTTCACAAGGCATCATAATTTGAATGCTTAGTATCTAATGTGAATTTTTAAGCCACATTACAACATTAAACCCAAGCAAAATCAAGCCAAATTCCATTAGAAAGACTCAAGTGAGTGTAACAATGTCAACTATACATTTTTTGGTGACACACAATTTATAGAAAAATACAAATGTGCATTAGGTCAAATCTTTGGTTACATGTCAAATTTAAATTTTGAATTAGAAAAAATAATATTGAGATTTATAACTACAATAATAACCTAGGTCAAGTTTGAATCCACCAATGTAATATAGGGAAATGAGTAATATATCTAGGCATCAAGATCAACTTGTAAGGATGAGTGACGATGAGATTGTGATAGGATGATGTTATAATCTAAATTCATCGAAGAATATGTCACTTGTACATTAGTCATTATATGAAAGTCATTTTAATTAGAGGATGCCAAATATAATAAAAAATGGCATGGGTATGTAATTTTTCTTGTTACATTTACCCCCACATTTATTTACATCCTAATTAACTAGGAAGATGGATGAAAGTATAAAATTAGTTAACATGGAAATTTAGCGTTTGATCAACCCTGAAAAGTATATGTTTAGCATTAGAATTTGTCACCCTTGACAATTTCACACTAGGTTTAGCTCCCCCCATGTGGTTGGACCTAGTTGTGCTTTTAATCTATTTATTTTATGGTCATATTTATAAAATCATAGTTGAATTGGAGATTGTGAATTAAATTTTATTTAATGACAATCAAAACCCAAAAATAGGTTTGGTCTAGGGTGCTAGTTCCCCTATCTAGCCTATTTTGGCCCCAATTCAAATATGTCATTGTCAACATTATAGCATTGAGAAATTTTAATTTACTTGTCAATTATCAGTAATCAATTTGCATGAGATTAAAGAATTGCATATAAATACAAGTTTTTTTACCATTTGAAAGGGAAAAAAAAACTAAGGAAAATGAGATCAGAATTGAGCATCTTAAAAAGTAGTCAAGAGCAGAATTAGCAAAATTATTGTAGCATTATATAAATTAAGTATCTTATTAGCAATGCATCAAGTTTTCATGTGAGTTTATTTATGTTTCATGTCCATTTTTTTGTGATCACTAACACTTTCAATACTTCAAATCAAGCATCCAATTCTCACTAAAGGTGATGAGTATAATGACTTCATCCCATCAAGGAATATAGATTTGAATGGTAAGTTGCATCTATTATAATTTTATCACTCATTTATCCAAAAGCCTTTTCTTGAGTGAGGGTAAGATCTGCTTTTGTATTATCAAATCCATTATGGTGGTAGAAATACCAAAAAAAGGATTGACTTAGGCGAGACCCTATATAACACAACTGTTTCTCCTCTTTCTTGTGTGTAGGTTATAGATATGAAGCAAAATTGTGAGAGGATTGAAGACCTAATTTCTCAATCAAGAATTCAAGTCCTATAAGTCAACAAATTAGGGAAGGTGAAATTTATTAGTGATAGATGAAGTTTCAACAATAATTCCAAAAGGGAAGAGCCTATAGACAATGACCAATTGAGATGCAAATTCTATTTTTGAGTGTTTGCACTTTCAAGTCTAGGGCACTACTACCACTATCCAACCAAATAAAGATGAAATTTATATGCTAGGTTCTTCTATGTTTTCACTCTATTATTCTGAAACTATTTTCTAGTTTTATGTTCTATTTTTTCATAAAATCATAATAGTTTGCTACATTTTCATAGTTGCCCTAGGTGAATCTTTACATTACCAAATTAAGTAAAATTATAGTCAGTTAACAAATATCAAATCATCCCCGCAAGACAAAACCAAAACCCTAATCCACCATTATATCTCTTCCATTAAGGTTACTAGTCAAGTGGGTGTTTGAGATAATTTTTGTTCCTTCCATTGTGATATATTAGGTGTGGTTTAGACTCTAGATTTCTTTTTCCCACATCATAATATGGATATCTTAAAATTTAATAGATTATTCTTGATTTCCCCATATAGCGAGTTTTACATTGAAAATCTACAAAATAGAAAAGAGCATGCAATGAGTGGCATCTACGACATTTTAAAGATATGCACTAATTACAAATTGTTGGTAAAAACCTATCTTAAAAATAATTAAAGAGGAGAAGAGTAAGAGATTTCATCTAATACAAAATATGGAAAATATCCAACTAAGTTAAGATTAAAAAGGATTAAATAAAAAAAAGGCATGTTCAGAATTCAAATGTATAAAACATGGTCTTACTCTATAGATAGTTCACATTCATGAATTTACATATGTAGAAGCATATTTGTTTTTTATGGAAATTATGATAGTAAATATTATTGTATTAGGATAAAATGATCATACTACCATAAATGCACCACTTAAATTAAACTCATGAACATATATGAGTAATATGTATGTTTTCCCATAATTTGTTGCATACGAATCGCAAGGAGTTGGAGGTAACAAAAAAAAAAGCATTTTCTAAAATATAATAAGCATGTAATAAATGTGAGTAATAGCATCATAAAGATAATATAAATTTACATGGCATGCATATGTATGGATAATATTTATTAATAATCAAATAATATATATAAATATCTAAGCATGTGAGCACATAAGATAAAGGAAAATGAGATGCAATTAGCATTATATTAAGGTTAATACAAGAAATGACCTGTGTAGATTAATCATTTAAGTATACTAATGACATGGCATTTAACATACAAACAATGCTAATGAAATCATGTAATTTAAAATGATATAAATTAATATAAGTGTTATTTCACATGAGAAACACTAAGAAAGAAGGTCAATTATAGTGAGAGATATGCCAACTAATTTAATAAATAATAACCCTCAATTATTATCTCTATCTCCCCTCTTACTATAGTAATAGGTTTCTATGCTATATTGATAGTTATTTCAGTCATCATCATATGGTTTGAATGAATATATGCTACTTTGTTCCATGTGGATAGTGGAGGTAAATTGGTGGAAATTACATGGATTACAATTGATTTGGATGACAACAATCCATATTCCATATGCGAGGAATATAAAGGGGTTGTTTCTGTCCCAAGAAGAATAACATATCCTATATGGAGGTAGAGAGGCATAAAGTAAGATCAAAAACGTTGTGGGATTTTGGTGATTGCATATGATTACTCTTATATCTCTATTTATAAATGGACAATGAAATACAATGTTTTCAAGAGTTTTTAATATTTGTGGAGATAAGTTAATTGTATGTATTGTTATACAAATCTAGAAATAATATTTGTATGGTAGGGTCTCCATTGTTGTTGCACAATATATTTAATGTCATTATGGTGATGCTCTCTTCCTATATTTTTACTACCTTGATAGATTTCACTAAATAAAATTATAGTTTCATTTGAATTCTTCTTGTGATGTTCTCCATAAGTGAAAAATTGAAATAGTATAAATAAAGTATGAAAAATAATAAGAATAAACACAATAATCCAGCTTCATGTAAAACTCATATTAAGATTGCTATAGTAAATTTCTCATTCACATATATGAATGCAACTAAAAAACATAACATTGTAGAATCTTGATAATAAATTTTGATAATGTAAGCTTATATTAGGACTTGATTGTTGAAAATAATGAGTGGACAATGTGTTTACATAATTTAAAAAAAACCTAATTGAAGATAAGGATAATATTGAAGATGAAGAGATAATCTAATTGATTGTGAATTCAACTCAAGAAAGTGGAGAAGACAGCTCAATTGAAATTGGAAACTTGTCATTTTGATCTTCGGCTAGGAGGATAATAATAAAATATTTAGTTTATTGAATTGATAAATGAGAAGAAAAGGTTTCTATTAGAGGATCAATTTTTGATTAGATAAAGTGAGAAAGGGCTTGAATCCATTACAAATCAGTCATAGAGGAAAAATAGAGGATTCTCACAAGGAATGAGACATTAGAAAACTATAAAAATCAAACACTTAGCAAATTATACCAACAAACAAAGAAACACTCCCAAAGGAGAGAAAAAACTAGCTACCAAGAAGATAGTAGCAAAACCCAACAAAGCTTTGGAATGGAGCATGGAAATAGAAAGAAAAGTCTTGAAAGGACCCAAAACCTTAAGAAAAGATAGTCAAAGTGGTTTGAACCAAAATTTCACAAAAGGTCTCAAAAGAGGGGTAGGGTTGGAATGTAATGTCCTTACCTTTTTCAAATAATTTTTTTTAATCAATTGATTGTTTCATGCGTTTCCTTTTTACCTTGTGAGGTTCTCATTTTTCCTCAATAGAATACTCTAGTGATCTCTTATACTACAAAGGGATTTGAGGACCACCCATGCGAGTATTAATCTCTTTTATTCTCAACATTAGTTTGTTGAACATCTAGAATACTAAGAGTGGGCATTTATTAGTATTCCATAAACCCATAGTAAAATCCACTTAAACATTATCACAATTTTGACTGAATCAGTAAAAGTAAACATAGAAACAAGTCAATGCAACCATACACATGGACACTAGGTTTTTTATGTGGAAAACCCAATGAGGGAAAAACCATGATGAGGGCTAACTCACAATATATTATATCCAGATATAAAATATTACAGGTCTCACTGCCAGGACTCGCTATTCTTAAAAGGCTTACAACTTAAGTAAAAAAGATGGCTCACTACCAAGATACAATGATAGTGGCTCACTGCCAAAAGAATGAGCTAATGGAATACACCTTCAATGTGAAAGGTTTAGTTCCACTAAAGCTCAGAATATCAAGTATTGCCTCACACAACAGTCATTCAACAAATCTATATTGATCACAACTAATAAATCATTTAGGCTCATATTTACACACACTCCTTGATCCTCTTCGCATTTCATATTCACTTCTCATGTGTGTCTTCTTCCACTACTACTCTTCTCATCATATTCAAAACACCTTATATATATACAAGCATATCTTATTCATCAATTAGGTCAGCCTAATTAGATGAACACAAAATAATAAAAACCTTCTTCATTAGCACCATATAAGTTTTAAACATTTTATCCATGTAGTGCATTATGCCAAGTTAGCTATTAGTCTTCATAATATATTGCATTCGCTAAGTCAACCAAGACTAGAACACATTTCTCCAAACCAATAAGTAATTCTCAAAGAACACATTAATTTCCAATCATACTACTAGTAAAGAGACTATCCACAAAACTATAGCATAAGAATGCTCACTTTACTAGAAGCAAAGTTTCCCACACAATATACCACACACAAAATAATAGCAGGATACAAAGTTAAACTTTGTCAAAGATAACATTTTTTTCACAACAAAAGATGTCTCAAGATCTAGGATATAGTTGTCTGAATGAGTCAAGAAAACATGGTTAAGAGATTAGAGTCATATCAGATCTTGGGATGAGTTCCAGACTAAAATACCAGCACATTGATCCATCTCAAAGGAGTATTACTGACAAAGAACAACTTTCGGTAAACCAAGAAAACTTCCCATATAGTTATTACCATATTAGTTATTACCATGTTGACGTCAATGAAAACATAGGAACAACCAACACAACTATCCATACTTCATGCTCATGTTGCAAAGCTTCCAAAACTCTCTCGCTTTGGTACTGATGGCGATATGCATGACAAAAAAATTTCTAGTATACCACAACTGAATACACTAACTGCTCCCCCTATCAAAATTGTTCTACAAAAAATCATTTCCTCTAACTCTTTATCTCTTAATCTCCCCCCCTCTGAAATCAAAAAAAAAGGAAGAGGTCTGATATAAATGTAAATTATATGCATCAAAAAGCAACCAGACTAATATGAACACAACTTAAAATTAACCCGAAGATGAATCTCTAAGACTCTATAGGATAGCCTTCCATGATGCTTTACCTTCTTCCCATGAATCTTTTGCAATGACAAGAGTCTTATAAAGTAGCTCAAGTTTAGTTAGTAACTCAATACCATATGTTAAAGTATTGTGACTAAGATTGATTTTTGATAATTCACCAATACGGCCAAGAGCACTAGAAAAAAAAGTATGTCTGAGTTTAATCATGTCTCTGAGTGCCACAAACTTCTTGATAACATTTATCCCTCGGTCCTGAAGCTACACAATGTAGGACCACCTATGATTATCTTTCTGCTAACCTGTATGTATCTTCCTGAGTGCTCAATCGAGACTCATTCATCATTATCTCATTTCTCATATCTAGTGTACTACCAGACTAATCTAGGAAAAAGGAAAGTAGTTCATGTGCCTCTTTTTCACAAGCTTGTACACTCTCCAATTCCTTCATTACTCAATCGTGTGCATTCACACATTTTCCTTTGATATCTTCCAAAAAAAAAATCATCATACCTAATTCCAACAAACATTTTAAGTTTGGAGATGTAGACCTTCAAAGAATTAACCATACCATGGAGATGCTCCACAACAAAAATAGATGAGTCAAAATTAGTACCGAGAATAACCTTCTGCAAATCTTCCAAAGCTCTTTGAATATTTATTCTTTCATGCTCATGTTCAATATTTCCTTCTTCTACACCTTCTTTCTTCACTACACTCTTCCTTTTCTTCTTTGTTCTAGTCATGCTACCGGAGGTACATTCCTCATTGAGATGCTTAGGGCTTTCTAAGAGAATTTTATCATATTTATCAATTTTAGCCTCTGACACTAACCTTGATTCAACTGCTTCCATGGGATATAAATCTATAGACAAGAAAATTTAGACTTCTTGAGTATCTTTCCACAACACTTACTCAAATCCTACACCATTTGTTCATCCTCATTTGAAATGTTCCAAAGAATGCAACAAGGGAAAACTCTTGTGCATCCAAACTACCAAGATTTATCATGAATTTCCTAATTTGAAAGGCAATAGGCTTTGAATTTGACCATTATAATCTTCCTATTACCAGTAAATTTCTCAAAAAGTAAAAGAGTACAAAAACAACCAAATTTCAATACCAAAATGTATTCTTTTTTCTCTTCTGGATCTCCATCAAATTCTTCAAAAGATGTATGTGAAGTAGTTCACACAAGTCATATTCCATACCTCTTATTACCATATCAATAGAAATATGCACCGTAGTAGTAGAAACTATAGATTCATTGTTAGGGATACACACTTTATGACCAATGACCATACTAGCATACCTTATTATCGAATCAACAATCGATCTCAAACCAATAACTTTTCCTTTAGAACTCACACCTGTAACCTCAATTAGTTCTTCCTCATTCATAGCCTTTAGTTTAGGAACTGGTTTGAGGAAACATAAACCAGTTACTCTAATTACTTCTCTAGTGACCAAATGTGCCTCATCAATCCAATAAGATTCATCATGAATTCTGCTCAACACTATTTGAATATACTTCTTCTCAAATTCAAACAAGGTGACTTTCATCCAAGCATCCAGTTTTTCTCAACTAATAATCTGTAGGCATCATGGTTCTCTTTCAATTCATTTTCCCAAAGCACGTTCAACTGAACTGACAAAATTTATTTAGTCTTACTGTAAAAAATGCATAGATATCTTCAGTAGGAAACACTTTCAGAGGGATGCAAGATAATGCACCAACAAACTCTTTTGACACATTCCTCATATATCTATTCAACCTAGCTTTATCTACATAATTCACAATCTTTGAATTATCCATAGCAATAAAAGTGAAAGATTGCACAAATATGAATACCTCTGAAAATGCCAACAGGAAATGTAAGGATATCTTGTTTTCAGAGCTCACTTCAAATTCATCTATTATTTTCTTCAAATTCTAAAACCCTAAGATCCCTTCTAAAATTCCTTCACACACTTCTCTGAAAATACATAGGCTTTTAAAATTGTCTGAACTTATTCATTTCATTCCAAATTATTTTGCAATAAATGTTTCAACTTGCACATAGATTGCCTCAAAAACTATGTGCACCTCAATCCTTTCAAATTACGCAGACAACATTCCTCACACATGTTACTGAGAAAATACCCTAATATTATTACCACATTAAGTATACCTCTATCATGATATGACATAAGTACTGATGAGGGGGCTTATTATATTTTTTGATGATTGCTCCCCCTTAGCCACTAATTTTATTTAGAAATCAACAAGAGTATTTGTACCAGAGGTTGGCACAGATAAGACTAATGTTTCCTTTCTCCAAATCCTTTCCATTTCCTTCCTTGCTTCTTCCAAATCAAAGGTTATATCATTCTTCTTCGTCGGATAGATGTTCTTCTTCCTTCCACTATTACTACCAACGTGTTCTAATTTTTTGCACTTACAAAAAACACATTCTTCTTTCCATTTTCATTTTTATCTAACAAACTATCTTTATATCCATTCTTCTTACTCTTAGATAGTGAATCATTCATATTACTTTTGGGTATGTGTAGGATCATGATGGGCCAAAAAGTTGCAATATGATGGGTATGTGTAGGATCATGATGGGCCAAAAAGTTGCAATATGATGGGTATGTGGCTAACGACTTTTTTTTACCCAAAATTGATGAAACAAAAAGGGTTTTTAAAGGAGATTCTCAGCTTTCCACCAATATAAATTATGCTTTAATTTGAATTTAATAAGTAATTGTTATTCATTTTCTATTTGAATTACAACTAAAGTCCTGATTGATAGGCTGATTGAAAAACATCTATAGCTTTCAAAAGGTATCACATTTTTTGAATCCAAAACATGCATCACATTCTATGCTTCACATAATATAGGATTACAAAAAGAAAAATTGAATTTCATGAAATTTTGACAAAGTTAAGGTGGTTAGACATATGAGTTTTTATATTTTTTAAAAGTTTCAATAAAAAAATCATAATTAATTATTTACTTGGAAAAAAATTACAAAAAAATATTCATTACATCAAGACATGAGTCCTATACTTATCTCTAAAATATTATAAAAAAATATTATTATTTTATTGTGGTTCAGGTGGTCAGACATACACCTACTTCTTATTCTTTCCCTGAAATTGAAGTACTACTGCATTGAAATTTCAAATTTTCACCAAATAGATTTTTTTTTTTAAACAAACCTAAGAGTTTAGAAAATATATTCAATTTGATATAGATTCTATTCTTACATATTTTTAAAAAAACGTAGATAACTTATCCAAATTTTTACGTCAAGTTTCCTAACTCTGATTTTTCTATTTTATTTTGCCACTTAAGGGCCTATTTTTTCCATGATGATCCTGCACATACCCTTCTACATCCCTTCGCCAAGTATGACCAAATTTCTTGTAGGAATAGAAAACACCATTAAAGGATAAAACATTTTAGAATCATATCACTTGATAGGAATTTTTCCAAAATTGCTTCTTCGTTCCTTGATTTGTCTCTTTTGTATCGTGTCTTCTTTCTAGTGAATTGCTTTGCTTTAGAACACTGACCTTCCTCAAACCCTAAACTGCTCTTATCCATTTCTAGTCTTTGAGAGGTAATCAACTCCTCAAGCATCGTTAAACTTATCTTAAATTTGTCTTCAAAAATTCTTTCCCTTTTTAGATTAGATCTTAAGATTTCTGCTACCAATTCAAGTTTTGTACATTCATCCATCTTCTTTTGAATTTTAATTTCCAGACATTCTTTAGTTCTTTTCTTCTCATCCAATTGTTTCAGCAGGCTAGTGATGATTTATTCTCCTTCAGTCAATCGATTTCATGCTTCCATACTCTTACTTTGTATCCTTTCAATGTACTAATTTGCTTTTATCATTTTGTCCTTCAGTACATCCATTTCTTCTAAAAATTCATTAAAGACTGCCTCTAAAGGAAAAAAATTCTCATATTCAAATTCTAGGACTTTCCTCAAGTTGTTAGGCTTCTTCTGAGGAACCAAGCTCTGATACCAATTGTTGAACATTTCGAATATTGAGAGGGGGTGGGTGAATCAGTATTCTATAAACCCATAATAAAATCCACTAAAACATTATCGTAATTCTAAATGAATCAACAAGAGTAAACATAGAAACAAGTCAATCCAAACATACACATGAACACCAATATTTTTACATGGAAAGCCAAATGATGAAAAAACTAGAGTGAGGGTTAAATCACAATATATTATATCTAGATATAAAATATTACAAGACTCATTGCTAGGACTCACTATCCTTAAAAGGCTCACAACCTGGGTACAAAATATGGCTTACTGCCAAGATACAATGATAGTGGCTCATTGCCTAAAGAATGAACTGATGGAATACACCTTCAATGTCCAAGGTTCAATTCCACTGAAGCTCAAAATATCAAGTACTACCTCACACAACAGTTTCCCAACAAATCTATATTGATCATAAAAAATAAAAAATTTAGGCTCAGATCTTCACCAACTCCTCAATCCTCTTCGCATTTTACATTCGCTACTCATGTGTGTCTTCTTCCACTACTAATCTTCTCATCATACTAAAAAAACCTTATATATAAAATCATATCTTATTCATCAATTAGGTCGTCCTAATTAGATTAACATAAAATAATCAAAATCTTCTTCATTGGCAACATATAAGTTTTAAACATTTTATCCATGTAGTGCATTATGCCAAGTCAGCCATTAGTCTTCATAATATATTTCATTCACTTATTTGGCCAAGAATAGAACATAATTATCCAAACCAACAAGTAATTCTCAAATAAAACACCTTCTGGATCTAAGAACACAATAATTTCCCATCACACTACCAATAAAGAGACTATCAACAATACTGTAACATAAGAATGTTCACTTTACTAGAATGTGGAGTCTCCCACATAGTATACAACACATAGAATAATAGTAGGATACAAAGTTAAACTATGTTAGAGATAACTTTATATTCATAGCAAAAGAAGTCTCAAGATCCCAGATATAGTTGTCCGACTGAGTCAAGAAAACATTCTTGAGAGATTAGAGTCATATCATATCTTGTGATGAGTTTCAGACTCAAATACCAACACACTAATCCATCACAAAGGAGTATTACCATTAGAGAACAAATTTTGGTAAGCCAAGAAAACTTCCCATATAGTTATTACAATATTAGTTATTACCATGTTGACATCAATGAAAACATAGGAACAACCAACACAACCATCCATACTTCATGCTCATGTTGTAAAGCTTCCAACATAGCTCCTCCTAGGGCTAAGGACCATTAGAGTTCATATTTTTATGAAGATCATGGCACAATAAAGAAAAAATATTAACAGTGTGAAATTGGCACCATCGAGAGGTCTCATAATGAAGTTTACGCTCCAAGACCCCAAGCTTGGAGCACATCTTAATATTGTTGTGTAGCTTAGAACCAACACCAATTTGCAAACAAAAAATCTAGCTTAAAGAAAATTTATTCTAGATTTTGTGATATCATCAATACTAATAAATTGACCAATTCCTTTAGCAATGCCAAGAATAATACTTTCATCCTATAACTCCAAAGGGATCTATGGGAGTAAAACACAAATAGAGACCAAGTTAATTTTGGATACATAAAACCCAGTAGACCATGATTGTAAATGAACAAATGCCTTAACAAGGAACTAGTGACCACCTTGAATAACTCAAGAAAAACCTTCAATGGAATTCAAGGAGAAAAGAAGGAACCCATTCTTCAAATATTTCACACTTAATCGACTAGAAGAAACCCAAACCTCACATGCCTAGCTATAAATATAATCAATATTTTCTATATGTCCCAAAAATCTTCCAATAAGTGAGGTATATAAAACAAGAGTAGCTTTATAATTCCACTCACCAATAATAGATATGTAAGATATAAAATTTTCACCCCAAGGGTTTTAGGACATAGGGAAACAAACTTTCTATGCTCCACATTCAAGGATGTCCTAGAGATCTCATTCAAATGATGATTCAATGTGAGAAAGAGATCTACTAAAGGACTATCCTAGGGTATGTTTAATGATTAAAGAGGGGTTCACCACCAAGATAGGGCTTGCAAAATTGTATGAAATGCAAGATCTAATGATTGAACTCAATGATGCATAAAACTTCACTAAATGGACTATAAATGCAAATAAATCAGAACAATAAACTGGAAAAGTGCAAAGGAGCACTTGGAAACTAGAAAGATCTCAAATGGAAGCTTGAAATGATAAATAACCTAAAATTTAGGCCTACTAGGACTCATTCACTAGTCTAGGTGAATTAGTCCCAGATCTAGGTTTCTATACAAGAATTTAGGTTTCTAGAAAAAGGGTATCCGAAATTATAGAAACCTTAAAATTGACCTAAATTGGGACTTATTCGCTAGAACTGGTGAATGAGTCTAGTTAGGGTTTTTTGGAGCTTTAAAGTTTGAATCTGCTCTTCAATGTCTTCTCTTTTTGTTCCTCTTTTTTTCCATATTTGAAACTCGGATTTTGGGGCTCTAGGTGACTTTTTAGTTAAGATAGCAACCTTGTAAATGAGAGAACAATTCCAACAACTTTTCTCAATCTCATATCCTAATCTTCAAAGGTCCTTCATGCTACAAGACATTGTAGTGCAAAAAATTGTGCACTCTTGGAAAAAGAGGCAATTTCACACTTAATTTGGACCTATTTTGGCACCATTGCATTAATTTCCCTTTAAAATCACCATTTATAGGCCCCCTAAGACCCATCATTTTTCATCTCGATGCTCATTTCACTCAAAAAACATATTAAATCACTCAAATCCACAAAAATCCGAAAAACTCACCTCAAAAAGCTAAGGTGGAACTCATTCGCCACCTTGGGAAAATGAGTCCCCTTAGGTGGGACCTATTTGCCAAGTGTGGGAAATGAGTCCCATTTGGGGTCTTTTTCAAATTTGAGTAGGAATTCATCAATTTAATTCAAGTTTTTGGTGACTGTTGGCTATTGAGATCTAAATAACGGTCAATTAGGTGTTGATGCGTATAAAAGTAAGTTTGTAAGTCATTTCCATCATCTCTAAGAACTTTGAACAATTATTTTTAAAGTATCAAGCATCAAGAATCTTCAAGCAATCTTTCACAAGAGCATTCCAATTCCAAAATCAAGTAAAGTTGAAGCATTAGAGCAACATTAAATTACTTTTATGTCTTCAAGCTCACTTTCAATAAAGATCTAGCATTTTCAAGGGTTGATTGTGGATTCCTATGGTGAATCATGATGGATTCTAGGTATGGGAGGTGCAACTAGCCATCAATCCAAGCCTAAAGACTTGTTTCCTAAGTGATTCCATCTTCCATTTTCACTCTACATTCAGCCTAATGAAGCTATAAGCATCATTAGAGCTCATTTGGGGTGACTAGAGATCATCAAAAGTGAGTTATTCATCTTTGCATTTCCATTATTACATCATATCCTCACACATTAGAATAATATTGCATCATCTTTTAGATTTATTAGTCTTAGACACACTTAAGGCTAGGGTTTTCATGTGATTTTCATTTCAATCAAGGTTTAATTACCAAAATAGTGGTTTGACTGAGGAAAAACCCCCATTAGAAAATCAAGTTGAATTCCTTTTTGTAGGTGCTTTTCACATATTCCGATCTTGAACTCAAGTTCGAAGGAAAGGGTAGGTGTTGAAGTGTAGGTGTTGAAGTGTAGATCAAAGCTTTCAATTTCTAGAAAAGTGGAACGAGAATGATTCACCAAGAATGGCAAATGAGTCCTACTGTAGCTATTTTTTAGATATGTTTGTAGATTCGAATACCCATTTCTCTGAAACAGACTCCCATGCAAAAACCATGATCTGGGACTGATTTTCCTAGATTGGTGAACGAATCCCAGTTGGTCAAAAAGTCAACATTTCTAGAATTTGAAAGCTATTTGTAGTCTCTTCAAGGTTTCCAAGTGCACACTATTTACATTTTTCTTTCCTATTTTGTTTATTTGCATTTCTTGGGCATTTTCTAGGCCATTTTGTATATCACACTATGTTTTACAATTTATTTTCTTTTCCAAGTGTACACTTGGTGGTGAGCCCCTCATTAGACATCATTCAATCCCTATAACAATCCCTTTCCTATATTTCAATCTTCTTTGCATTGAAATGTCAAGGATTTGTTCTTGAGTGAAGAGTAAGAAAAGTGTATCTCTCCTTTTAGGTTCGAAACCTTAGAAGCGAAAGAGAGTACACCATTTTCTTCTTTTCATTTTGGTGAACCTACATATAGAGCATCACAATTCTAATTTAGAGTGCATTTACATCCTAGATTTAACATTGCATTAGTGTTTTGCATTCTAGGGTTTCAATTCTTTTATTAGTGAAAACCTCATTTAGCTTGCATTTTTGCACTTAATTTCATTAAAACGTATTGAAAAAATTCATTTGCATCCATTATCTAGGTCATACAACATAGAAAACATAAAAATCAACAAATTTTTTTTGAAAATTTTGAAAAAAATCCCTACTTGGACTCATTCACCACCTTTGGTGAATGAGTCCTAGTGCAAATTTTGAACTATTGTTTACAGAGTTAAATTTTTAGTGTTTAAGCTTTTGTTTGCCTCTGTTACTTTTTTGTTTCAGTTCAGTTGCTTTCTATTACATTGAAGTCATTAGAAGTAGAATTATTTACATTCATGGCAATTATAGATAGCATTAGATTTTTGCAATTTTTATTTTCAACATTAGTTCTTAGTTCACTTAGATTAGATTCATTAGAAAACAAAAACTCAAAACTCAAAACATCAAAAGAGACAATTCAAAAAATGCTTAAATTTAGAAAAAGCATATCATCCAAGCCCTTTAGTATTGATGACTTAGACATGTTAGATGAAGCCCTTGAGGACTTCCTCTCACTAGGATCATCCACTAAGGCTTTTTATGAAGAACCCAAACCAAGTGAAGTTAACTTAACCCTCAAGCCATTTAGTAGTTATGAATTTGACATGTTAGATGAAGCCCTTGAGGACTTTATCTCACAAATCCCATCCACTAAGGCTTGTGATGAGAAACCAAAAACAAGGGAAGTTAATGTGATTCAACATCAACTTATACAATACCCACCTTAGTGGCATAAACCAAAACCTAAAAAAAATCCTGAGTTTATCCTTTATCCACCTAAGAATAATGTCTTGTAGCAACTGAGTCATAATTCCATTTCTCATACATACAACACTAGAAATAATTCATAACCACAACAACCAACCCTAACACCCTTACCTTTGCCTAATCCCATTTTTCCCAGTTCTCTTTGTTTAACATTGTATAGTGGGAAGGAGTATAATCTTGTTGAACAACATAATAATACTCCTACAAAGATATCCCTATGGGACTTAGTTTGAACAAAATTCACCAAACTACCATAGTATGATTCAAACAAACTTACACCAAGTGGTGGTTCCTCCTGGTATAAATGCAAATGATGTGGCAGCTCTCATACAAGAAATTAATACAGTTAATGTAGACATAACATTTCACCAACATGAGCTACCCCCTTTGGCATTGAGATAGAAAAATGAGGCCTTTATGATAATTTACCAATTTAATCGAATAGGCATAAAAAGGGCCATGGTTACTAATGGCTCAACCCTTAATGTGTGTAGTGTGAAACTCTTAGACAGACTGCGAGTAGACAAATCAATGATGAAACCTAACTCTTTATCAATTTGAGGATTCAACAATGTAGGAAGAGAACCGTTCGTTGTGATTACTTTACCTATTACATTTGGAAAGGTTACCTTACAAAATCCTATTCATGTTATGCCTCATGACCTTTCATATAATCTTCTTTTGGGAAGACCATGGATTCATGAGATGCATGTGGAGCCTTCAACTCTTCATCGTATTATGAAATATGTTTATGAAAAAAAGGTATAGCAAATTGAAATGGACCCCAAGCCTGAAAGTTGCTAAGTTGAAAAATGAATCACAATTCCCCTCAGCACATTAATTCCAACATCCAACATGGAACCTTTAAAATAAGACAAGCAAGAAAAGAAAACAGTGTCAAAATTATTGGATGATTATTGGGGTTCCTTGGAGTTCACACCCTCATTTATGGGATAATACATAATCACAAGAAAATAAGATGACAAACAAAAACAACCAATGGTCATGTCAAATTAGAACTTGGAAGAACACTCACAAGCATCTAACTAGGAGAATCTACTCTTTAAGAGGATAGAATTTATACAACAAACATTGATGAGATAGACTACCAACAACCACCAAACCCAAAAGAAATGGAAAAAATTTAAGGGGGAGTTTATGAACTTTTGAAACAATTGGGTTACAATGGTAAAGGATGTGGAAGGAAAGAGCAAGGCATTCAGGTTACTATAGAGCCTAACACACAAGAGACAAAGACTGGTTTGGGATATTGTCCTAAAATTACACAAGCAACGAAGAGACCATCATTAAACATCAACATTATCATGTGCAAGCCAAAAATCAACCTCACTATGAAGCATCTTGAATTGCTTGACATGGATCTACCACCATCATGGGAGTACTTTGAAGATGATGAAACCTTAAAAAAACTACTAGGATTTTATGGTAAACCATCTACTCCTCCTCACAAGAAAAAGGTTACATGTGTTATGATAAGCACTAAACAAAAAGATGGATAAAAAGAGAGTGGTGACACAGACATGAAAAATGAAGAATATAATCTTGAATTTCTAAGATAAAACACACTTCCTTTAGGGGATACAATTGATATAGAAATGGCCATCAATGATAAAGAGAAATCCATTAAAATAGGAAAATGCTTCAATGATGAAGAACAAGAGGATATTGCAACCTCACTTCATGAATTTCCTAAAATTTTTGCTTGGAAATATTCAAACATGCCAGGAATTGACCCTAAGATCGTAACACACAACATAGTCCTCACTGAAAATGCCAAGCCCATTAGATAGAAGACTCAAAAAATGAACCCTAAAATAGCCTTGATGGTTAAGGATGAAATTGAAAAACTCCTTGACGCTAGTTTCCTAAGACCCATAGATTACTCCCCATGGATCTCAAACATTGTCATAGTCGCAAAACCTAGTAATCATATTAGGATATGTACAAATTTTCATGATTTGAATAAAGCATCCTTAAAAGATGGCTTTCCCCTTCCTAATATTGACATGATAGTAGACTCAACTATGGGACATGCTTTGTTGTCATTCATGGATGGATTTTCTAGATACAATCAAATCTTCATCAACCCACAAGATCAATACAAAACAAAATTTACAACTTTTTGGGGAACATTTTGTTTGGTTATGACGCCTTTTGGATTAAAGAATGTGGGTGTAACATATCAACGAGCTATGACACTAATATTCCATGATTACATACATAATATTTTGGAAGATTATGTTGATGGAATTGTAGCCAAATCATTAGCAAGACAAGACAACATGAATGTCCTTTAGAAAAATATTTGAGTGAATGAAAAAATACAACATGAGATTGAATCCAAAAAAATGTATCTTTGATGTATCTATAGCGGGAAACTTTTAGTTTTTATTGTATCTCACAAAGGAATTGAGGTGGATACAAAGAAGATTGATTCCATCGTCAACATGCCACCTCCTAAAAAAATTTCTCAATTGTGCACCTTACAAGGAAGAATTCAAGCCATCCATCGTTTTGTCACATCTTTAGCTGATTAAACATTACCATTTACACATCTCCTCAAAAAGGATGTGCACTTTGATTGGAATGAAGATTGTAAAAAAAAATTTGAGAGTTTGAAGGAATACCTTGAAACTCCTATTTTACAAACCGTTCATACTTTATATAGCCACATCAACCCATGCCCTTGCAACATTGTTGGCTCAATCAGATGAAAACAATAAAGAGCATCTAGTCTATTCCATTAGTTGAACCATGATAGATTATGAGAAACGATACACAACAATAGAAAAACAATGCTTTTCTCTTGTATAAATGGTACTAGAAAATTGCAACATTACTTATTGAATTCTGAAATACATGTGAAGATGAAATTTGATTCCCAAAAATATCTTTTCAATAAAAAATATTTATCAGGAAATCTAGCTAAGTGGGTAATGTTGTTGACTAAGTTTAACCTAAAGTTTATTTCACAAAAAAAAATTAAGGGTCAAGCCTTGACCATCGAACTAGCTGATGCTCCTTCCCCATTGGCATTACCTAGTAATGACTCTTTCCCTGATGACAATGTGTTGAAAATGAAAACTATACATGGGAATTATACTTTGATGGATCTAAGTGTAGAACAGGCTCTGACACTAGGATTATGTTAATCCCACCTACATGAAAGCCTATTCCCTTATCATATTGGTTAAAATTCCTATGTACAAACAACATTGGTGAGCAAGAATCGTTGCTCAATGGGTTACGTGCTACTTTAATCTTGGGTGCAACAGACATTAAGATCTTTGGTGATTCACAATTAGTAATCAAAAAAATAAATGGGACATATCAAGCAAGATATGAAAAATTATCAGAATACAAGGATCTCACAATAAAATTGTTAGACAAGTTTGAATCATTTATCATTGACAACATCCCATGAAAATATAATCAACATGTGAATGCAATGGCGTGAGTGCAACTTCTCTTATATCACCTCAAGATCCTTCAAAGGATTTCACATTTACTGTTCACCCAATCATGAAACCATCCATTGATGATAAACTTGAAGAAGTATTCACAACAACCAAGAAAAACTTGAGTGAATGGTATCATACAATATTCAACAATTTGAAAGATGGCACTATTCCCGAGGCCACAACAAAGAACACTTGACTTCACTTGTGAAAACTAGTAACCAAGTACATCATACTCATCGACGTATTATAGAGAAGATCCTTTAACAAAAAATTTCTTAGATGTCTTAACGAATCGAAAATACCCATAGCACTTGAAGAGGTGCATGCTAGTTCCTATGGAGGTAATTTTGGGGGAAGATCCTTAGTGCAAAAACTCATTCATATCCAGGATACTACTAGATACATATGGAGAAAGATTTCTTTGTGTACTTTAAGAGATGTCACATATGTCAAGAACATAACAATTTGATTCATCCTCCTAATTTTGAGCTTCGTGCCCAATCCTTATTTGGCCACTCTCAGTGTGGGGATTGGATTTAATTGGAAAAATTTCACCACCTTCATCCACTCAATATACATTTATAATCATAGGAACAGATTGTTTTACAAAATGGGTAGAAGCAATTCCTCTTCGATCAACAATTGCTGATGTAATATGTCATTTTATATTGGAACACATTATTTCTCACTTTGGACTTCCTTCCACATTAGGTCAAATAATGGAACACCATTTAAGAATAATTATGTAAAGAAATTCCTTGACACATTTAATATCCAACATCGCTTTTCAACACCTTACTACCCACAATGAAACAGACTAGTCGAAGCAACTAATAAGAATCTTGAACAAATGCTAAGAAAAAAAGTAAATAAACATAACAAGGATTGAAACATGCAATTGATTTATGCATTATTGGCTCATTGTGCTAGCATCATAAAATCAACTGGAACAACTCCCTATAACCTTGTCTATGGTAACAGGGCAATTATGCCCTTGGAGTTAGAAATCCCCATGTTAAGGATTCCTTTTCAAGAACTTATTGATGACAAAACTTACAAACAACAAAGATTGCATTAGCTTGAGATGCATGATGAGTAGTGTATTAACGCTCTTGAGCATCTCCAAGCCTATGCTAAGCAATTACAACATAATTATAGTGATCATGTCATCCATCACATATTTAGTAAAGGTGACTTACTCTTATATGAAAATCAACAAAACGTCAATGCTGACCTGACCGAAAAAAGAAAAAATTAGTCCTAATTGGTTAGGAACCTACATAATTAATGAAAGCTCTGGGTTCGATGCATACACATTAACAGAAATGGATGACACACCTCTCAAGGAACCTATCAATATCACGCATCTATCCCAGTATTATGTATAATCCCCATAAATAGTATGAATGATAGGTAGTGTTGTTAAAGCGACTAGATTATATTCCATATTCTTTCACATTGCTTTCTTCTTGATAAACAATCATTTGTGTGTCTGGAACTCTATCTAGTGGTCATTTAATTTATTTTTAAGTAATTTCTTTAGTTTTCATGCTATTCAATTGCATCTTGTATGTTGTGTTAGATTATATCCTTATATGTATTTAATGTTCTTTAATTAAATCATAAGTGCATTCAATTTACCATAACATACTTCATCACAATGTTGCATCTAAGAGAAACTATAATAATTTTTTGTTAGATCATGTAAAACATGTTAAATCATGGAAGCATTCATTAAATAATTTTATAGAGGTTATTTAATTAATCACATTGACATTTAACATTAAAACACAAATAATAAAACACCAATTTCTCATCAATGAATAGAATATTACTGAGTCCTATGAGTACGAATCCCTCGAGACTTGGTGGTCACATCTGTCTAGTGGCAGTCTATCGAGAGACAGTGGTGTGTGATTATGATCAAGTTCTGCTAAATGTATTGAGAGAAAACTCTAAGCCATGTATCTATCCAAGGGCCTCTCAATGTTCTCTTGCTATCTGATCCCTCTTCGTATGGAGCCTGGCTACCTCTGCATGTAGTCTCTCAAACTTTGCTGGAGTTCGGGATGACTATGCCTCAAGGGTAGCATCGGCTTGGTGGACACACCTCCTTATGCTCTCATACACTACCCGCAATCTAACGTATGGCTTGAATGACTCTGCGTCTTGATCTACAATGGGTGGGGGCACATAGTCTGAGTCTATGGCCTTCTTGTCGATTGATGTGGGCACTATCTCTACAACCACTTTTTGATAGAGATCCCGAAAGTCTCTCATAGATCCTACAAGTTAGAAACAATAAAATATCAGTACACATCATGGTATATATTTAAAGTAAGAACAAGCATGAAGTATGGGTATGTGCATGATCATGATAGGCCAAAAAGTGGCAATATGATGGGTATGTGTAGAGTATGTGACTGACAACTTTTTTTTACCCAAAATTGATGAAATGGAAAAGGTTTTTGAAGGAGATTCTCATCTTTCCACCAATATAAATTATTCTTTACTTTGAATTTAATAAATAATTATTATTCATTTTCTATTTGAATTACGACTAAAGCCCTGATTTATAGGCTGATTGAAAAAAGACTATAGCTTTCAAATGGTATCACATTTTTTGAATCCAAAACATGCATCACATTGTATGATTCACATACTATAGGATTAAAAAAAGAAAATTTTAATTTCATGAAGTTTTGACCAAGTTAAGGTGGTCAGACATACGATTTTTTATATTTTTAAAAAGTTGTAATAAAAAATTCATAATTAATTATTTACTTGGAAAAAAATTATAAAAAAATATGCATCACATCCGGACATGAGTCCTCTATGTATATCTAAAATTTTATATGAAAATATTATCATTTTATTGTGGTTAGGGTGGTCAGATAGACACCTACTTCTTATTTTTTCCCTAGAATTTAAGTACTATTGCATTGAAATTTCAAATTCTCACCAAATAGATATTTTTCTTAAAAATAAACCTAGTAGTTTAGAAACTACATTAAATTTTCTAAAGATTCTATTCTTACATATTTTTGAAATAATATAGATAACTTATTCAAATTTTTAAGTCAAGTTGCCTAACTCTGATTTTTTCTGAATTTTTTGCCACTTAAGGACCTATTTTTTCCATGATGATCCTACACATACCCATATAACAATAAATAAAATATCATCACCTATATCCCTTCTAGGCTATGTAAAATCAACCTCATCGTGTTCAGGGGTAATGGAGGATGTGCTAGCCTCTCCATGATTTTCGGTATCGGTGCCTGCTATAGCTGCTACTCGTGATCTAGTCATATGAATGGGAGAGGGCTCTCCCCAGTCATTCCCTGTTGGATCCTCATCTGCTACCTCATCACCCTTGCTCATGGATTACTCCTCCTCCCCATCCTCCTCCTCATCTCCTCTATCCTGGCCATCATAGTTAGGATCTGCATTATCATCATAGTCCTCATCTATCACATCTGTAAATATATTTGCAGCCCTGTAGCATGTCTCCTTGGCCTTGTCCTCTACTCATCTCCCTCATCTAGGAGTGGTACTACATCACATATTAGTTCCTCCATAGGAAACATGTGAGTTGGTCATGATACTATCCACCAATCCTCGTAGTCATTTCTGGCACCAACGTCATCAGTGTCAGAGACTAGAGGAATATCATGATCTGAGTACAGTTTCACTAGGTCTTTTGGCACTCCACACTGATCTCTTAAAGAAGGGTTATGCCCCAGGTGCTATCTAGATCTTTCCAAATAAGTGCATGACCCGATCGTAGTAGAAAGGACGTACTACATAATCATGTCTACCAATCAAAAATCTATCAAACTGTAATATCCTCATCTACTGAGTGTGATCTAGCCTCTAAAGCACAAGTTGATAAGGTCTCCAAAGGATCTCTCCCTCCTCCATCTGGTCAAATCACACTCTCCAAAAGTGTGAAATACCATGCTACCAAAACCATCGTAGAGGATAGCTAAAGGCCCGAGGATACCCCAATGCTATCAGACATGGGAAGCTAGTAGGTTTGGTACAAGTGATATGCTTAAGGCACCAAACCTATAGAAGCATATAGTGTACCATACTTCCACCTCTTGAAGGAAAAATCAACCAAGATCATAATATAGGTGCGCTAGGATATAGTGCCCCCACGCATATACTATATGAACCTCTGCCATCCCCTGTATCAGGTGTATCAGTCCTCCCTCCAGGTGCACTCCCCAACCATATGGGATGAGTACTAATGCAACTATAAGCATCATAATCCATCTAACTAATGGGGCTCATGAATATAATAGCATCACCAAATCAATCTATGCCCTCATCCACTCATCATGTAATGGTTCGCAAAGGCAATACTGCATCTCAAATTTCATCTCCTAGAATGTTTGCTCTACTTGGAAGTGTACTCGGTCACCCCAAATAGAAACTCAGAGTATGTGACGAATGTCCTCTAGTGTGATTGACATCTCACTAGTAGGTAGATGAAATGTGCATGTATCAACATCCCAGTGCTCCACTAGCACCATCAACATTGCATCATGGTACCGCATGAGGGGCATGAGGTACACCCAATATACTCCAATAGTCTGTAATAGCTTTGTATCCTCCACTAAAAGAGTGGGGGTTAAATCTCTGAGAAGGATGATCTACTTGCCACCAAGACGCTAACGTGAATGGGTGGGAACCTAGCAAAAAAAGAAAAAAATATGTCATATAAGCAATCTAATCTCCTCAATTTTTGCATCAATAATCATAAAGGGTATGTGCAGGATCATGATGGGCCAAAAAGTGGTGATATGATGGGTATGTGGCTGACGACTTTTTTTTACCCAAAATTGATGAAAGGAAAAGGGTTTTTAAAGTATATTCTCAGCTTTCCACCAATATAAATTATGCTTTACTTTGAATTTAATAAACAATTATTATTCATTTTCTATTTGAATTATGACTAAAGTCCTAATTGATAGGTTGATTGAAAAACATCTATAGCTTCCAAATGGTATCACATTTTTTGAATCTAAAACACGTGTTACATTCTATTCTTCACATATTATAGGATTAAAAAAAATAAAATGAATTTCATGAAGTTTTGACCAAGTTAATGTGGTCAAACATATGAGTTTTTATATTTTTTAAAAGTTTTAATCAAAAAAATCATAATTAATTATTTACTTGGAAAAAAATTACAAAAAATATGCATCACATCGGGACATGAGTCCTCTAATTATATCTTAAATATTATAAAAATATATTATCATTTTATTGTGGTTAGGGTGGTCGATGGACACAGTACTTATTTTTTCCCCGAATTTAAGTACTATTGCATTGAAATTTCAAATTTTCATCAAATAGATTTAAAAAACCTAGTAGTTTATAAACTACATTCAATTTTCTACAGATTCTATTCTTACATAATTTTGAAATAATATAGATAACTTATTCAAATTTTTACGCCATGTTGCCTAACTCTGATTTTTCTAAATTTTTCACCACTTAAGGGCCTTTTTTTTCCATGATGATCCTGCACATACCCTAAAATTGTACTAAAGTTGTTCTAGTATGCTTTCCTAGATACCCTAGACACTTTAGAACCCTTTTCGGATGCTTCCTGAAGAAATGAGACCCTTTGTGAAAAAGTGGGACTCTTTGTGAACAGAAGGGATAGTTTGCGAAAAAATGGGACACTTCATGGAAAAAGGGGATGCTTTGCAAAATATATTTTCCAAGGCCTTAAATTAATCTATAAATACATAAATATCATAAAAATAACTATCTAAGGAAAAATCAAAGGTAGAAGAATGAACTCACCTCATGATGGTGCTCACCATGTGCCACCTGGTTGCGTAGCACGTCTACTCTCACAGGTTTGTAATCTCATCTGCTTGGCATCTTGATAAGGGAGCAAACCCGAGACACCAAATAACACTCACAAAATAGAGAATAATATTTTATTAAAAAAATATGGAACTCTTACATGCAGAGGATCTCAAATCCTCGAGCTCTGAGATACATGCAAGCTACAAAAGTTTTTTGGAAAAATTACAGAATTACAGAAAATCCCCTTTTCGCAGCATACAAACTTTTTCCCCAGAAAGTTACTCAAAAATCAAAAACTAACCCATAAATAGCCCTTTTTTGGTTTGGAACCAAAAAAAACATTCAAGATATGAGTTTTGGCGGTTTGGCGCCAAAATTACAATTTGAAATTCAAATTTAAATTCACATTCGAAAATTAGCACATTTCTACAATATGCACCAACTTCCGGCAGCCATAACTTTTAATTCGACTGTCGAATCTTCAATGATAATACCTTTTCAGAAAGCTCTCAAAAAGATGATGTTCCACAAAGCAGGCCTATGGCGGACTACTTCGGCATTTCTGCAAATTTTTGGGCCCATCTGGAACCGTTTAGCGCTTCAAACTGGACTCAGAAGGTTTTTCAGGGCAAAAAGCAGATAACTTGAATAACTTTCAAACCGTGAATGATCTTGACTTGATTCTTTCGCCAAAGTGCTTATTTTTCTGTCCTGAACCTTCCCATAAATTTCTGTCTTTCCATGCCTTCAAATTCACACCTGCTAAAAATAGCAGTTGAGCAGAAGAAGCAAAAAAGTAGTTCTGAAAGTTGGAAACTATTATTCAACGAAAAGGGTATCCAGAAATGCAAAAACATCTGTAGAAAGCAAACAAAAGGAACATAAATGGAAAATATATTTTTGGGTGATGTAAGATTTCCCTCACACCACTAGATGCTCCTGCATTAAACACCCAGGGTAATTTGTGAAGTGACCCCGTCACATCTCAGATGGTTGACGAAAACCCAAATGGTCAACCTCTGCCTTAGACAGCCAAGATGAATCTTTGACCGGCCTTCCTCTCCACTTCACCAAATATTCTTGATATTGTCTGTTTCTGGTACTCCTTCCCACACGGCTATCCAGGATTTCTTCAATCTGGTCCTTCTTTGAAGTAGGTGTTGGAATACCATACTGTTCTATTGTTGGTACTTCCTATGTGCCACCTTCATGACACTCTGTCAAATCTGAAATATTGAACATAGGGGAAATATTGACTCCATCTAGCAACTCTACCTCATATGCATTCCTTGATTCATGCCTCGTCATAATTTTACAGGGACCAAACTTATTCATCTTCAATTTGTTATAGGTTCCCATTGGAAACCTTTCTTTCCTCAAGTGGACCATCACTTCATCACCAACCCGAAACTCCTTATACCTCCTCTTTTGATCTGCCTTAGCCTTATACTGCATATTCATCTTGTTAATACGTTCTCTCACCTTTTTATGTATATTCTTGATGTGCTCTGCAAAGTCTTCGGCTTCAGCACTAATCTTCTTCTCTTGGTCCATCTTCCTCAATTTTGGAGCGGTTCTAGGACTGCCTCCATACACAATCTAGAATGGTGATCTACCAGTACTTCTGTTGACAGAATTGTTGTAAGAAAGTTCTGCTTGGGGTAAGATCAAGTCCCATCCCTTGGGTTTACCTCCTACCAAGCATCTCAGTAGGTTCCCTAGACTTCTATTCACAACTTCAGTCTACCCATCGGTTTGTGGATGGTGTGCAGAACTGAACTTCAACTCTATTTTCAACTTCTTCCACAAGGTCCTCCAAAAGTATCCAACAAATTGCGTGTCACGATCTGAGACTATACTCTTTGGTAGACCATGTAGCCTCACCACCTCTTTGAAGAACAAGTCAGCAATGTGGACTGCATCATGGGTCTTCTGGAATGGGATGAAATGTGCCATCTTCGAAAACCTGTCAACTACCACAAATACTAAATCATTCTCTCTCTGTGTCCTTGGCAAGAAAAAAACAAAGTCCATACTTATATCCTCCCATGGCTTCTCTTGTACAGGTAAGGGCTGATACAACCCAGTATTTTTGCTCACTCCTTTAGCCATTTGACATACCCTACAACTCTACAAAAACTTCTTCACATCCTATGATAACTGAGGCCAATAATAATGTTCACTGATAATGGCAATGGTCTTATCCTGACCAAAATCTCTTGCCATTCCTCCACTGTGCTTCTCCTTTATCAGGTTCTCCCTCATGGAACTCCTTGGAATACACAATTGACTTCCCTTAAACAACATGCCATCCTGGATTATGAAATCTAGCCACTTCATCCCGTCAACTGTAACAGGCTCTTTGCAAGCTTTCCAAGCTTTTTCAAAATTAGGATCTTCGAGATACAATGTCTTGAGTTCATTGAACCCAACCACTCCAATCTGTATCTCTATCAATAATGTTTGCCTCCTACTTAAGGCATCTACAACCCTATTTGACTTGCCACTCCTATGCTTTAAAACAAAGGTATAACTCTGCAAAAATTCTACCCATTTCATATGCCTCTGATTTAATTTTCCCTAACTACTCAGATACTGTAATGCTTGATGATCAATAAAAAACAATTTCCTTTGGTAACAAATAATGTATCCATTTCTTTAATGCTTGAACTATTGCATAAAATTCCTAATCATATACAGAGTATTTTCTCTTTGCATCATTTAACTTTTCACTGAAATAGGCAATGGGCTTACCTTCTTGGCTCATCACTACTCCAATGGCACAACCACTGGCATCACAATCCACTTGAAACACCTTATTGAAATCTGGGAGGGCTAACACTAGTTTCTCTATCACCTTTTGCTTCAACAGATCAAAACTCTTCGCTGCTCCAGTGCTCCACTTGAACTCTTTTCTATCCCCTCTCATTGTTTCAGTCAAGGGTGCGCAAATACTACTTAAGTTCCTAATGAACTTTCTATAAAAACTGGCCAAACCATGGAAAGATCTCACCTCAGTAGTAGTTCTTGGGGTAGGCCATTCCAGAATAGCCTTCACCTTCTCTGGGTCCATCTTGAGACCTTCTACCGAGACAACAAACCCCAAGTACACTAACTCCTTCACAAAACTACACTTCTTCAGATTAATCAACAATTTTTCTTCTCTCAACTTTTCAAAGACTCTACAAATATGCATCAAATGCTCACCTAGGGACTTACTGAATATTAAAATATCATCTAAGTACACAATGACAAAATTTTCCAGAAACTCTTTCAGTACCTCATTCATGAACCGCATGAATGTGCTCGGTGCATTGGTTAGCCCAAAAGGCATGACTAACCACTCGTATAGGCCCTCTTTGGTCTTGAAGGCAGTCTTCCATTCATCTCCCTCACGAATCCGGATCTGGTGATATCCACTTTTCAGATCTATCTTTGTGAAGTACTGAGCTCCACAAAAATAGTCCATCAGGTCATCCATCCTTGGCAAGGTAAATTTGTACTTGATTGTTATCTTATTTATGGCTCGAGAGTCTATACACATCCTCCATTCCCCATCCTTCTTTGGTGCAAGTACTGCAGGTACTGCACATGGGCTCAAACTCTCTCGAATCAAACCCTTTCTCAACAAATCTTGAACTTGTCTGTTCAACTCCTCATTTTCTATAGGAGTCATTCTATGAGCTGCTTTATTTGGCAAATTGGCTCCAGGAATCAAGTCAATCTGATGACTGATCTTCCTCATTGGTGGTAAACCCTCAGGTACGTTATCAGAAATAATCTCTTGAAACTCATCCAATAGTCTAGAAACTTTTATTGGTACCTTCTCACTACCTTCCTTATCTATTATAGGAATCAATGCATAACACATACGCTCATGCTTCATGCCTTCTAAAAATTTCCTTCCATCAACAAAACAAATTCTAGCACTACTGCATACCTTTTCTTCGTCCTTTTTCAGGGGTTTCAACTTATGAGGAACTCCATCCTTCATCAGGGAATAAGTGTTTGCATGGCCATCATGTACAACACACCTATCAAACTACCACGGCCTCCCCAACAACATGTGACATGCATCCATGGGGATGATATCACAAAGTACCTCATCACGATAGCTTCCGATCTTGAACTTCACCAAGCACTGCTCATTAACCAGAACTTTGTGGTCTTTCTGCAACCAAACAATCCGATATGGGTGTGGATGTCTTTCCCTTTTTAGCTTCAACTTTGTAACCATCTCTTCTGACACCAAATTATCGGTGCTCCCACTAACAATAATAACTTCACAACATTTTTCTTCACACTTGCACCTTGTGTGGAATAGATTCTTCCTCTATTCTGGCTCCTTCTCTTCAGTCACTAGGGCTCTTCTAACCACTAGGGCTTCTCCCCTTTCTGCATCATCTGAATGCTCGGATTGAGCCTCCTCATCTACATGTGCAACCCGTCCACGGCCTTCTATCCTTCTGTCTATCCTTCCTTGGTGTTGTGGACATTCATAGGTTCGATGCCCTTCTTCACCACAATGGAAACAAGTTCCTCTGAAACCACCTCTTCCGGGTCCTGTCCCAGATCTTCCTTGTCCTCTACCTCTTTGATCACCACTGTTTTGATCATGAGGGTGGTAGAAGTTATCATTCCTTTGGCTTCGACCAGTACCCACATCTTCATTTTTCCTTTCATCCTCATTTCGGCTCCCAGAAGATCTTCCACTACCCCTTCCGCTTTGACCTCAGCCTTATTGCTTGTTGTCAAATCTTTTGTTCAACTTCTCAACTTTCAGAGAAAACTGGTATGCATCCTCAATGGTGGTCATTCTAACTAGGCTTAGCTCCTCTTGAATGCTCGGTCATAACCCATTAAGATAATGGGCTACCTTCTCCTTGTTGGCCTTTGCATGGCCTGTTTTGATGATCATCTTGTGAAAATCTTCTGTGTATTCTTTCACAGATCTACTTCCTTGCCTCAACCCTTGCAATTTCTTCAGCAGATCTAACTCATAGTCCAATGGTATGAACTACTTCTTCAGTTTTTCCACCATGCGATCCCAACTACTGATCTTTCCTTTTCCTCTTCGATTTCTGTCCAACTAGACTTCTTTCCACCAAATATTGGCATGGCCCTTCAGCTTTTTTTTTGCAAACTTAACCCAATTTCGGTCCTCCACTTCTTCATATTCAAAATATTCTTCTAGCTCATTGATCCAGTCGATCAACTCTTCCGGGTTTAGACTTCTAGAATAACTGGGGACTTCTATTCTAGTCTTTTTCTGATCTTCGAAATAGCACTAATCAGCCACATTTGATCTTGATCAATAGCTTCTTCTTCCTCTTCTACGTCGGTATCTTCCACCTCTTCTTCATCCTCACTTTCTCCTCTCCTTCTCGGGTCTAACCCTCTTCTCATTTGTTCCTGCAATGCACCAATTTGTCTCTGGAGGGCTCTGAAACCCTCAGCCGCAAATGGATCTCTTCCACCAGCATTTACGCCACCTCTCGCACCACCACACCTACCAGGAATCACTCTTGGAGGCATCTTGAATACCTTGAACCCAAAACCACGGTCCTGGTGTGAACTGCCTCACGATTGGTGATCTATCCACACGCTCAAGAAAACCCGCTCTGATACCACCTAATGAGAGAGCAAACCCGAGTCACCAAATAACACTCACAAAATAGAGAATAATATTTTATTAAAAAATAATGGAACTCTTACATGCAGAGGATCTCAAATCCTCGAGCTCTGAGATACATGCAAGCTACAGAAGTTTTAGGAAAACTTACAGAAAATCCCCTTTTCGCAGCATGCAAACTCTTTCCCCAAAAAGTTACTCAAAAATCAGAAACTAGCCCATAAATAGCCCTTTTTTTGTTTGGAACCAAAAACAACATTCAAGATATGAGTTTTGGCAGTTTGGCGCCAAAATTACAATTTGAAATTCAAATTTAAATTCACATTAAAAAATTAGCACATTTCTAAAATATGCACCAACTTCCAGCAGCCATAACTTTTAATCCAACCGTCGGATCTTCAATGATAATACCTTTTCGGAAAGCTCTCAAAAAGATGATGTTCCACAAAGTAGGCCTATGGCTGACTACTTTGGCATTTCTGCAAATCTTCGGGCCCATCCGAAACTATTTATTGCCTCAAACTGGACTCAAAAGGTTTTTCAGGGCAAAAAGCAGAAACTAGAACTTGAATAACTTTCAAATCGTGAATGATCCTGGCTTGATTCTTTCGCAAAAGTGCTTATTTTTCCGTCCTGAACCTTCCCATAAATTTTTGTCTTTCCACGCCTTCAAATTCACACCTGCTAAAAATAGCAGTTGAGCAGAAAAAGCAGAAAAGCAGTTCTGAAAGTTGGAAACTATTATTCAACAAAAAGGGTATCCAAAAATGCAAAAACATCTGCAAAAAGAAAACAAAAGGAACATAAATGGAAAACATATTTTTGGGTGATGCAAGATTTCCCTCACACCACTGGATGCTCCTGCATCACATCTTTCACTCTTCTTCAATCACTTTCAAGCTACAATAAGGTAAAAAATAAAATAAGTTAGAATTAACTTCACTTTTTTCTCTTATGTAAGTTAAACCTAGGGTGTTTACTACATTAGAGTTAAAATGTGCATTTCAATAAAACAAACATAATGGGTGCTAGAGAGCTCCATTTTCAATCTCATTTGTTGCATTGGAATCGTGATTCCATTCCCGAAATCATAAAACATCTATCATTATGTAGCATGGTACTTGGAAATTCCCTATTATATGACCTACCTTATTTGACATGGCTAGATTGCTACCTTGATTCCACCTCTGTAAAGCAAGTGAAATCGAGGGGGGGCATGCATCTACCCTCGAATGTGATTTCTAGATAGAGGTTTGATAAGAGGATTTTTGGACAACTAATAGATTCATGTTGCAAGATGCGGTTCCTAACATTGTGGTTTTGCAGATGACTATAGTGGGGGCTTCATTCTCTCGTATCATAATTAAACTTATATGTGTATCCTTTTTATGAAAAAAAGGTCATCATTGGATTCCTTAAGCTTACATATGTACAAAGAGTCATATGGGCGCTAAAGTGGGAGCTAAATGTAGTGTATAAAATTATGCAATCTTGAAAAAATATGCAATTCACACTTAATTTGGACCTATTTTGTTACCTTTGCATTAATTACCCTTTAAAATCACAATTTATAGGCACCTAAGACCCATTATTTTAGATCTCAAGGCTCATTTCACTCAAAAATCATATAAAATCATGCAAATCCATGAAAATCCAAAAACCCACCTCAAAAATCTAAGATGGGACTCATTCGCCACCTTGGGCGAATGAGTTCCCTTATGTGGGACCCATTTGACAAGTGTGGTGAATGAGTCCCATTTGGGGTCTTTTTCAAATTTCAGGGGGAATTCATCAATTTAATTCAAGTTTTTTGTGAATGCGGGCCTTTGAGATCTAAATAATGGTCAATTAGGTGTTGATTCCTATAAGAGAAAGTTTCTAAGTCATTTTCATCATATCTAAGCACTTTGAGCAAGTATTTTTCAAGTATCAAGCATCAAGAATCTTCAAGCAAGATCTCACAAGAGCATTCCAATTCCAAAAGAAAGCAAATTTGAAGCTTTGGAGCAACATTAAAGCATTTCTATAGGTCTTCAAGCTCACTTTCAATCAAGTTCTAACATTGCCAAGGGTTGATAATGGATGCCTATGGTGAATCATGATGGATTCTAGGTTAGGAAGGTGAAACTAGCCATCAAGTCAAGCCTAAAGACTTGTTTCCTAAGTGATTCCATCTTCCATTGTCACTATACATTAATCATAAGGAAGGTATAAGCATCATTAGAGCTCAGGGTGATTAGTGATCATCACAAGTGAGCTATTCATCTTCACATTTCCATTATTGCATCATATCCTTGCACATTAGAATAGGATTGTATCATCTTTCATATTTCTTAGTCTTAGACACACTGAAGGCTAGGGTTTTCATGCACTTTTCATTTCAATCAAGGTTTAATTATCAAACTAGGGGTTTGACCAAGGAAAACTCTCCATTAGAAAATCAAGTTGAATTCTTTTTTGCAAGTGCTTTTCACAAATTTGGATGCATAACTCAAGTTGGAAGGAAAGGGCAGGTGTTGAAGTGTAGATCATATCTTTCAATTTCTAAAAAATTGAAACAAGACTGATTCACTAAGAGCGGTGAATGAGTCCCACTATAGATATTTCTCAAATCTATTAGCATATTTTGATACCCTTTTCTCCAAAACAGACTCCCATGCAAAAACTTTGATCTAGGACTGATTTTCCTAGGTTGGCGAATGAGTCCCAGTTGGTAAAAAAAAGTCAACATTTCTAGAATTTTAGAGCTATTTCCAATGTCGTGTGCTATTTACATTTTTTCTTTACTGTTTTGTTTATTTACATTTCTAGGGCATTTTCTAGGTCATTTTGTGTACCGCACTGTGTTTTGCAATTTATAATCTTTTCCAAGTTTACACTTGGTGGTGAACCCCTCATTAGACATCTTTCAATCCCTAGAGCAGCCCCCTTTCTAAATTTCAATCTTCTTTTCATTGAAATCTCAAGGGTTTATTCTTGAGTGAAGAGTAAGAAAATTGTCTCTCCTTTTTGGTCCAAAACCCTAGAAGTAAAATAGAGTACACCATTTTCTTCTTTTTTAGGTCCACCTAGATCTATAATCACACAAAGATATTTAGAGAAAAAGTGTTGATTGTTAGAGAATAGGGGTTTTCCTTGGTCAAACCCCATCTAGGTAATTAAACCAAATGATGAAATAATGAAACAAGGACATGAAACATGAAACATGGGACATGGAACATGAGCAATGACACCTTGAAATATTTCTTAAAAATGATGTCTTGTAAATCTGCAACTCAACATGAAATTTCCATGAAGGATGGACATCTTGATCTTAACAATAGGTGTAGAACAATTCTTGATCATGTATCTTCAATGCTACATCACAACACTAGCTCAATCACATGCTTGATGCTTGATATCCTTGACATGATGATGGATCTTGAATTACTAAAAAACTAATGAAGAGTTCTTCCCTTGAATGCTCTTGTAAAAAATTGAATTATCTTGTGAACTCAAACTTGATATAGTAATCCTCTCACAAAAGTCTTAGGTGAAAATGAGTGAAAGAACGTTTTATTTATACTTAATTATGCAAGAATTCCAAAAATTACAACACTACAAGCTGACATCAGATCTAGGAGGATAAAATCTCACCAAGAATTTGAATTATTTTAAATTTTGGGCCACACATGAATCATTCACCCAAGGTGGTGAATGAGTCCAATTAGGAATAATTTATGGGACCAAATTCAAAAATGCTTAGAAAGGTGTGAAACAAGGATCGAGACCCAAAAATCTAGGTGGAACTCATTCACCCAAGGTGGAAAATGTGTCAAAAATCACTAAATTTGGGCCACACAACCTCCAAAAACTTGAATTATGATTGGATTTTTATTTGTGTTAGGATTATCCTCGAAAATATACATTAAATGAGGCTTGTGGATGCAAAATAAGGCCAATTAAAGCATAAAAAAGCCCAATTATTAATGATAATTTAGAAAAGTGTGAAAGTGTGTTACAACACTTTACACCACTTCAAATAAGGCATGATTAAGTTTTATTAGGTCCAGTTAATTAATAAAACCTTAGAAAAGTGTGAAAGTGTGTTACAATACTTCACAAAAGCTTAACAAGGTAAAATTTAAGTTCATTAGTTCACAAGGCCCCAAGACCTAATGTGAGCATGTTAAACACATTACAACACTAATTCAAGGCATCCTTAAGCCCAATTTCACAAGGAGGGCCCAAACAAGTGTGAAAATGTCACTGATGATATTTTTGACACTACATTTAGTCCCCACTTTAGTGAGAGGATGAACTTGCTTCAAACTCACACTAAAGTAGACATTCAAGAGGGGTCCAGTTGTATCAATGTGGATGAAAAATGATGAAAGAGACCAAAGGAGGTGGCCAAGTCCCTAGAATTTGAGATCCTTCATCAAACCAATAGGGGCACAAAAGGACATGCACTAGGTGTATGATATGCAGAAAAAAAAGATACACAAACATATAATGCCAAAGACAAAAAATAAAAGAATAAGATAGTGGATCCAGCTTAAAAAAAAATGCACTCACTCTGGGGCCAGGGAACTTTAGGTCATCTATAGAGTGAGTATCCAAAAGGGGTGAGACACATGACCACTATGTGTCCACAAAACACAAGTGGCTAAGGGAATTCATGCCTTCGTTAGGATCACATACCAAAGCTATACCTCCTGATAACTTTGATAAGGTGCCACACAATAATGATCTTTGAGCTTCATGAGACAAGCAAAACTTCGTATGCTTGGAGCTCATGAAAAAATAATGAACTTTGAGCTTCATGACACAAGTAAAGCTTTGTATGCTTGGAGCTCATGAATAAACAAGATGGCTCCACAAATATACAAAGTGTGATATATACAAGGTGGCCATATAATTGATGTTGTAAACACAAAATAGTGTAAGGTATGTTCAAACGGATTTCACTTAATTCGTGCAAGATCTCTTCTTATAGAACATTGTGCCTAATGTATCCAAGAGAGTACAAGTCAAATAAATATCACACTCTAAGAGGAAATCAATCCCAATGACATCACCAAGAAAAGGACGCATCATAACAATAAATAAAATAACACCATGAAACATGAGTGTTGATGTATTCCCCCACTTTAAAGTGGTTTCTAACACCATTGCTATGAGAAAGTTCTTTAAAGTAGAAGAAGAAATGAGAGCTTATTCAGAAAGCCCTATGCCAAGTCATATGTTTTCAAATAGAACTACATCATGAATATGTATGTCATATGCGAGTAAAATTAAGGCATGTCATCCACATCCTAGGCTTTCTCTTATATGTTCATGAAAGGTGATCAACTAGCCAAAAGAGACAATGACAAGTGACATAGGAGGACAAGGCTAACTAACCCCTTTCCCCCACTTAGTGCAGGACAAGGGTGAGCTAATGAGTATTATGCTAGTGTGAAAATAAATATTAATTAGAGGAACAAGGTCCTTCAACAAAAGGAAGAGCACCATGATCCTTAAGATGTTGAATTTTGTTACCCAAATCCTTACATTCATTAGTAGAATGACCATGAACTCTATGATATGCACAAAATGAATTCTTGTAGTAAAATTTCTTTCATGTTCTTGGAGGGAGAGATATCAAACGATCTTGGAGGAGTCTCGACAAGATAATCTCTTGATCAATATTAGAAGATTTTCCTTTATTTGTGCAATATGTCATACACACACTAAATGATAAATCTTTAGATGAAAATGGAGATAAGGGAGATAAACCTAGATCTTTCTTGAAAGATTATGGTATGCCAGTTTTATTTGTATGTTCATTGTATCCATGTGTAAGAGGGAGATTGTATCCAATACGATAACAATATTTCAATTTAGATTAAAGGGGTTTATTCTTCCGAGAAACATTGGTTTCTTCATGGGAAAACAAATCCTTTTTAAAGTTATGCATCATTTGCTTATGAGGAATGGGAGTTACATATCCCTAATCATCACCATGGGGTAATGTTGTAGAATCAAGTTGAGAAAATGAAACACAAGGTTGCTTTGATTTAGATTTTGAGATTTTGCACTCTCGTATAAAGGAAGGTGAAAAACCACAATTGTCATTAGAACTTGTATCTAAGAATGAATCATTTGTATAAGACTCTTTGAACCTTGAGGGTGAGATTTTGGATTCTTTATTGAAAGGAGGCATAAAATATAATGACCCCCAATTATCACAAAAGAGTTTAGGATTAATATCAACTTGTATAGGTTCAAATTTTGAAAAATTATTAGGGGAGTTGGAAGTGTTGTGATCATAGCTTCATTCATATGCGTCAATCATATATATCTTGTTTTTATATTCAAATTTAATTGTACGATGGAGAGTAGATGGAACTCCTTTCATAGCATGAATCCATTGTCTCCCTAGGAGAATATTATATGGATAGGGTTAGGAAACACTACAGGTCCGACCTCAATAGGTGATGTGATCATTCCTAATGGTTTCCTATTAAAATTTTCAAAGGGCTCCATGAATATGGTCATCATTAACTATAATAAGCCTCTTTTCCATTCAATTTTAACTAGGAGGTCAATGCTACAAACGTTAATACCTACTCCATTGTCTATGAGAGTGGGCCTAACTACAGTTTTATTAATGATCACCTTTATCATCAAGGCTTCATTTTTTTTTTGAATCTCAAGTGAGGGAAATTCATGTTTAGGGAATGTAATTTTTGGTTTTGTGTCTTTCATACGATCAAAGGAGGGTGTTAGATTGTTCAGTTTCATATAATATTTGATCTCCTCCTACCTTATTTGCAATATTTCTTGAAATAGACACTTGTATGTAGGTGATAGTTGAACAACTTTCCATACAAATATATTAGAGGGAGTCTTTTTAAGGTCTTCAACACTAGGAAAGCTATGTTGACAAAAAGGTGATGGAGTGGGAGTGTTTTTTTTTTGTCTACATGTTTGAGTAACTAAGTTGTAACTCAATTATTGCAAAACATTGTCACTATTAGATTGCATCATACATTTCAAGAAACCTCTTATTTTCTTATGTGATTCACTAACGAGAGGTGACTTAGGAGGCTTGCTAAGTAAAGGAGATCTAATTTATGTCGTCCTTACCTCAACAACTTTGTCATTGTTTTCATGATATCTTAGTGAAGAGGAGTATAATGACACTTCATCATCTTCACCAAAGGAAGCTTTAGTGTTTGAAATACATGTGTCAATGTTCACATTTTCTTGCACTATGATATCCTCCCTAGGAGTAGAGTTTTTAGGAGAACTAAAAAATAGATGTTATTAAAATTCTAGGATTGTTTCTTCCAAAATGACTTCATCGCAAGTAAGGGGATGATCAATGGTTGGAACTTTTTTCTTTTCAATGATGGTGTTTCCTTGTTCAATAATTTTTTCTGTAGGGGAAGAGAGGAAATCAATATTCCCATGACTTTCATCGATTGTATTTTCTAACGTCAAAGTATCTTCAAAATATGAGAGATACTAGGAGAAGAAAAAATGTGATTGTCATGATAATTTATGAGTTCATTCCTTTGTTCCCTAATTTCTTACAAAATAGGATAGGTAGGGGAAGAAACATAAAGAGGGTTGTCATAGATCTTAAAGGTTTGATAATTAAACACCTACATATCCTCATAATTTATGATTTCATCCTTTAAAACATTATCACAAGAGGGGAATATTGCGAGATGAATGTAGAATATTTGAAGGTTCAATGGTATCTTGTTGTGTTATGTTATCATCATCATTACCTATGGTTGTTTCTTCTTTTTTATCAATTTCTTGCCTAATAAGAGAGGTAGAAGGAGAGAAACAAATAGGATTTCTAAAACTCTCATTGATTGGTTCTTATAATACCAAAATATCTTCTTCACAAATAGGAGAGATATTAGGAGAAGAACAAATATGATTGTTAGGGTTGTCCAAGGTTGTATTCTCTTTCACTAAAACACTCTCATAGGAAGGGGATATGAAATTTTTCTTAGCATGCCTAGAAAGGTAAGGTACTAACATTGTTTGAACAAAAATTAAAATCATTTCTAACAATTTTATGCAATACTTCAAGAATGTAAATAATGTATAACCAAAGATGAACAATACTTTTATCCAATGTATGCAAAACTTTAAGAATGCAAACAATGTATATCCAAAAAAGAAAAGGACTTTTATCAAACTTATGCAAATTTTTACGAATGTAAACATTGTATATGCAAAAGTTAAAAGTACTTTTATCCATATTATGCAAAGTTTCAAAAATGTGAATATTTTAAGATCTAATGATGCTTGTAATTTACATGATTTCAAACATGACTACCCTAAATTGATGTTTTTGACCTAGATGCATAAAACAAATGTTCTTGAAATTTTGCAGACTTATAGTATATGTTACCAAGAGGCTTAGGAAGAAAAAAAATGAGGTTTTTGATGCTATAAAAGGTAGTTTAAAATTTGGACCAAGACTGATTCGCCCAGAGCGGTGTATGAGTCCCAGTTAGGGGTTTTCTCACAATTTTCAAGAAATTTTAATGGATTTTTATGCTTTCTAGTTTGTATGATGTTTGAACTAAATGAAAATGTATATTTCATATGATTTTCAATTATTTGAGATGAAATCAACCTATATGTACTTTCCCTAATGCAAAATTTAGAAACCCTAGAATTCCAATTAACTAATGCAAGCCCTAATGCAAAGTTAATGCAAGCAAGATCTAGGATGATGATGGACTCCAAATTAGAAAATTAAATGTTTTAAATGTAGGTTCACGAAAATATAAGATAGAAAATAGTTTCCCCTATGGTTTCAGGACCTAGGGCAACAAGCTTTCTGTGCTACACACTCAAGGATTCCCTGGAGATCTCAATCAAATGATGATAATGGGAGAAAGATATCTACTAAGGGACTATCCTATGGTATTTTTAATGATTAAAGAGGGGTTTACCACCAAGCTATGGCCTAGAAAAATGTATGAAATGCAAGATCTAATGATTGAACTCAATGATGCATAAAACTTCACTAAATGGACTATAAATGTAAATAAATCCAAACAACAAAATAGAAAAGTACAAAGGAGCACCTGAAAAACCTGAGAGAGCTTGAATGGGAGATTTAAATACTAAATAACCTAAAATTTATGCCTACTGAGACTCATTCACCATTCTAGGTGAATCAGTCCCAGATCTAGGTTTTTGTACAAGAACAGGTTTCTAGAAAATGGGTGTCTGAAACTACAAAAATCTCAAAATTGACCCAAACTGGGACTCATTCGCCAAAATTGGAAAATGAGTCTATTTAGGGTTTTAAGGAGCTTCAAAGTATAAATCTAGTCTTCAATGTCTACTCCTTTTTTTCCTCTTTCTTTCTACATCTGAAACTCTAATTGCGGGATTGTAGGTGACCTTTTAGTGCAGATAGAAAACTTGTAAATGAGAGAACAATTCCAACAAAATTTCTCGGTCTTGTAACCTAATATTCAAAGGTCCTTGATAATCCAAGGCACCTAGATCTGTAATCACATAAAGATAGAGAGAGAGAGAGAGAGAGAGAGAGAGAGAGAGAGAGAGAGAGAGAGAGTGTTGATTGTTAGGGAATAGGGGTTTGCCTTTGTCAAAACCTGTTTAGGTAATTAAACCAAATGATGAAAGGACATGAAACATGAAACATGGGATATGAAACATGAAAAATGATACCTTGCAAATGATGTCTTGTAAATCTAAAAATCAACATGAAATGGCCATCAAGGATGTAGATCTTGATCTTGACAATAGGTGTAAAACAATGCTTGATATTGGATCATCAATGCTACATCACAACACTAGCAAAACAACATACTTGATGCTTGATATCCTTGACATGATGATGGATCTTGAATTATTGCAAAAATTGATGAAGAGTTTTTCTCTTGAATGATCTTGTAAACATTTGAATGCTCTTGTGCACTTAAACTTGCTATATTAATGCTCTCACAAAAGTCTTAGGTGAAAATGAGTGAAAAAACCTTGTATTTATACTTAATTACACAAGAATTCTTGAAATTACAACACTATAAGCCAACATTAGATCTAGGAGGATAAAATCCCATGAAGAATTTGAATTAATTTTTATTTTGGGACACATGGGACTCATTCGCTCAAGGTGAAGAATGAGTCCCATTTGGCATAATTTATGGGACTAAATTAAAAAATGCTTAGAAAGTTGTGAAACTAGGATCGAGACCCAAAAACCTAGGTGGGAATTATTCACCCAAGGTGGAAAATGAGGCCCAAATCACTAAATTGGGCCACACAACTTGAAAACACTTGAATTATGATTGGGTGTTGATTTATGTCAAGATTATCCTCAAAAATATACATTAAATGAGGCTTGTGGATGCAAAATAAGGCTAATTAAAGCACAAGAAAGCCCAATTATTAATGATAACCTTAGAAAAGTGTGAAAGTGTGTTAGAACACTTTACAACACTTCAAATAAGGCATGATTAAGGTTTATTAGGTTTAATTAATTAATAAAACCTTAGAAAAGTGTGAAAGTGTGTTACAACACTTCACAACACCTTAAAAAGGTATAATTTAAGTTCATTAGTTCACAAGGGCCCAAGAACTAATGTGAGTGTGTTAAAAACATTGCAACAGTAACGCAAGGTGTCCTTAATCCCAATTTCACAAGGGCCCAAAAAAGTGTGAAAATGTCACCAATGACATTTTTTGACACTGCAAGATACAAAAAAAAATCAAAGAGAGATTGAGGATCCATAGAAGGGGAGACCCCCATAGAACTGCACTACAATATCTACAAATGAAGAGGAGAAAACACTCCTAAAGAATAAAAAGGAATATTGGGTATCTCCACTAAAAAGGAAAACCCTAAATAGGATCCCATGTCAGTGCAAGGAACAACATCAATAACACACTCATCATAAGGCTAAAGAAATGAGCCTAGCATAGGGGATAGAGTAACAATATTCAAACTAGCCATAGACTAAGGAGTAGAAATAAAAGGGGGAAATAGAAATCCCATACTGAGAGATTTAGCAAGGTCATTTGACCTAGATTTTGCAAGAATAAGCTTATAAAAAGTGTCCCCTTGCACAACAAAGATCAAGTGTAAATGGGTAGAATGTTTGGCCTCCAACCACAGTTATAGGATAAAAACAACTTCATTAGAATCCAATTAGTAGAGGAATCTAATACATCATATTTATTTGCATTTAGATGAGAATAGAGAATAATATAAATAAGGGTTTCCTCCTCTTCACTCAAATATTTCTCCCAAAACCTTAAATATTCTTCCTCAAACACCTAACCATTTCCATCATCAGGTGCTCCACCAAACACATCAATACTAAGACCAATTGAAATATAAGAGCCATCATAAACATGATCAGTAGAGGATGTTGATACTAACACCATAGCAAAAAGGGAAAATGTTGCAGAGAAACAAGACGAGCCCACACAATACCCCTTTCAAGAAGAAACTATGATGGATTTGAAATAAGAGAACATCCCCACTTTTTCATCACCATTTCTATTACCATCCACTGATCCACCCTTTTCATCTCTAGTATTTGTTTGTTTTTAAATCCCAAATGATTCCTATTAAGCTTTCTAAAGAATTGCCAATTCTTATGCTCAAAGGCTTCAAGATGTTGGACAATGAACATGAGAATGATTTTATAATTTTATCCTCTACACTTCATGATATACAAGACCTAGGAGGGTGATCCTTAACAATACTACATGGATTCACACTTTATTCATACCAAGATATTATTTAAATGGAAATTATCTTGAATGAAATGTGCTAAGAATTACAAATAGATCTAATGTAAGGGTGGAAATAGCATAAGGAAAACAACAATGATTCAAACTAAATCAATTAAAAATAAGATCAAGTTCCAAACCAATACTCATGAAAGGTGAAATGTAAAGCCATGAATCCAAATAAATAAGCAACTAAAAACTTAAATGAATCCAAAACAAAACAAGTCTTACCATACCATGTCGAAGTTGTATTTGTATTAATGTTGGATTGTGTTTGAATCAATACAAAACCTCCATTTGATGTTTCAAAAGATTCAAAGAATGTTAATGATAATCGAATATGTGTGTAAAAGCTCTCAATAATTTGTATTTCAATTCAACATGACTTCATTGCATAAAATCTATAGATTCTCTAATAATTTTTTTTAGAATGTAGAGGGTTGTTATATAGATTTCATGTTTTAAGATAAACGATTGAGATTTCATAGTAAAAAATCCTGATTAATGGTTGAGAACCATTGAGAGGAAATATATTGGAATGATTAGTGGAATTATATCGGATTTAAAATAATAGGAAATATGATGGGGGCACTCTACCTTTGAGGAGATAGGGTTCCTATTTCACACTTAAGTTTCACTTAAAGAAAACCTAGAGATCTCAATCTAAAGCATGCAAAGGAGAAAGAGATCTTGCAACAGGGTTGTCCTAGGGTATGATTGTAAACTAATGAGGGGTTCACCACAAAGAAAGGGCTTGGAAATAATAATTAAATGCAAGACCTAATGTTTAAACCTAAACCAATGCAAGATTCAATTAAATGACCTAGAAAAGAATGTAAAATAAAACATAAAGCTAAGAGATGAAAGGTGTGCACCTAGAAACCTGAAGAGGACAAGATGAAGACTTGAAATTCTAAAAGAATTGAATTTAATGTTGACTAGGACTCATATGCTAGACTGGGTGATTTAGTCCCCGATTAGGGTTTCTAGGTAGGAAGTGGAATCTAGTAGAGAGGTGTCTCAAACTCCTAAAATCTACAAATTTTCCTATACTGATACTCATAGTCCAGAAGTGGAATATCAGTCTAGTTAGGGTTTTCTAGAAATTGAAAGTTTTATTTTTCTCTTCAATTTCTGATCTATCCTTTCGACCTAATTTCTGGATTTGAAAATCTAATTTGCGACCCGTAGATGCCTTCCAATGATCTCCAATGCAAGGTGACAACTTTGACAACTTTAAACACTTTAACAACTTTCTCCAAACTTTCTCTTTAATGTGTCTTCAACCTAGATCTGAAAATCACTCACTAAAGAGGGAAAATTGTTGTTTTGTTAGTGGAAAGGGGTTTTCCTTGGTTAAACACCATTTTGGTAATCAAACCTTAAAATGAAATGATATAGGATGAAGGAATGATGAATGAATAAAATGTAATGTTGTAACTCACCAAAACCTAACAATAAAGTGTTGCAAACATGTATGAAGTGGCTCCAATGGATGTAGATCTTGGCTCTTGCTTGAATGTGATAGATCATGACTTGAATGCTAGCTTGAATCACAAAAACCCTACATCACAATTATTAGCTAGAAAAAAAACATGATGCATGATGACTTTGACATGATGCTTGATCCTTGAATAATGCTCTAAAACACTTGATAATCATCCCTTGAATTCTCTTGAATGCTCTTGTAAACTCTTGTAATCACAATTAACTAGAATGCATGAATACTTGAAAGCTTGGGGTGAAAATGAGTGAAATAACCTTGTATTTATACTTGTTTATGCGAAATTTCCTGAAATTACAACACTACAAGCCAACATCAAATATAGGAGGATAAAATGCTACCAATAATTTGAATTAAATTTATTTTTGGCCACATGGGACTCATACACTAGAAGTGGTGTATGAGTCCCATTAGGCATAACTATGGGACACATTTTCAAAAATGCTTAGAATGATGTAAAATCCAGATCGGGGCCCAAAAACCTAGGTGGGACCCATGCACCCAAGGTGGTGTATGATTCCAAGATCACTAAATTGGGTCACACAACCTAAAAGTACATGAATCATGATTGGATGTTGGTTTATGTTGGGATTATCCTTGAAAAATGCATTATTAAGGATTGTGGATGCAAAATAAGGGCAAATAAGGCATAAAGAATCCAAATTATTTATGACAACCCTAGAAGAGTGTGAAAGTGTGGAACAACACTTTACAACACCTTAAATTAAATTATTTTAGCTCACAAGGTCCCAAGACCTAATGTGAATGTGTCAAACACATTACAACACTAAATCAAGGCAACTTTATACTTAATTTAACAAGGAGGGCCCAAACAAGGAAAAGTAAAAGGGATAAAAAAATTTGCCACATGATTGATTGGGGGATTGAAGAAACTAGGTTGAGTGGTTAGTAGGATTAAGGAATAGATTGAGTGGTTAGTGGGATTGAAGAATATATGTGTTAGTCAACCAATTAAAGTGAAAAATTAGTGGTAATAATTTTATTAATCATAAAAAGGGGTGAGGATAATTAATTAATTGAATAAATTAATTAATATTTGGAGATGAACGTGCAAGTCATGTTTGACTTTAAAAAATAATTTTTTATTTGTTTTGTTGACTATGTGAATGATTTTGAATAATTGATTTAATTATTCAAGTTTAGAGAGGGGAAACACTTGATGTGATTTAAATTATTAATGATAATGATTTAATTGATTTAGATGAATAGGATATATTCATGACATAATTCTATTTTTTTAAGATTATAGGAATCGGTCAGGTATCCATCCCCCTATATTTGCATTCTTCCTAGTAATAAATTTCACATGATAGGTGGGATTGACGTGACACACCCTCTAGTACCATGAGTTTGGGGGGAGAATAGACCTCGTGACCTCTTGCCTACAACAAGATGCTTTAGCAAATCGAGATAGGCCCTCAACCCCATATTCGCAACATAATGAAATAATTTATGTTTATTTAATTAAGGAAGAGGAATAAAGTTAGATTAATGATGAAATAGTGAATTAATTAAATAATTGAATAATGTTCAAATAATAGAGGAAAATAGAGTTTAATGATGTAAATGATGTGAAATGAAATTTGATTAATGATAATGATGTCGATGATGGAAAAATGTCATTCAAGATGTGTGATATGTGTTGTCATTTTTACATGTCTACAAGATCAAAATTACCTTGATTGGCCTAATTAAACTATGTTCCCTAGACTAAAAACTTAAGATTTTGACAACAGAAAGGTTGTAACCAAAATTTTTGACAACATATCCGATTAAGGAAAAGTTTTGTGCACCTTTTCTACAACTTTGAGATTGACAATAGAGGTCATAGGTGTCCAAATAACAACTATACCTATAGGTGTAATTTCTATATGTTTTCATTGTCCTTTGTTGTCAGATTTGAGCTTCAATTTCCTACTTGTTACACTATTGGATCACAATTGGATACTTTTGTAACTGAGTTTTTGTTATTTTTCAAGGTGCAGGGTTTTGATTGCAACAATGATTAATTGACCTTCAAGCTTCCCTCAATCTTCTTTAGACCTAAAACCTACACATTAAAAGAGAGAAGAAAGGTTGTGTCATTTAGGGGCTTGCCTTGATCAAACCTCGTGTTAGTGTTTCCAATTCCACAATGGCAATGTCTATGATAGACAGATAAATATTAAATTGTTGCAACTCAAAAAGCTTTAATGAATTCCTCAAAGGAATGAATTCATACACATCTCCTCAAGGTCTTGATCGTTCTTGCTTGATTTCTTGAAGGGCTTGAATTGTTGGGAGATCTACAAAGATTAGCCTTCACAAATACTATGAACACATTGTAGTGTAGAAAATTGTACACTCTTGAAAGCGAGGAAATTTCACACTTAATTTGGATTGATTTTGGTACCCTTTCATTAAATATCCTTTTAAATCATCATTAATAGGCCCCTAAGACCCATTATTTTAGATCTTGAGGCTTATTTCAGCTAAAAACCTGACAAAATCATCTAGAACATCAAAAATCCCAAAAACCCACCTCAAAAATATAGGGTGGGACTCATTTGCCACCTTGGACGAATGAGTCCCCCTAGGTGGTGTTGATTCCTTTTCCAGTACAACCTTAAATTTCTCTAAAGGGTAGCCAATCCTTATGGTTAATAAACTTCAAGGTTAGTGGCCAACACAATGAGTAAAGGATTTTGTGGTCTTTACTCCTACACTTCAAGCTCTGTGAGACCTAGGAGGGTGTTCCTTATTGTGTTCATAGTGATGTATATATAGTTGGTAACACTTTCATACACAGATTGATTCATATTTATTGCAAATATATCCACTCTCTTGAAGATTTGGCAGTTCTTTTGAGCAAATGATTATCTATTTGCTAGGAATCAAGGGTATTTCAAACCCATACCCAATATTCAATAATATTTTTAAATGAATGTTGTTTTTATTTTAAATCTATGGTTAGGTATGCTAGTAGCTCATTTTTATGCAAGGTTATGTAAAAAATAGACAAGTGCTTTGTCAATTGGGACAATGGAGGAAAATATGCAAGAAACAGTAATATATAAGCTATTTAATTCAAAAATTGGTGGACTATTTTCATAATACTTTGCAGTATGAAAACTCACAATGCCTAAAACAACAAATTCTTACCAAATCCTATGCAATTCCTTAAAAATCCGTAACCCTCTTCAAGCATTTAATTAACTCTTTGAGTTAAAGCTAAAACAAAATCATACACTCAATGGAACAAATGAAGAAAAATGTGAACACCATTAATATTTTCATTTATAAATTTGTAAGAAAAATACATAGGAGAGTATTTTTTTTAAACTAATATTTGTTTCAATATCAGTAGCTTTTATAAAACCAACTTTTAAGACTCTTACATATAGGACTCATACCCAAGAAAATCTACTATTCTATTCAGCCATATTCTCTACCAAAGTCCCTTTAATGAACTTATCTCTTCACCTAGACCATGTTGAGACCTAAAAATATGACCCATGTAATGAGTCAAGCTGAGATCCCTTTTATAGAACAATGGAGAAACAAGCACCAGGCTCAATTACACTTACATTTCAATTTATTTGAAGATCATTTGCACCAGAATTTGAGACGTTCTTCAATTAGTTACATGTAATCATTGTGGAAAATGGAAGAGTAAAAGACCAAACTCCACATCCTTTGAATGAAGACATGCTAGCTCCTCAAAAGGAATTTTTTTTTTGTTGGAGTAGCATCACCTTGTCTGTGTTGACCAAAGAAGATTCTCTATTCACATTCCGAGCAAAATTTTGCATACTTCCCAGAAAAATTATACCTATCATTAAAGTTAGGAAGTCTGACACTTCTCCAACACACCAGCCTAAAAAATTTCCACATCATCACTAAAAAAAAAACCCAAACACATGCTAAAGAGGATGATCCTGACAAGGTGGTTATGGTGTCATCAAAAGAAAAAATGGGGAAGAAACATCAAGCTCCGATTCATCACATCAAAGTATGCTCACCCACATCTTGTTCATGGTGAAACTAGAGGAACCGTCACAACTTCCTCGTCAAAGTCTTCAGAAGGTACCAGGTAAAGGGGATAATAGTCACACTCTAGATCAGTGTCACCTCCACTATCTAAAGGTCTATTAGAAACCTCAATGGGATAGTTACTTTTCCCCAAATAAGCCTTACGATACTTGCACTTCTTCTTTTCCTTCTTTTCATACTCAACCAGCTCCTTGCCTTTAAACTTGACCAATTCTTTTGAAACAATATGGCTTCTTAGGTGATAATTTCTCCTTACATGATATTTCTTGAATTTCCTACATGCCCTTCTACCCTTTGGTGTTTTAGGAGCTCCCTGTTGGTGTAATTAATTAGTTAATTACACTTGTATAAGTTTACTTAGGTAATATTTTAATTCCTAGGTTAATTATTGTCAACCTTATCTAGTTGAGCTATATTTTTGGTCAAGATAAGATTAGGGTTGTGCATGTATTGCTTTATTTCATGCATGGCTTTTTGAAGGCTTTTGTATTATTTTAAAATCAATTACATTCAATAATCGATATTTTGGTTTTACTTGCACATATTTGCTCTGAGGTTTATAGAACATCTTCTTCCTTATTTTGGATATTTGTTGTACATGATAGGTGATTGCATGCAGGTGATTCTTGGGGATTGTGAAGTTGGATTCCTCAACTTCTACATGGTATCAGAGCTCTAGACCTGTGGCTGCTTGTTCGTGATTTGAAGATATTTTCTCACAACACTTTTTTCTGTGCAAGGGTTCCAAGCCAGGCTGATTTTTTGTGGATCTGGGGTTCACCTAATTTTTTTGGCATTTTTGGACAAAACGAACCTTGCCATTGAGTCCACAGCACCAAAAAACCCCTATTTTCATATAAAACTTGTCAATTTTGGACATAGTCATCTGACAAGGCAAATTTTTTTTTCCCTAAGGCCGTATAACGCTAGGGCACATAGATCGAGGCACGAAACACACGAAAATAAAAAAATATATGATTTTTGGTGCCACCCATAAAAAAGAACTCACCTACCAAATCTCTGCCCAGTGGCCTCCCATCCATTACCACCGCCCAACAGCTAACACCCATCTGCTGCCGCTAACAACCTGCGGTTCTATTTTGAAATGGGCACTGAACTCAGCTGTAGCCCTTAGAGGAAACAACCCTGGTCACGTGGGTGACCGTGGGCTCAGCTATAAGCCCCAGCCCCCTGGTCCGCCCAGGCGACTAGGGGATTTATTTTTTTAGCCCCTGAGGGCTACAAAAGGTCTACTTGGGCGAATCAGAGCAATTTCACGAAATCGGTTGTAACTTAGGCATATGACATCATTTTTTTGTAAACAAGATATCATTGGAAAGTTGGTTCGATGCTCTATCTAGTGGTGGAGGATTTATTTTTTGATTTTTTAGTTTTGGTGCATTTTTTTACATTTTAAAGTTAGAGGTTACTATTTTAAGTTTGAGAGGCATATCTTTTGCATCCTGAATCCATTTTGAGAAAACAAATAGGCGTTGGAAATCTGGTTCAATGCTCTACACAGATCTTAGACTTTTTTTTTCCAAAAATTATACCAAGTATCAGATATTCTTATTTGATATCAGCCTTTTCCTTTTTAGTTATTTTGTTGGGAATCGTGCAATCAGGCTATTTTTTTGAGATCAGTGAGCATTGTTTTTTGCTTTCAGAGTATATATTGTTGTTTGAATTCATATGTTCATTTATGGCCTCCGAGCTCATAAATTTTTTCCACAATCTTTGATTTTTGCTATCTTTACGATGTTGGAAAGGTATTAAGGAGCTCTATGTTGTTGTCCATGCACATTTTTTTGTATCTGTCCCAGGTTGATCGTAATTCCAGATTTGTCCTGATGGGTGTTTTGGATATTACTTGGATGTTATGGTAGTTGGAAGGGTGAAACTTGAATCTTTGCAGTTCATTTCAGTTTCACATCATTTTATCTTCTGTTTATGAAAAATTTAGCATTCTCTCCTTTTACAATCATTGGGTTATTATATTAAATGAACTGATATAAAGTTCCATTAGGGGGGTTTCTTGCATAATAATTTAATTAGAGTGTAGTTTCACTTTGATCCCCATTTTTATTTTGACGACAACTCGCATGGGTTGTATATGGTTTCTTAGTTTCTTTTGGCCACATCTTGCCCTAACTTGACACATATCAGATTCACATCAGTTCACACTTCAGATTGGGAGCTCATGATTCTTGATCTGCATTAATTCAAATTCATCTCAGTTTGAGGGCCATGTTTTTATGGTTAATGTTCTAAAGTCTTTATGGTACTTGTTCCCATGGAAGATTTTTAGTCTCAGTTTGGCATCGGCATCAAGATACGCGATTTCCAGATTCTTTCATTATTTCATCTACTGTTGCTTCACAGATTCCAGGGTTGTTCCAGTTTGTGAGTTTTCTAGTGTTCTGTGGCATCGCATCTACTATTGCATTATTATGATTCCACTTTGGTTTCTTGTAAACAAAAGTATCTTTCTTTGCTTGTCAGATTGCGGTTCTAGTGTTACTCCACAATGTTCTTCGAGTGCTTCTTTGCAGCAGTCATCTCATTGTAGGGGGGTTTCGTCCCATTGGGTTTTCCTTCTCTACCGCATTATTGCATTTGTACATGGGTACCTGATCAAGCCTTGTTGTCGGGACCCATTCATGCTTTCTTGCATTCATCTTAGTTTTAGGTGCATGGTTATTTAGTCTCCCTAAGTTGAACTTTTGGGGGGGTGTTGGTGTAATTAATTATTTAATTACACTTGCATAAGTTTACTTAGGTAATATTTTAATTCCTAGGTTAATTATTGTCATCCTTATCTAGTTGAGTTTTCATTTTGCTCAAGATAAGATTAGGGTTGTGCATGTCTTGTTTTATTGCATGAATTCCTTTTTCAAGGCTTTTGTATTATTTGTAAATCAATTACATTCAATAATCGATATTATGGTTTTACTTGCACATATTTTCTTTGAGCTTTATAGAACATCTTCTTCATTGTTCTAGATATTTATTGTACATGATAGGTGATTGCATGCAAGTGATTCTTAGGGATTGTGAAGTTGGATTCCTCAACTTCTACATGGTATTAGAGCTCTAGACTTGTGGCTACCTTTTGATGATTTGAAGATATTCTCTCATAGTGTTTTTTTCTATGCAAGGGTTTCAAGCTAGGCTGACTTTTTGTGGATCTGGGGGTTGCCTAATTTTTTGGGCATTTTTGAGCAAAATGGAACTTTCCATTGAGTTTGTAGCACCGAAAAACCCCTATTTTCATTTAAAATTTGTCGATTTTGGACACAATCATCCGACAAGGCAAAAAAAAATTTCCCCAGGGCCCTACAACCCCAGGGCACATAGATTGAGGCATGAAATGCATGAAAATAAAGAAAAATAATAAAAAAATAAAAAATAAAAAATTAATTTTTGGTGTCACCTGTATAAAAGAACTCAATTACTGAAGCTCCACCCAGCGGCCTCCCATCCACCACCACTGCCTGGTGGCCGACACCCATCTACTGCCACCAAGGCTAATGTCCCTAGTCTGAACAACCCACGGTTCTATTGAGAACCTGGCGCTGAACTCAGCCACAACCCTTCGAGGAAACAACCCTAGTCACGTGGGTGATCGTGGGCTTAGCTATAAGCCCTAGCCACCTGGTCTGCCTAGGCGACCAAGGGCTTTATATTTTTAGCCCCTGAGGGTTGCCGAAGGTCTACTTGGGTGAATCGGAGAAGTTTCACATAATCGGCTATAACTTGGGCATATGGCGTCATTTTTTTTCAAACGAGATATCATCCAAAATCTGGTTCGACGCTCTATCCAGTGATGGAGGATTGTTTTTTTTTTTTAGTTTTGCTTCATTTTTCGCATTTTAAATTCAGAAGTTGTTTTAATTATGGGAGGCGTAACTTTTGTGTCTTGACTCTATTTTGCGAAAACAAATAGGTGTTTGAAAGCTAGTTTAGTGCTCTCCACAAATCTTAGACCTATTTTCTCCATAATTTTTACCAGGTATCTGATATTATTATTTTATCTCATCCTTTACCTTTTTAGTTATTTTCTTGGGAAGCATGCAATTAGGCTATTTTTTTGAGATCAACGAGCATTGTTTTTTTCTTTGAGAGTATATATTGTTGTTTGAAGTCAGATGTTCATTTATGGCCTCCGAGCTCATAACTTTTTTCCATGATCTCTGATTTTCTCTATCTTTGCGACGTTGGAAAGGTATTGAGGAGCTCTATGTTGTTGTCCATGCACATTTTTTTTTATCTGTCCTAGGTTGATCGTTATTCCAAATTTGTCCTGATGGGTATTTTGGATATTATTTGGATGTTTTGGTAGTTGGAAGGGTGAAATTTGAATCTTTGCAATTCATTTCAGTATCACATCATTTTATCTTATGTTTATGCATATTTAGCATTCTCTCCTTTTACAATCATTGGGTTATTGTAATAAATGAACTGATATAAAGTTCCATCAGGGGGGTTTCTTGCATAATAATTTGATTAGAGTGTAGTTTCACTTTGATCCCCATTTTGATTTTGATGAAAACTCCTATGTTTTATCCGGTTTCTTAGTTTCTTTTGGCCACATCTTGCTCTAGCTTGACACATATCATATTCACATTAGATGACACTTCAGATTGGGAGCTCATGATTCTTGATCCGCATTGGTTCAGATCCATCTCAGTTTGAGGGCCATATTTTTATGGTTAATGTTCCAAAGTCTTTATGGTACGTGTTCCCATGGAAGAGTTTTAGTCTCAGTTTGGCATCGGCATCAAGATACCTTATTTCTAGATTCTATTATTATTTCATCTACTGTTGCTTCACAGATTCTAGGGTTGTTCCAATTTGTGAGTTTTCCAATGTTCTATGGCATCGGGTCTATTGTTGCATTATTATGATTTCATGTTAGTTTCTTGTAAACAAAAGTATCTTTCCTTACTTGTCAGATTGCGGTTCTAGTTTTACTCCACAGTGTTCTTCCAGTGCTTCTTTGCAGCAATCATCTCATTGTAGTGGGGTTTCATCCCACTGGGTTTTCCTTCTCTACCTCATTATTGCATTTGTAAATGGGTACCTAATCAGGCCTTGTTGGCAAGACCCATTCATGATTTCTTGCATTCATCTTAGTTTTAGGTGCATGATTATTTAGTCTCCCTAATTTGCACTTATGGGGATGTGTTGGTGTAATTAATTATTTAATTAAACTTGCATAAGTTTACTTAGGTAATATTTTAATTCCTACGTTAATTATTGTCATCCTTATCTAGTTGAGCTATCCTTTTTCTCAAGATAAGATTAGGGTTGTGCATGTATTGCTTTATTGCATGCATTCCTTTTTGAATGATTTTGTATTATTTGTAGATCAGTTACATTCAATAATCGATATTTTGGTTTTTCTTGCACATATTTTCTCTGAGGTTTACAAAACATCTTCTTCATTGTTATGGATATCTGTTGTACATGATAGGTGATTGCATGCAGGTGATTCTTGGGGACTATGAAGTTGGATTCCTCAACTTCTACACTCCCTTTGTCTCAATCTCATCCTTAGGAGAATTTTCCTTAGATTCCAGCAAACTCAATCTCCTGGACCTCCAGATTGGCCGAACAAACTTTCCTGACTTAGTCATCTTCTCAAGATCCAAAACAAGAAAATTCATAAAACTCACACCAATTATGATCTTGGACTAAACTCAATTGTTAATCATTGAATGCAAATTTTGAATGAAAAATATGGCCATTGGTCCTCATTATATCAAGCCATGCAAGCATTCCAACCATTAATAGTCAAGAAAATCTTATGCATGTGAGATGACAATAGTCTGCTTTGATTTTTTTAAATCTCAACCATTGATCATGTTTTAAAAATAAAAGAATACATAGTTATCAACAATGTAACCAAGCATGATAATGCTTAATTCTATGTTATTAGTGTATTTTCCTAATCAAAAAATCCCCAAGTAGATATACATCCACTTCGTACACATATTTTGACCACATACTTAGCATCAACTAAAAAAATTCATTCCATGGTTACCCGCTTACCCGTGGGAAGAAATACACTTATATTTCTTCATAAAAAAATAATGGGATTCATCTTGATTTGATCTTAGAATATTGGTACGTACCCTTCCTTTATTTATTTTCACCTTCCCACATGTACCAATAACTGTCATAATTGATGGCCAAAATCCCAAATGTGTACTTTAAAGAATAATCTCAAAAATTGCGCTACTTTTATCATAGTGCTATCTTGGCTAAATTTAGTAGCATTCCAACTCCACTAGAGTCCATTGGAGCCTTCAGAATGTCCAGATTCAATCTCTTTTTTATGAGGAAAAACATGAATATTAGATGAGTGATCATATTTATTACCAGAATCACTACTACAACAAGAGGACTTTTCTATATTGCAACTGTGTTCAAATTTTTTAGACTAAATGCTTAGTCTTATATCTTCCATAGGAGTGCAAGTATTGAGATATTCAAAAGAATTGAAACCAAACATTTCATTTTCTTCACTAAGACATGTTTTTTCAACCTTGGCTCTACCCTCTTCTTCTTTATATGGTATCTCACTTCTTAGCTCATGTGGAGCCACAAAATCTTTATCATCATAGGTTGAGAACATGATAGTTTCCAGGTGATCATCTCTATTTTTTTCAGAAAGAGAATTATTCACACACTTGGTCAAGCTCAATAGGTTTCAACTCCTTTGGCAGAGCACTGAAACCTGGTTCATAAGATTCATAAAACAAATCAATGCATTCTGATTTTTTAGGTCCGTGACATTTAGGAATTGAAGACAAAGTACCTATAAACCTTACATAAATATCATATGATGATTCTTCTTCATGTCTTCTTATGTAGGAGAGGGATTGAATATAGATTATAGGATCACAAATAAAGGATCATCATGGAAAAAATAGGCCCTTAAGTGGCGAAAAATTAGAAAAATCAAAGTTAGGCAACTTGACGTAAAAATTTGAATAAGTTATCTATATTATTTCAAAAATATGTAAAAAAATAATCTGTAGAAAATTGAATGTAGTTTCTAAACTACTAGGTTTATTTTAAAAAAATATCTATTTGGTGAAAATTTGAAATTTCAATGTAGTAGCACTTAAATTTCAGTGGAAAAATAAGAAGTAGGTGTCTGTCTGACCACCCTAACCACAATAAAATGATAATATTTTTTATAAGATTTTGGATATAAGTAGAGGACTCATGTCTCATGTGATGCATGTTTTTTGTAATTTTTTCCAAGCAAATAATTAATTATGATTTTTTATAACAACTTTTAAAAATATAAAACTCGTATGTTTGACCACCTTAACTTGGTCAAAACTTCACGAAATTCTTTTTAAAAATCATATAGTATGTGAAGCATAGAATGTGACACGTGTTTTGGATTCAAAAAATGTGATACCGTTTGAAATCTATAGATGTTTTTCAATCAGCCTATCAATCAGGACTTTAGTCGTAATTCAAATAGAAAATGAAAATTAATTAGTTATTAAATTCAAAGTAAAGCATAATTTATATTGGTAGAAAGATGAGAATCTCCTTTAAAAACCATTTTTGTTTTATCAATTTTGGGTAAAAAAAAAGTTGTCAGCCACATACCCTACACATACCCATCATATCACCACTTTTTGTCCCATCATGATCCTGCACATACCCACCTATTGATTATTTGTTTGGGGCTCTACGTGATCCTCATTATGGAATGATGTGAAAACTGAAACAATAGGGGTGTAGGAGCTTTGACATTCATCTTCAATTTCTGCATTACACTTTTCATCAACATTTGGTATCTAGGGCAGCAAACATTTAAATATTTAAATAACTTCTTTGCATCCCATAATTTTGGTTGTTTTCAATGTTCATGGCTATACCATAGGGCTAATGCAAAGTTTTAGGATCCTTATCTCTCAACAAATAGCTCATCTTACTATCAAAATATCCCAAATAAAAAACTAAACATACTAAAACACTTAATCTAAAGACCCCGGGAATATCCCTTAATGTCTTAGCAAATCTTTGGTTGAATGATGGAACCAACTCATCCTCCTCTTTCTCGATGCTCATAAAATTATTTATCATGGAACTGGCATTGATTCTTTTACCAAATTGTTCTATGAATACCGCTTTGAACTCACTCCAATAATAAATAGAACAAGCTGGTGAATTAGAGAACTAGTCCCTTACATCTCCTTTCAATGATTGAACAAATAGTCTCATAATTATAACCTCATGATGTACTTCATAGTAATCCATTAAATTTTTGAATTCTTGCAGATGCTTATTTGTTGATTCACACTTTGTACCATTGAATTTTGGTAACTTATCTCTAATTTTAGGTGGAATAACATTTGGGTAACCATCAATTCCATAGAAATTGATGGATCTATATCTTTTAGAGTTAAAAATTCTCTTACAACCTGACTGGAGTTGATTACAAACCATGATTGCACTAGGAAACATACAAGGATGCATATATTGATGATATACTTTCTTAAACCTTTATAAACTCTTTCTTGTCAACTTTGCAGTTTCACAAGGTAATTCATACATCATTTACCACTTAATCTTAAGTTGTTATAAATAAAAATTTTACCTCAATTTTCTTAAGAATTTTTTAATGGGAAAAGTTTAAAGATAAATATACTTCTTCACCATAATACATAAAGTTCCCATTGCACCTTAGAAGTATGTAAAACTACTACTACCATTTCCCTTTCTTAGTGCTTATTCACTTAATAGGGAACGACAATTTTCATGATTTTAAAAAATAGTTTTAATATGCAAATGTATCCTTCTTGAGAACCAAAATGAAAAATACCTAGATGTGTTGCAACTACTATGGATTTTTTCTTCCTAATTGAAAATATTATAGATCTGACAGCTTTTTCACATCTTTAGCAGGTTCTTTAGATAGAGTCACCACCTCTCTTCATCAAGGACTAAATTTCAAACAACTTGAATCTCTTTGAAGAATGAATTTCCTTTTGCGTCTTTTCCCACAACAAAGTCACACAAATTCTTTAAAAATTTTATGCAACAAACCCACTTCCAAGTATGAAAACTTCTCAATATCTGAACTAGATGTTCATATTTACCAAATTCTTGACTCTTAAGGCAAGATGATCTTCTATCAAAATTTTCTCAAGCCCTCCCTAGTTGATTCACCATTTATGTTGGTTCTTTTCCTAGCAGAACCTTGAATTTCTCTAAAGGGTATCCAACCCTTATGGTTCAGAAACTTCAAGGTTAGTGGCCAACACAATGAGTAAAGGATTATGAGGTCTTTATTCCTACACTTCAGGCTTTGTGAGACCTAGGAGGGTGTTCCTTATTGTGTTCATAGTGAGGTATCTATGGTTGGTAACACTTTCATACACAGATTGATTCCTATTTATTGAAAATAAATGCACTTTACTGAAGATTTGGAAGACCTTTTGAGCAAATGATTATCTATTTGCTAGGAATCAGGGGTATTTCAAACCCATACCCAATATTCAAAAAGATTCTTAAATGAATGTTGTTCTTATTTTAAATCTATGGATAGGTATGCTAGTAGCTCATTTTTATGCAAGGTTATCTAAAAAATAGACCATTGCTTCATCAATTGGGAGAATGGAGGAAGATATGCTAGAACCAGTCATATATAAGCTATTTAATTCAAAAACTGGTGGACTATTTTCATAATACTTTCTAGTATGAAAACTCACAATGCCTGAAACAATAACTTCTTACCAAATCCTATGCAATTCCTTACAAATCTATAACCCTCTTCAAGCATTTAATCAACTCTTTGAGTTAAAGCTTAAACAAAATCATACATTCAATGGAACAACTGAAGACAAATGAGAATACCATTAATATTTTCATTTATAACTTTGTAAGAAAAATACATAGCATTGTATTTGTTTTTGAACTAAGATATGTTTCAATATCAATAGCTTCTATAAAACCAACTTAAGACTCTTACATACAAAACTCATACCCAAGCCAATCTACTGTTCTATTCATCCATATTCTCTACCAAATTTCCTTTTCTGAACTTAGCTCTTCACCTAGACCATGTTGAGACCTAAAAATCAATGAGCCTTGAGATCCCTTCTATAGAACAAGGGAGCAACAAGCATCAAGCTCAATTACACTTACATTTCATTTCATTTGAAGATCATTTGCACCAAAACATCCTTTGAATGAAGACATGCTAGCTCCTCAAAAGAAAAATTTTGTTACTAGAGTAGCATCATCTTGTCCCTGTTGACCAAAGAAGATTCTCCATTCGTAGCCCAAGAAAATTTTTGTATACTTCCCACAAAAAGTATACCTATTGTTAAAGTTAGGAAGTTTGGAACTTCTCCAGCACACCAGCCTAAAAAATTTTCCACATCAACATTAAAAACAAAAAACCACAAATATGTTGAAGAGGATAATCCTAAAAAGGTGGCTATGGTGTCATCAAAAACAAAAATGGGGCAAAAGCATCACTCTGAGTCGTTAACATCATAGTATACTTGCCTGGGTCTTGTTCGTGGTGGAACTGGAGGAACCGTCACCATTTCTTCATCAAATTCTTCAAAAGGTACTAGGGAATGGGGATAATAGTCACACTCTAGAATAGTGTCACCTCCACTATCTAAAGGGATATCAAAAACCTCAATGGGAGAGTTATTTTTTCCTAGATAGGCCTTACAATACTTGCACTTCTTCTTTTCCCTTCTACCCTTTGGTGTTTCAGGAGCTCCCTTTGTCTCAATCTAATCCTTAGGAGCATTTTCCTTATATTACAAAAAACTCAATCTCTTAGACCTCTAGACTGGGTAAACAAACTTTCTTGACTTACTCATCTTCTCAAGAACCAAAATAAGAAGACTCGGAAAACTCACAACAATTATGCTCTTGGAATAAACTCAATTGTCAATCAGTTAATGTAAATTATGAATGAAAAATATGGTCATTGGTCCTCATTATATCAATCCATGCAAGCATTCTAACCATTAATACTCAATAAAATCTTATGCGCACGAGTTGACAATAGTCTACTTTGATTTTTTTAAATCTCAATTGTTGATCATGTTTTAAAAATAAAGCAACAAATAGTTATCACTGTTGTAACTAGTCATGATAAAGCTTAATTGTATGCTATTAATTCCTTTTCCTAATTAGAAAATCCCCAAGTAGATATACATCCACTTTGTACACATATTTTGACCACATACTTAGCATCAATAAAAAAAATTTGTTCCATGGTTACCTGCTCACCTATGGGAAGAAATACACTTATATTTCTTCATAGAAAAATAGTGGGAAGTGATCTTGATTTGATCTAAAAATATCAGTCTATACCCTTCCTTTCTTTTTTTCACCTTCCCACATGTACCAATAACTGTTAGAATTGACGACCAAAATTCCAAACATGTGCTTTAAAGAATAATCTAAAAAATGGCATTGTTTTTATAATAGTGCTATCTCAGCTAAGTTTAGTAGCATTGCAACTCCACTAAAGTCCATCAGAGCCTTCAAAATTTCCACGTGGCACTTTCCCACTTGCCCACTAAAAATATGGGACACAAGCGGGCCCCTCATAGGATGGCAAGGAACGGTAAGCGTTCACCCATGTCACCTGCCATCAACTGTCAATCTCCTTTGTTATGAATCAATTATAGTATTCAAAGCCTAGAGGGTCCCACAAAAAGTAATAGATGTCACCTTGCCCGCTAGCCTATGTTATCATATGTCCTTAATGAAAAAGATAGATGGGCACATGGGGAACGGTCCTGATTAGAACACGTGTTGCAGTGTTCATCGTTGATCTTTCTCAAAGCTATGTCCATTGGACTTTTGGAAACACTAGTCCAACCACCAAACATGACACATGACTATCACCTGCTAGCCCATATTTAAAAAAAAAATATGAAATGAACCAACACGAGTGTGTGGGGAGTGGTCAAGATGTGGTCACGTTGCTTAATAACTATCGTTGATCTCTTTTAATTGTGACAACTATATTTACCAAGGAGACTAGGCCCACCAATGCACTAGACATAGGGTTGAAGCCTGACAACCCATGTGAATAAAATAATAAGGAATAAAATAGCACGGGCGCATGAGGAATGGTGATGATCAACTCTTGATGATTGAACAACTAGCATGAAAACCTAATTTTGCACATGCGGAAAAATTTAATTTAAAAAGGGAACCCACCTCTAGGCCAATTGGAACTCAACCCATAAGAATGAAGGCTAAATATTTAAGTCGTTAAAATCAAGTCTAACCATAGAAAAATTTGACGCTGAAAAGGATTAAGGTGACCAAAAATCAAAATTCAAGGGGCCAGTGAACACAATGACTTCAATGGAATAAAAGGAAACTTGAATGACCGAATATCGGGAACATTAGGTCAATGGAAAATTAGAATGACCAAGGGGTTTTGGATTCATAGGTTAATTTTGAGGGATTTAGGCAACAAAAACCCTAAATCAGTGATGAGGAACATAACCTGAGGCTAAAAGAAGGGTCCAAGCCAAGTATTTGTAAGATTTAAAATGGAATCGGGAGAATTTTTTAGGGGTTCCATCAGGTGGGACCCATTTGCCATCTTGTGCGAATGAGTCTCATTTGGTGATATTTTCAAACTTGAGTGGAAAAATCACCTTTTTAATTCATTTTTTTTTGTATAAGCATCATTAGTGAGTCATCAATTGTCATATTTCATTCATGCATCTCAAATGTGTTACACATTAGAATAGGGTTGCATTGTGTTTCATATTTCCTAGTCTTAGACACACTTAAGGCTAGGGTTTATGTTCACATTTGCATTCAAGCTCCATTATTTCCATCAAGGTTTAATTACCAAACTAGGGGTTTGATCGAGCAAAACCTCCCATAAGCAAAGCAAGTCTATATTCTATTTTGTAGGTATTTTCTCAAATTCAGATCTGAAAATCAGTTTGGAAGGGAAGGGTAGAGATTGGAGCACTAATCTAAACTTTAAATTCCCAAAAAAGTGGAACAAGATTGATTCACCATAAGTGATGAATGAGTCCCACTATAAGTGTTTTCTAGAACTGTTTGTAGATTCAAGTACCCTTTTCCCTAAAACCAATTCCTGGGTAGAAATCCAGATCTAGGACTAATTTTCCCAGATTGGTGAATGAGTCCCAATAGGTCAAAAAGTTATATTCTTCAGCATTTCATAGCTTCAATCAGTCATCTTCAGGTTCTCAAGTGCACAAAATCCTTCGGACTATAGCTTTCTATTTTGTTTCATTTACTTTTCTAGGTCATTTTGTAAGTCATTGCATCATATTAGGGTTTAGTATTACAACTTGCATTGCATTTATCTTTCCAAGTTCTCACTTGGTGGTGAACCCCTCATTAGTTTACATTCAACCCCTAGGATATCCCTATTGCAAGATCTTTTTCTCCTTTGCATTGGATCTCTAAGGTTTGTTCTTAAATGAGAGAGAGTGAAGATTGTTATTCTAGGTCCTAAACCCTAGAATAGCCCCCAATTTTCCACCTTTCAAACATAAACATGAACACACTCACATAAATTTTGAAATGATGTTTAGATCATGAATTGATTTAATAAAATTATACTTTAATGGTTTCACTTGACTTGGTGAATAATGCTCTTGATAACTCTTCCTCTTAATGTTCACCTCTCACTTATTAGTTTCACTAAATGTTCAAATGATGCAATTACTAAATTTTTATTAGAATTTAATCTAATTTCCCAAAAATTAAATCCAGATGGTTGGCTTTAGATACTTGAAATTCAGATAATAAAATGTCACTTTTTACATATTAGAATTTGGAGCCAAAATAGGGGGACATAGGTGCATTAGGTGCTAGTGTCACAACCCTATTTTTTGAAAATTGAGTATGGGGTAATGTGTTAAATGAGAGAATTTGTTGTATGCTTTCAAATTGTCAAAAACTATTTAAAATAAGTAGTGGAATGCATAATTTAGGAAATTAAGTGCTCAATTATGTCTAATAACTTAAAGGAGAGAAAAACATAGTGTGAAATTGTCATGAATGACAATTTATGATGCTACATTTAGCCCTCACTTTAGTGAGATTATGAACTTACACTCAAAATTACACTAAAGTAGACATTAAGCAAGGATTTCTCTATTTATTTCATTTCTTTCAAAGGATAATAACCAAGACCACCAGTGTCTATCGGTTCAGGATGCATTGATGTTAAAGTTGGCTTAGAGTAACTTTTGTAAGAGTGTTGATATTGAGTGAAGGCTTGTTTGATAGTTTGATTTCTATCAAAGGACAATAACCAAGACCAAGAGTTTTTTCTAGCATATGAGGCACTATAGGGACATGTATACCTTGTTCGTTAGCACCACATCCTTTTCCATTATAAATGATTTGTTTCATAAATTCATAACCTCTTCCATAAATATTTTTCATTTCTTTTGGATTCAGCGGTTGTTCATAGTCAAGTTCATCAAATTTTATTGTGTAATTTGTTGTCTTTTTTTCTAAAGTGGTTGAGGTGGATGCTTTCAAAGGGTGTTCTGAATTTTTTGTTAACATTACCACTTTTTCTCTTCCCTTGTTTGAATCTATGTTTATGATCTTGTATTCTCCCATGAATGTTGGTTTGAAATCTAAGGAACCCCAATCATCTCCTAATAGCTTCTTGAATTCCTCAATATGTTTTTATTTGTCTTTCTATTACACAAGTTCCACTTGTGTAGTTGGTGTTAATGTTTCCAAAGGATTTTCCTTATCTTTAGAAATGTTCAAGCAACTATTTGGTTCAAGGCCATCTTTGATTGTATATACTTTGTTGTTATAGACATATTTAATTATATGACGAAGGGTAGAGGGCACCATATGCATCTCATGAATCCATGGTCTTCCTAAATGGAGGTTGTATAAAAGATCCAGAGGCATAGCATGAATAGGGGTTTGTAATGTGGCCTTTCCAACTATAATAGGTAATGTAATCATTCCAAGTAGTTATTTTCCTACATTGTCAAACCCCCAAATAGATAAAGAATCAGGTTGAATTTTTTATTTCTCCATGCCAAGTTTATCCAAAAGGGTTACACTACAAATGTTAAGGGTAGGGCCATTATCAACAAGGGTTCTTTTTACTCCCAACCTATTTTGGATAGCTATTATCATGAATGAATCATTTTTCTTTCTCACTTCCAAAGGAGGAAGCTCATGGTGATGAAAGGTAATGTCTAAATTGTTCAAAGTTATAGCTTGAATTTGGGTTGCTACTTCATTTGATTGTGTGTTAGGAACTTGTTGTAAAGCACTTTGAATCATGTTGTGATAATGAGGGGAGGATTGAATAAGGTCCCATAAGGATATCTTAGCGGGAGTATTCTTTGGTTGTTCAATAAGATCATACTCCTTTCCATTTTGTGGAGGAAAAGAAGGAGGACCCGATAAGATAGGATTGGGAAATGGGAAGGATTTGAAGTATTTTGTCTTAGTTTTAGATTGTTTCTAATGTTATATGTATGAGCAATAGTATTATGACTCGAAGTTGCTATGAAGCATTATTCTTAGGTGGGTAAAGGATAAGTTCAAGTTTTTTTTGAGTTTGAGGTTTGTGTGAAGGTGGGTAAAGGATGAGTTGAGGTTGAATAATATTAACTTCCCTTAGTGAAAGAGAGTCTAATGTTACTTCATCATATTCATCTAAGGGCATTATATCATTATTGTCAATGTTATCCTTTTCTTGCACCATGATATCTTCCCTAGGAGGAGATTTTTAAGGACAACTACAAGCTAGATGTTCATGACATGCAAAGTTTGGTTCTTCTAAAATGACTTCATCACATATAAGGGAGGTAAAAATATCATCTTTATCAATACTGGGGACATTAAGAGAAGGCTCAATTTGATTTTCCTTTTTATTTAAGGTCTCATTTTCTTGTGCCATACTATCTACCCTAGTAGGAGAGCTTGTAAGATGTTCATAACATTACATGGTTAGATTTTGTAAAGTAGCTTCATCACAAGTAGGGGAGGCATCAAGAGAAGGAAAAATATGATTTTCATGCTTAACAAATAGATCTTTCAAATTCATAGGAGCATTAGAGAAGGGATGAACAAGATTCTCATGACTCTTAATAGGTGCATCTTCTAACACTAAGCTATCCTCTTTTCAGCGAGGAGGGATATTAGGAGAAGGAAAAAATTGATTGTCATGGATCTCTATGATTTCATTCTCTTTCACTAAAACATTCTCAAAAGCAAGGGATGAATGGAGACTGGGTAAGGTGATGTTTAGAAATTTTTCTATGATCTTATCTTCTTGTGTCATAATATCTTCCCAAGAGGGAGGAGGAGAGAGACAATCAAGACTCTCATGATTCTCATTGATTATATCTTCTTTCACCAAGATACATTTGTCACTAGTAGGAGAGGTATTGAGAGAAGAACAATTATGGATTTCATGATTTTGTACACTTGTATCTTCTTGTATCATACTATCCTCACCAATGGGAAATGTAATATTAAGGATTGTGTCAACAGTTTGATCTGCTTTCTCTAAGATGTTCACATAACTATGAAAGATAGTAGAAGGATGACTAACATGTTTCTTAATAACCTCATTATTGTACTCTAAATTGAACTCATAAGAGGGGATTTTGTACTTATACAATCCATTCTTAATCATATCAAAACCACATCTCTTAAAAGGAAACATGCTAACATGAAAAAGTAAACTATCTAATTTATGTAAATATTCAAAAATGTCCCGTCAAAAACCTTGTTTCATATTCTGAAGATTCTCCTAATTCTGAGGATTCTAGCGCTAATAATAATTCTTTCTCTGTTGTCTCATCAATGGATAGAGATGTTAGAACTAGGTCCCCTGGAGCCTCTAACCCTGCTAAAAGTTGCTTCAATCTTCATAGGGAACCTTCTGCTGATTTTATGGGCATAGCTAGGAATAATGTTGTGGACCATTTCAAAATGTCAAAATGGGTCTTTCATGAAATTAATGACCTGAAAATAAAAAATTAGGCCCTCTAGCGTAAATTGGAAGAAATGGGAGCTAAGTTTTATGCGTTATGCAAGAAGGATGTAGAGCGTAATGAAAACATTGCTAGCAAAGAGATCCAGGACAATGCGGATAACGACAGAAGGATAGAAATTGACTTGGAAAAAATGAAAAATATTGTGAAGATAATTACTGAACAGAATAATAGGATGGAAAGACATAATGTCATCATTATCAATGCTATGACTGAAAATTTGGATAAAGCTCAACAAGGGTCCTTGGTTGTTGATTTGGAAGAGGCAAAAGATAAAAACCAGGAAGAGGACATTGGTATTTCGAAGAGAACCAGGGCTAATCTGAAAAGGAAGGCACCACCCACGTTGCATATGATTCAAAATTTTAAGAAGGGTGTCAAGGATATGTAGGACTTGGAGGCTGAGACTGAGTCTATTTTGAAGACCCTGGGTTAGTTGCTGCTGGTTATTTGGCCTGCATTTCGGCCGGTTCTTTGATTGACCTTCCTGGCCTGTTTTTGTTGGCTGCTATTTTTTCTGGTTTCTTCTTTTATTGCAGCCTATTTATTCCGCTGGACTTTTTTGTCCTTCTCTTTCTTTTGTTGTAAACTTGGTGGTTTTGGGTCCCTGTAAAACCCATTTTTTCCTTTATCAAAAACATATGTCCCACATATCTAAAGATTTTTACTATTGAAATGAATTTTTTAAATGCTTTTAAAAAAGGTGACTACAGTACATGGATGATTTGACCTAGATACATAAAACAAAAGTTACTAAAACTTTCCAGATTGATACTATATGTTACCATCAAGCGTAGGAACCATAGAAATGAGGTTTTTAATGTTGTAAAAGTCATTTTAAAATTTTGACTTGGAACAAATCACCCAGAGGGGCGTCTGAATCCCAGTTAGGGATTTTTTCACAATTTTTAAGAAATTTTAAGTGTTTTATATGCTTTCTACTTAGGATGATCTCTGAAATAAATGCAAATGCATATTTCATATGAATTTCAATGATTTGAGATGCGAAAATGCAATCTATATGCACTTTCACTAATGCAAGATTTAGAAACCCTATAATCTCAATTAACTAATGTAAACCTGAATGCAATGTTAATGGAAGCAAGATCTAGGATGATGATGCAATCCAAATCATAATTATGATGTTCTAAATGTAGGTTCGCCAAAATAGAAGGAAGAATTTTGTTGCTTCTATACTTGAGAGATAGAATAACAATCTTCTCATGCTCATTCAAGAACAAACCCTAGAGATCTTAATATAATTAAGAAAGGGGGAAAATATCTCATAATAGGGTTTTCCTAGGGTCTTATTATCAATTAAATGAGGGACTCACTACCAAGCTATGGCTTGGAAATAATAATGAAATGCAAGATCTAATGTTTGAACATATTGATGCATGAAACTTGAATGAATAACCTAGAAATGCATATAAATCAAAATAGAAGGTTGTAAAATCATAAATGTGGACCTGGAAACCTGTAGAGGTATGAATGAGGACTGGAAATGCTAGAAATGTTGATTTTAATGTTGAGTGGGACTGATATTCTAGTCTAGGTGATTTAGTCCTAGACTAGGTTTTCTATGCCAAAACTTGAATCTGACAGTGTTGATTTTGAATCTCCAAAAACCTTGAAAATTGGCTATACTGGGACTCATATTCCCAAGCTAGAATATCATTCCTATTGTGTTGTTTCTAAAGGTTGAGGTTTGATTCTACTCTCCAATATCTTATCTTTCTATTCCACTTTGTTTCTAGATTTGAAACCCTAATTTAAGACCTGTAGATGACTTTTTAGTGAAGATTATAACCTTGAAAATGACGGGATAACTCCAACATCTTTCTTCAGGCTTTTAACCTAGTATTCAATGATCCTTCAAGCACCAAGACACCTAGATCTGCAATCACACATGTGAAGAGGATAATTTTTTTTTGATTGTTAGTGAATAGGCATTTTCTTTTGTCAAACCCCCTTTAGGTAATTAAACCAAATGATGAGAAAATGAAACATGAAAAAAGGAACATGAAACATGTATAATGATACCTTGAATGATGTCTTGTAGGTCCACAATTTAAAATTAAATGGACATGAATTATGTAGATCTAGATCTTGAGATAAGAGTATAAAAATGCTTGACCTTGGATCTTGAATGCAACATCACAACACTAGCTCAATAACATGCTTGATGCTTGATATCCTTGAAATGATGATGGTTCTTGAATCGCGCCAACAAATGGTGAAGAATCTTCCCTTGAATTCCTTAGAAATGATCTTGAATGCTCTCTTGATGATCTTGTAAATTCTTAGAATGCTTAACTCTTGAGTTCTTGACTTGATATCATGAATTCTTAGTCTTAGGTGAAATAATGATTTGAAAGCTTGTTTATATAGGCAATGCATCCAAATGACCATTTATTAGATCCCAAACACCGACATCCATAAAATTTGAATTTAAAACCCTTATTTCCTACTCAAAACTTAAAAAGGGAGCTAAATGGGACTCATACACCATCTGTGGTGTATGGTTCCCACCTAGGTGAGACTCATACACCTAATGTGGCGTATGGGTCCCATGGGGCCTTTTTGGAGAGAAAGTATCAGGGAGTGAAGAAATTAAGTTTATTTGAGGTCTATGTTAGGTTTTTGGTTAAAATATACATTGGGATGCACAATATAGGGTCTTAGGGGACTATTAGTTATGATATAAAGGTCATAAATGCAAGAGGTCCCAAAACTCAATGTGAAAGTGTAAATAAATATACTTTACAACATCAAATTAAGGAAAAATTAGGTCTATTAAGCTTAAAAGGGACCTAAATATAATGTGAATGTGTAAAAAACATTACAACACTACATTAAGGTAACATTAGGTCCAAGGGCCCTAAATTTAATGTGAAAGTTATATGAATACACTTTACAACATTAAGTAAAGGAAAAAATAAGTTTATTTAGCTTAGAAGGGCCCTAAATCTAATGTGAATGTGTACAAAACATTACCACACTAGATAAAGGAAACATTAGGCTCATTTTAACATTAATTATTCCCCAATTAAGTGTGAGAATGTGAATGATGATATTTTTCAACACTACAGGTGGAACACCTATCTTCTGCAAAACCTCTCAGAGAATCCTATGCTATATAAGTGATGTTTGAATCAAATCCCAAAGGGATATGTTTTTTGGATTAAAAATAAGTTTCTCAACAAGATCATACTCTTTACCATTACACTAAGGAATGATATATGTGTGAGTGAACCATATATTTTTGGGTGTAAGGGTGTTATGACTCTCTTGATCAATTCAGGTTTTTCACCTACAGGAAAAGAGACAGATCCCACACAAAATCTAGTTGGTTCACTAAAATTAATACAAGTACAATGAATATATGCCTAAATGTAATGATCTAAATGTAGAAAATTGATAAAATGGATTGATTATTTGTGCAAAACCTAAGAAATATGAAGTGTTTGAAAGCATAGTGTGATATGCAAAAATGAAAACAAAAATTGATGAAACTGAATGGAGTACACTTGGACGTAGAATGCTAATGTTCAAAGTTCTGGAATGTTTTAGAAATCAGTTTTGATGGCCATTGGGACTCATTCACCATAGATGGCGAAGTAGTCAAGGTTCTGGTAAATTCTGCTAAAACAAGTTTCAGAGTGTTGGGAAGTAAAATATGAAGAAATCACCTTTTCTAGACAATTAGTGGAAATCATTCACCCCTAGTGGTGAATTATTCCATCTATAGAAATCTACAAATTTTGAAGTCAACTCTATGGGTTTGGATCCGCACTTGTCTTCTTGTCGGGTTGACAGATCCAAATCTACAAAAATGGGTTGAATGATGTCTCCAAGCTTGAATTAGGTCTTTCTTGACTTGAATAGCTTTGATGACTTGTTGAGCACTTTTCAACACCTATTTCTTTGAAAAAAATTCCTACATGACCTGCAAACATACATGCAAAGAGGGGGAAATGGTTAAGGGTTAGAGTATAGGGATTTTCCTTGGTCAAATCCCACTTTGGTAATCAAACCCTTGATAAAGAAATGAAATGAAATAAGAAAGGAATGATGAAAAAATAACATGAAAGTGTCATAAAATCAATAAAACCTTCTTTTTGAAGTATGAAGATATGTTAATGGTTGCTCCAAGATGCTTGATAATTGCTTGACTGAATGATGCTATGATGATTGAATGGGTGAATGAGTGAACTACGTGATTGTGCCTTGAAATGGATAGAAAAACACTTATTTATACACAATTATGCCCTAATTTCCCAAAAATACATCACAAGATGACCTAAGGTCTTAATGAATAAAAAATTGAAAGAAATTTGAATTTATTTTGAATTTTGTGCCAAGAGGGACTCATTCGCCACCCATGGCAAATGGGTCCCACTCAAGGTATGCAAGTGGGTGTCAGGGATTAAGTTGTGTTTAATGATATTTGTCAAGTTTATATTCAAAAACATACTTAATTAAGTCCTATAAGTGCATAAAGGGGCCAAATAAATCATAAGAAAGGTGTAATTAATGGTGACAAGCCTAGAAAAGCATGAAATTTTGTTAAAAGACTTTACAACACTTTAGAATAATACTTGGTAAGGGATAAAAAAGGGAATTTATTTAGATGAATTATACTAAGAAGAGTCTAGAAATGTGTAGAAATGTGTTACAACATTTCACAACACCTTCACAAGACATCACAGAGTCCTAATAATTTGAATATTCAAAACCTAATGTGAATGTATAAGTTACATTGCAACATTAAATCTAAGAAAAATAAGCCAAGCATCACAATTAAAAGACCTAAATGACCATGGAAATTTCCAAAGATCCATTTTTCTATGGTACATTTATCCCCCACTTTAGTGAGATGATGAACTTGCTTCAAACACACACTAAAGTAGCCATGCATATTGAGAGAGATCTAAATGAACTTATGCTAGCAAGATGAAATAACAACGATCAAGAGGGATGATCAAGCCCACAAGATGAAGATCCCAAGGAAAACTAAACATAAGATAAAGGAACACATGTATGAAATAGGAAAGAAAAGGGAGAGGAAAAGGAAAAGTTGGATCAAGCTTCAATCATTTGTCTAGCTAGTTGTGGATCAAATCTAGGCTATTTGTCTAAAACAGAAAATGCATACTCACTCTGGGGCGACAAAACTCATGCAAGTTCGCTGGGTGAGAAGGCCCAAAAGGTGAGAAACATACACTTGACTAGTATGTACTCACAAACACATGGGGAGAGTCATGCCTCAGAATGGGCTTACTGCTCAACCATACTAAAGTTATACCTCCTCATAACTTTAATAAAGCACCACAAAGGAAAATGTCAGTTCATGCTTCATGAGACAAGCAAAGATTTCTATGCTTAGAACTCATGAACAAACAGGATGGTACCACAAGCATGCAAGCTTTGTTATGCAAGGTGGCCATATGAATGCAAAATGAAATATATAAAAGAAATCTTCAAATGAGTCTTGTTTAGTTCATGCAAGGTCTACAACTTAGGGAACATTATGTCTAATGTCTCCAAGAGAGGTCCAATCAAATAATAGAATATCCACATCTTAGGGGATGCAGTTGTAGACACGTAAAATGTACTAATTGACATTAGAATATGATCCTGACCACTAACATAGTTTCATCCTGAATCATCCTTCAGTCTAATCATTTAATCAAATGCATTTATTTTATTAAATTCATCAATATTCATCTCTTAATTAAATAAATCACTTATCTAATTAAGTCATCCTTTCTCGATAATTAAATTGACCATTTTGCTCTAATTATACTATTTAATTAATTTTATTTGATTAAATCTGTAAAGTCTATCTATTAAATTAAATAAATTAAAACCTTATATAGTTTAATCTAACATCATCTCTTTTAATTAAATAAATCAAAAGTCATTATTTAATTAATCCTTTTATCACATTCTTCTCATATTTGATTTAAATAAATCCATAAATTTAAGTCAAATAGGTCACATCATTTAATCCCTTCATTAAATTAATTAACCTTGATTAATTTAATCTCTTATCATGTCCCATCCTCCATCTTTTACAACTTGCACATGAAAATAGATTCATTTGATTTATTAAATCTCTATTTTCCTCAACACTTGAGGCATCTTTTAAGGAATATTCCTCGAGTTTGAATTCAAAATCCAAGTGGACTTTGTCCTTCCAACAAGGCATTTACTCCTCTTACAAAGTCATTTTTCCTTGATCCAAGTGGCATTCAATACACCTTCTTTCCCTCTTGCATGTCATTTCAACAAATTCAAAATTCAAATATATGCATTTATTGACACATTTTTCAAAACTTGCACCTCCTCCATCCAGTCACAAGTTGACAAGTGGCACTTTGCCATTGGCTAATTCTTATTCCCACATTTATCTATTTTGTACATTCTTCCATCTTCTCATTCTATAAATAAGAGGCTAATATCCTCATTTCATCATCCACAACTTGAGTAAACTTACTATGCTCAAATATTTATCAATCTTCATCCATATTTTCAAATTTGTAGCTAGGTTATGCAGATATTTATCTTGAAGCACTCATAATTCTTAATCAAAGTGGATTACCATCTTCATCACATCATCCAAGCTAGCATTGGAGTTGGGAAAGGGACAATTTTCACATCAAATTGGCACCAATTCCCCCATGGGATCAAGAATTTGCATTGTCTTCAATAGGATTTAGCTTGCTTTCTTGTTCTTTCATCTCATTCTTGCTTTATTTCCTATTTTTAGCTTTGCTAATGGATTTCATGGGGAATCCTTGTTCATACTTGCATATGATCTCCTAATGTATTTGTTTGTTGTGTTTTTCAAGTATTTGGATTGGGGTTCGACAACAATATGTCACATTAGGCCACCAAGAGGAATGTAATATGCTAAGATAGATCACTCTTATGAAGGACAGTACACCCAATGTCAACCACAAAGTGAGAAATGCATCGTATAAAATAACAAGGTTGCACTAAGAACCAATAAATTGAAAAATCCAAATGAATAATGTGAATGTATTCCCCCACTTTGAAGGAGTTTCTACACACCATTCTATGAGCAATTACTTTAAAGTAGTGAATGAAAAATGAAAAAAGAAATAAGATATGAGAGCCAACTTGGAAAGCCCCTATGCCAAGCCATATGTTTCCAAGTAAGGCTACATCATGCAAAGGAACAAAAGAAAGAGGGGTTTCCCCCAAAAAGGAACACACCAAACACATAAGGGATATGTGGATTTGGGGTCAGTATGTTGGTTGCTGCAATGTTTTGTAAAGATCTCAGAACTATCATCATTCCCCGAATACATAGAACTAGAAGAATGACACAAAAAGAGCGAAAAAATAAAAAGAAAGTCCATTTTAAGTCAACATGGAAGAGAAATTGTTGTCTCAACACTTTGCATCATCCCCAAAAGAAAAAAAAAAGAGAAAAAAAATGAAAAGGCAAAAGAAAAGGAAAAGATTTTTGGTCAACATGAAGGAAATATTTCATTCTCAATGGCTTACGTCATCCCCAAAAGGAAAACCACAAGAAAAAGAAAAAAAATAAAGTAAAAGGACCAATTGGGTCAGCATGGAAGAGACATATGACACCTCAACACTTTGCGTCATCCCTAAAATGAAAAAACAAAAAAGAAAGTAAAGTATGACATATAGAAGAATGGAGGTACAAATAGAGGAAGTTCACAAAGAGAGGGAGAACATCAAACATCACGTCACAAGGGAACATGATACACACATCCAATCACACCAAATAAAAGAAAAATTAAAAAAAGGAAAATCTAAAAGAGATAATTAAGGCAAATGCAAGTCAACCATCTAACAAGTCATCTGCCTCCCAATCATGTTCAGTGTATTGTCAGGGCGGTTGACTGTCCAAAGGGAGAATTGCAAGTGTCAAACTAGGGGAAGTAGCAGGTTCTTCACTTGGTGTAGGAGATTTGTCATTTAAGATCATGGAAGAGGAAAATAAAGAATTTAGATAATTATGCACTTCTTCATCTATTTTAGAGATCTCATCATCATCATCATCATCATCATCATCTAGATTAATCACTAAGGGAGGATGGATAGTAATTTCCAATGAAGGGTGTGTCAGGAGTTGTGGTTGTTGTATTGGATCGTTTTGTTGTGATGGTTGTATCATACTATCTTGTGGTGGGTCAGGAGGAGGGTGGTTAGGTATTACTTCTATCAAAGGTGGAGGTTGATTTTCTTCATTTTTGCAACTTGTAATTGACGGGCAAGGAGGCAATGTCGATGCCTACGCTCCCTAGCACCATGATTTTGTTTGATTCTATTTGGAATTTGTGTAGGTGTAAGAGGGTTGATCCAGCATAGGCTCCTTTTCTTCTTGAGGAGGAATGGAAGGAACCAAAGGAGATGGGTCAATCACTTTCTCTTTTTCCTTATAAACTTGTTTAATCCAAGGAGGCATGGCAGGGTTGGTTTCATTATCTCTTGGGCATTTAGATGATGAAGGCGAAGTGTTTATTGTAGGTTGCTCATGAGGTTGCACTAGTTGTTCAGGTTCAAATTTAGGTTGAAGCATTGTCTCATTTAGGATAGGAGTAGCAGAAGTGGATGGGGACATGTGGCGAAGAGCCAATTCAGCTATTCATTTGGCTTTGAAATTTAGATAGGCAATGAAAAAGAAGCCTTTGTGAGGGGTGATGGGTTCCATAGGTTCAAGCCAAAAAGATTCTAAGGAAAAATTACCATTAGAAGACAATGGATTAAAGACACTATGGTGTATAGTAAATATCTCATTTTCAAACAAAAACTTCAAACATTTGTGAATGATTGAAGGGACAACTTGCATCAAGTGAAGCCAAGGATGACCTAGCCATAGATGAAATTGATCTAACTGTGGGATGATAGAGAATGTTACATCCAATGTTTTAGGTCATATTTGTAAGTGCGGTATGATCTATCAAATCATATGGCACAGAAAACTAGTATGTGTTTTAATCCATGCAATTGGTTTGTCATAATCATCTTTATAAAGATCATGTAATACTAAAAATTCTTCTATGATCATGTTCTCACCACAGGTGGGATCGATTAATATCCCATTGGTGGGCTTATCATAGATGCAGTCGGTTGTGTAAAGAGGACCATCAGGAATTTTTTAAGTATATTGTGAGAAGAAAAAGTAATATCAAGAGATTTGTTAGTTGGGCCCTTACGAGGGATAACATCTATCCTACCCATGAGGTCATCCATATGATTAACATGTGTAACATTTGGAGTAAGATCATGTTGTTCAATATTTGTTTCAACATTCATCACATCAGTTTTTGAAGGTTCACTAGCTTTGAAAAATGATATATTGTGTTTAGGCATGGGGTTGGTCAAAATTTTCAAATTCTAATTGGGGGGGGCAACAAACATGTTTCCTATAACAATAATATTTGAAACTGATAGACGATCTGAATCAATGGAATCTTCCACTGTGTTTGAGACGCTTGCATTGTTATGTGCCATGTCCATTTTGGTGATGAAAATGACAATAAGCATTTGGTTTAAAGGTGGGGGGTAAGGGCTTGGTAGGATCAAGTGGTTTGACTATAGGAAAATTGATCATCTATTGTTGTAGCAGTTGATTCAATGTGTTATGGAGAGTATCAGGTAAGGGGTAAATTGTCTCTTTGAGTCCCCATAAGTAAAAGCTATGGTGACTTTAATGGTTGTTACTTGGTTGTTAACATGTTTTGGTGGTTGTGGAGGAGGGGGGTTGAACTATAAGTGTCCTTTGTTTGGTTTTCTAAAGTTTTGTGAGTTGTTTTGGTTGCTTTGTTCAAATTTCTCAACTCAGCTAGAAATGGATTTTGTATCACAACTAGTAATTGAATTGTGATAGTCATAAAGGGCTATGCATAAATGCATGAAAGAAGGAAATTTCATTATGGTCAATTTATCCTATATGTGAGTTTACAAGTTTTCAATAAACATCTTTTGGAGATGTGAATCAGGAACCTTGTACTTGAGCATACAATGATTGATAGCATGGAATGAAAATAGTTACTTTTTCATCTACATTTTGTTTACACATCATTAAATATGCCATTTTATTTTTGGGAGTCATATGGACTTGGAAATAAATTATAAATGCATCAAAAAGTTCATTAAATGATCGAATTGAATGATTGGGTAAAGAGGAAAACCACTCCAAGGCAGTATCCTCTAAAGTCCTAGGAAACAATTTAGCTAACAGTTTACGTCAAGGACAAAATCACTACATAAGGTTTTATAGGCATTGACATGATTAGTAGGGTCTCCTTTTTCTCCATACTTTTCCAACCTAGGCATCTCAATTCCTCATGGCATCGTTGTTCTTAATATTTCCAAAGATAATGGGCTACTATAGACATAATAGGCTGGTGGTGCAATTTGGTTTTGGTTTATGGTGGATATTTGTTGTTGTGTGGAATAAATAGTGTGATGAGAGGGTCAGTGTAAGTGGTGTGAGGTGGAAGAGAGAATGGTTATGGAGTGTATGTAATTTTGGGACAAGAGAAGGCCAAGGGGACACTAATAGGGGTGAAGGTGGTGAAGGATAGAAAATTCGATGCCACAGAAGAACTAGGAATGCTATTTGGAATAGAAAAAGAAGGAGTCACATTACTAACCTATTGCATGGTTGTTGTAGCTTGAGGAGTGGTATAGGTGGGTATGGATGCTATGGTTGAAGGAGGATGAATGTGAGATCCTCCTTGGCTAGCCATAGTGTTTATTGGTTGAGATGTGCTAGAGGTGGAAGAAGCATGTTCTTGGTATATCTCAACAATTTGTTTCATAACATCTAAGCCATCATCACTTTTGATCATTCAATGGATGTTGTCTATAGTAGGAATCACAGTGGTTGAAATGTTTTCAAGACACAAGTTTTTTTTCAAATGTGCTAAATCCTCGTGAATGTTAATGACTTTGTCTTGCAAAATATGAGCATTTGATGTGTCAACTTGCAAGCTATTGGTAGGCATAGTATTTCTAAAGGTAGGATCCATGCCTAATGCACTACTATCAATAATAGGAGTAGGAGCTCGAGAGAACCCAAGGTCCACAATGACTGTGTTAGCATGGGATGCCATGATTCATGAACTTATTCTCACTAAATTAATAACAATAGGGCACCAAACACTCATACAAATACCACAAAAGGTGGGGTAGATGCAAATGAAATGTAATCTAGGAATAATAAAATGATTTTTATTTTATTTTTTATAAACTAAAATAGGAAGGAAATAACATAAAACATAAATGCGGAAATTACTATGAAAAGGATAGAAATTGTTGTACAAAAAGTGCAACTAGACTGATTTGTCCAGGGTAGTGAATGAGTCCAAGGATAATTGTTTTTTGTGATTTTTCAAAAAAATTAAAGTGATTTTGATGCAAAACTAGAATGCAGATGTTGAATTTGAGTTTTTGTAATGTTTTGAAGTATAAAAATGAAATCTATATGAGATATTCACTAATGCAATTGTGTAAAGCCTAGGATGCAAAACAATGGAAAAGCTAATGCAATTAAGTCCTAGGATGTAAATGAAAATGTAAATCAAAAAGATGATGTTCAATATGCAGGTTCACCAAAATGAACTATAGATTTTGGGGTGTAAGGGTGGTATGACTCTCTTGCTCAATTAGGGTTTTTCACCTAAAGGAAAAGAGATAGATCCTAGACAAAATCTAGGTGGTTCACTCAAATTAATGTAAGTACAATGAATATATGCCTAAATGGAATGATAAAATACAAAAAAATGATAAAATGGATTGATTGTTTGTGCAAAACCTAAGGAATAAGAAGTGTTTGAAAACACAGTGTGATATGCAGAAATGAACTAGAAACATGAACAAATGAAAATAGTGTTGGAAAAACAAGGATAGACAACTGAGAGGGGGGGGGGTGAATCAACTGCCACATAAATTCAACCTTTTCTTACTTAACTTAACTTAAATCTCAGATCTGATGAACAAGCAATTAACACATCAGACAGATAAAGAACACCAAGATTTTTTATGTGGAAACCCTGTTAGGGGAAAAACCATGGTGGATGTTAGTCCACAATATTATACTCTGCTAAAATTATAATGAAAAATAATAAGAGGAATGCACATGCATTCAGGCACACTGCCTAGAGCTCACTGCTCAAATACAAAAGGGGCTCACTACCCAACATAATAGGATTAAAAATTTGGAGGGTATGAACTGAGAAAATAGCTTCTATACAAGCCTGATTATAGTTCAAATTAAGCTCAACACTTCACAATTTGTACAATCTTCTTCGCACTCTACTCTGAAATTGAATGATATTCACACATACACACACAAGAGCACACGAAGCACCTTCATGACTCAAAACACCAATGAAAAAATTGCACTTATATATCTGCTACATGAAATGTGACCACAACTTAGTCGACCAAGAAAATAAAATTTATTTGCAATGTCGGCCCAAATTTACAAATAAACTTTTAATGAAAATCCACCAAGGTCAAACACAACATAGTTGGGACCCAAATTTAAAATTCCAACACAAAAATACTTCAATTCATTTCACCTTGACAATCCACAACATGCTACCACCATCATGTTGGCCAAGAATAAGAAAAACCAAACATACAAAGAAAAAAGCTTTGACCACGAGTACACCCATCAATGTGGATGTACCACAAAGATAGAGCATGATCTAGAAGCATCCAAGAACACCAAGAAACAACAAAGAGGCACCTGCAACAATTGAGATCAACAAAATCACACAATCTCCATTCAAGAACACTGACAGAGACCACAGAAACATTGTTAGACCAAAATACATTCAAAACTTCATGTGAACCTCTTAAACTTCTGGTAGATGATCTAGATATACTAAAAAATAAACCCTTTAATCCACACCAACTAATATTCAACGTACAAAATAAGACACCTTCAAGACTTGCACAGTTGCACTAGGAACCTAGAACACTTTCTTTTACAATTCTCTAAATATCCTCGACATATACATCTTTTAGTACACCAAATTCTAATAGTGTTAACATCAATGACAACGACATATCAGAAAAAAATTGATAGCATCCAACAATCTCCCCCTTTGGCATTGATGGCAACACATAATGTGAAAAATACCATCAACCCAACACGCTTGTTTCTTAACTGCTTTTCTCCCACAAGGCTCTTCTTCTCAGAAGATTTTTCAAATTGCACTTCTCCCCATTTGACATCAATGGAAAAGGTAACAATGTCCTTCCCATATACACACTTTGAACCACACATCTGCACATCTGACTACTCTGCCTGAGTAGTAGCCACGAAAACATCAATCCAGATTAGAATATAGCAATGAAGTTCATGGATTGATGCAAACAAAGAAATGCATATTTTAGTTCTTATCAAGAGGGGTGATTACCCCTAACATTCCTCTAAGATACTCAAAAGTATCCTTCAGAAATGGTTTAGTAAATGTATCTGCAATCTATTCTTTGGTAGGCACATACTCCAATTTGACTTCTTTCTCATTCACTTTCTCCCTCAAGAAATGAAACTTGATTGATATATGTTTAGTCTTAGAGTGTAGAACCGAATTCCTTGAGATATTTATTGCACTTGAGTTGTCACAATATATATCAATAGGCTCTTCATATGTCACCCTGATATCTCTCAACATCTGTCTCATCCAAATCACTTGAGTACAATTATTGGAAGAAGCAATGTATTCTGCTTCAACAATAGATAGAGAAATTGAGTTTTAATTTTTACTTAACTAGGATACCAACTTCTTCCCTAGGAAGAAAGCACCACCACTAGTACTTTTCTTATCATCTACATCACCAACCCAATCCACATCAGTATATGCACACAAAGTGAGATCATCATTCTTCGGATACCAAAGTCCAAAGTCAATTGTTCCTTTTAGATATCTAGAGATACTTTTGACAATAGTTACATATGATTCTTTTGGATTAGCCTGAAATCTAGCAACCATACATACAAAATTCATAATGTCTGGTCTAGTATGAGTCAACTAGAGAAATCCACCGATCATTAACCTATATCTGGTTTTATTTTCATTAGGAGAGTCATCATTCTATGTCAACTTACATCTGGTCACCATGGGGGTACCAACAGGTTTGGAGTCATCCATGTCCCAAACCTCTTCAGTAGTTCTTCCACATATTTGGACTAAGATATGAAGATCCCCTTGTCCAACTATGTAACTTGCAATCCTATAGAGAACTTCATCTCTCCAATCATACTCATCTCAAATTCACTCTTCATTTCATCAGCAAACTTCATACATATATTATCATCTCCTCCAAAAATGATGTCATAAAAAAAACCTTCTATAATTAACTCCTTATCATTATCTAATTTGAAGTATAAGCTACTATCAACAATACCTTTAGTTAATCCAAGCTTCAGTAGGTATTTTTCCAATCTAGCATACTAGGCTCTGGGGGCTTGCTTAAGTCCATAGAGAGCTTTCTTCAACCTACAAACCATATCTCCCTTGTTTGTTTGCTAAAATCCATCTAGTTGTTCAATGCACACTTCTTCTTCTAGTTCTCCATTTAGAAATGTAGACTTTACGTCCATTTGATAAAAAATATAGTTCTTGTTTGCAGCATAAGCAAGAAATAGTCTTACAACTTCAATCCTAGCGACATGGGCAAAGGTTTCTTCAAAATCAACACATTCCATTTGAGAATACCCTTTACATTCCAGTCTTGCTCTATTTCGGACCACTTCACCTTCTTCATTCAGCTTGTTTCTAAATACCCATTTAGTACCAATCACATTTTTGTCTTTAGGCCTCAGAACCAGTAGCCATGTGTCATTATTTTCAATCTATGTCATCTCTTCCTTCATAGCTTCCAACCAATATTCATCTTGACAAGCTTCAGTGACATTTTTAGGTTCAATCTTGGAGATCGGACAATATTCTTTTGCAATTTTTCTTCTAGTTTGTACTCCTTTATTCTTATCTCCTATGATTTTATTTTCAGAATAATTTAGTTTTACATACCTTAGAGTTTTGGGACATTCTTGAGTTTCTGATTCTTCTGATCTTTCTTCTACACTTGCACTTGTCTATGCATCCTGATTGACTTGATTATTAGAAAAAAATGAGGTTACTTCACTGGAATAATTGGAACTGGAACATATGGCACAATTTGAAGTTGATTCTGCATTTGAGCATTCTTCCCTTGGCTTGTAATGTCTTCATTTGAATCATAACTACAATGCTTGGATGATTTGATAGAATCCTCATAAACTTTGACATTTGCACTTTCAACCATCTTTCTCAATCTTTTGTTATAGCACCGGTAGGCCTTTCTTTTAGTGGAGTAACCTAGGAAGATTCCTTCATCACATCTTGCATCAAATTTTCCTATGTCATTATCTCTCCTGATATAACACTTTCTTCCAAAGATCTTAAAATACTTAACGGTAGGTTTGTGACCAAACCATAGCTCATAAGGAGTTTTACCAGAATTACCATTAACATTTGCCCAGTTCAAAGTATACACACCAATGCTTACAACTTCACTCCAATACATCTGAGATACATTTCCTTCCATCATCATTGTTCTAGCTACATCTAGAATTGTTCTATTATTTCTCTCTGCAACTCTAGTCTGTTGAGGGGTTAGAGGAGCATATAGTTGTCTTTTAATTCCATGCTCTTCACAATAAGAGTTGAACTCCTTGGAAATGAACTCACCACCTCTGTCAGATCTCATAAACTTAATTTTCAAACCTTTCTCATTTTCTGCCATAGCCTTAAAACTTTTGAACTTCTCTAATGCTTCACATTTTTGTCTTAGAAAGGAAATCCAAATCATTCTAGAGTAATCATCAATAAACAACACAAAATACCTATCTACATAAATACTTCTGACTCTGGAGGGACCACAAAGCTCAGTATGTAGCAGCTCTAGCAAATTATTTGAATGAAACTATTTTCTCTAGAAAGAGACTTTAGTTTGTTTACCCGTCGAAAATTCCTTGCATATTACATTAGTAGGCTTCACTAACTTACGAAAATCTCTTACTGCTTGAGTAGAACTTATCTTGATAATGTTGTCAAAGTATACATGACACAACCTACTATGCCACAACCATCTTTCATCTACTTGAGCAATTAAACAACTTCCACTAGCAATATTCAGATGAAAAATATTAGCTTTTGTTTGTTTTCTTGTTGCAATCATATTCTCAGAAATCCCACATATCTTGCATTTTCCATCTTTGAACTGAAGACCATATCCCTTATGAACCATCTGTCCAACACTCAACAAGTTGTGTTTGAAGCCTTCAACATAAAGGACATCATCAATGTTATCCTTACCACCAAGGCAAATAGATCCTCTACCGTGAATCACACCAGCACTGTTATCTCCAAATCTTACAACCCCACTGTCATACTTCTCTACACTCACAAATTTTATTTTATCACCAGTCATATGATGTGAGCATCCACTGTCAATGACCCACTCATATTTTTATTCAAATTGAGCTGCAAGAGCTTTTTCATCTTTAGTAGATTTAGTAGCCATAGGATTATCTTCAATGGTAGCAATGAAAGCCCATTCATCTTCTTTTCCATTATCTTTATCAGACTCATCATCAGACACTGCTTCTTCAGCAAAGTAGCATCTCTTTTAGAATCTAGAATTTTTAGGCTTAGATCAAGGAACTCTTTTAAGACATCTTTATGCAAAATGACCTATTTTACTGCATGAAAAACATTTAATAGGCAATACATCTTCATACTTACCTTTTCCTCTCCCTTATTTCTTTGCAATCAGTGCTTCCAATTCTTCTACCTCTCTTTCTTTATCTTCAAGCTATTTCAATTCTTCATCATACTTGGATATCTTTCTGGAACTCTCTCCCAGGCTATATCTTTGTCTGTTACTTCTAGATACAGTAGCCTTGAATACAGATTCAGTCTTTGGTGTAGATTCACCAAATTCATTTATTTCGAAAGCAACAAGCTTCCCAATGAGTGTGTCTCTTGCCGTCTTGTTTATTGATCTGAACTCTTCAATAGCATGGACCTTCATTTTGTAGGAGGGAGGCAAGGATCTGAGTACTTTAGCTACAATTTCATCCTCACCGACAAAACCACTGGTACATTTAATACCCATCACTATTTCATTCACTCTCAGCATAAAGGAAGTGATATTTTCATCTTCACCCATCTTCAAATTCTCATACTTTCCTTTCAAGCTCTGTAGCTTAGCCATCTTCACCTGTGCATCTCCTTTATACAAATTTTCTAGTTTCATCGAAATCTCATGAGTTGTTTGCAAACCCATCACATTAGCCATCGTTGAATCTATCAGAGCACTCACCAAAGCTTCAACAACCCTAGTATTACTTTCAACATCTTTGATCTCATTAGCAGAAGAGGGAGCATTCTTAGGAATAGTATATGGATCTTTTGTAATCTTCTAGTAGGCATCACCAATGCACTTTAGATGACATTGCATCCTAACTTTCCACATTGAATAGTTAGTGCCATCAAATCTAGGACTGTCCTTGAATTTTTCCATTCTAGATCACCTCAAGGTTTTAGACTTCTTCAAAGGAACCTGCTCTGATACCAATTGTTGGAAAAATAAGGACAGAGAACTGAGAGGGAGGGGTGAATCAATTGTCACATAAATTCAACCTTTTCTTACTTAACATAAATCTCCTATATGATGGACAAGCAATTAACCAAAAGCAATTAATGCATCAAAGAGACAAAGAACCCCAAGAATTTTTATGTGGAAACCCTATTAGAGGAAAAACCACAGTGGATGTTAGTCCACAAGATTATACTCTGCTAAAAGTATAATGAAAAATAATAAGATGAATGCACATGCATTCAGGCACACTGCCTAGAGCTCACTGCTCAAATACAAAAGGGGCTCATTGCCCAATAGAATAGTATTAAAAATCTGGAGGGTATGAATTGAGAAAATAGCTTCTGCACAAGCCTGATTACAGTTCTAATTAAGATGAACACTTCTTCACACTCTGCTCTGCAATTGAATGATATTCACACATACACACATAGGAGGGCACAAATACCCTTCACGATTCACATCACCAATGAAAAAATCACACTTATATATATTCTACATGAAATTTCACCACAACTTAGTCGACCAAGAAAATAAAATATATTTGCAATGTCAGCCCAAATTTACAAATAAACTTTTAATGCAACTCCACCAAGGTTGGCCATAGCATAGTGAGGACCCAAATTTAAAATTCCAACACAAAAATACTTCAATTCATTTCACCTCAATGATCCACAACACACTACCAACATCATGTCAGCTAAGAACAAGAAAAACTAAACATATGAAGAAAAAATATTCGACCACGAGCACACAGTTCAATGTGGACATACCACAAAGATAGAGCACGATCTAGAAGCATCCAAGAACACCAATAAACAATAGAGAAGCATCCACAACAACTAAGCTTGATAGAATCACACAATCTTCATTCATGAACAGTGATTGAGACCACAGAAACACTGTCAGACCACAACACATTCAAAATTTCATGCAGACCTCTAAAAATTTTGGTAGATGATCTAGATATACTAAAAAATAAACCCTTTAATCCACACCAACTAATATTCAACGCACAAAAAAAGACACCTTCAAGACCTACAAAGTTCCACTGGGAACCTAGAACACTTTCTTTTAAAATTTTCTCAATATCCTCAACATATACAACCTTTACTACACAAAATGCTAATAGTATTGACATCAATGACAACCACATATCATCAACACATCCAGAAAATCCAACAAATAGAACTTGATGAAACTAAATGGAGTGCACCTAGAGGTAGAATGCTAATGTTGGAAGGTTTTGTAATGTTTCAGAAATCACTGTTGATGGCCACTGGGTCTCATTCGCCAGAGATGGAAAATTAGTCCAGGTTCTGGTAAATTCTATTGAAACGGGTTTCAGAGTGTCATGAACTAAAATTTGAAGAAATCACCTTTTCTAGCCTAGTATTGGGACTCATTTTCCACTACTGGTGAATCAGTCCACCTACAAAAATCTATAAATTCTAAAGTCAGTCTAGATGTGCACTTGTCTTCTTGTCAGGTAGACGGATCCAAATCTACAAAAAATGGGTTGAATGATGTATCCAAGCTTGAATTATGTCTTTGTTGACTTGAATAGCTTTGATGACTTGTTGACCACTTTTCAACACCTATTTCTTCGATAAATTTTCCTACAAGACTTGCAAACACACATGTAAAGAGGGAAAAATGGTTAAGGGTTAGAGTATAGGGATTTTCCTTGGTCAAATCCCACTTTGTTTATCAAGCCCTTGATAAAGAAATGAAATGAAATAAGAAAGGAATGATAAAAAAAATAACATGAAAGTGTCATAAAATCGCCAAACCCTTGTTGTTGAAGTATGAAGATATGTCAATAGTTGCTCCAAGATGCTTGATAATTGCTTGACTAAATGATGCTATGATGATTGAATGGATGAATGAGTGAACTAGGTGATTTGGCCTTGAAATGGATAAAAAAACACTTATTTATACACACTTATGCCCTAATTTCTTGAAAATAAAACATCACAGGCCAACCTAAGGTCTTAATGAATAAAAACCTGAAAGAAATTTGAATTTATTTTGAATTTTGTGCCAAGAGGGACTAATTCGCCACCCATGGTCAATGGGTCACACTCGAGGCATACAAGTGGGTGTCAGGGATTAAGTTGTATTTAATGATATTTGTTGGGTTTATATTCAAAAATACACTTAATTAAGGTCTATAAGTGCATAAAGGGGCGAAATAAAGCATGAGAAAGGTGTAATTAATTGAAACAAGCCTAGAAAATAATTAAAGTTTGTTACAAGACTTTACAACACTTTAGAATAAAACTTGGTAAGGGATAAAAAGGGAATATTTAGATGAATTATAATAAGAAGAGTCTAGAAAAGTGTAGAAATGTGTTACAACACTTCACAACACCTTCACAAGACATCATAAAGTCTTAATAATTTGAATATTCAAGACCGAATGTGAATTTATAAGTTACATTGCAACATTAAATCTAAGAAAAATAAGCCAAGCATCATAGGAAAAAGACCTAAATGACCATGAAAATGTCCAAAGATCCATTTTTCTATGGTATAGTGAGCAACTGTGTGATAACTTAGTTGTTGTGATGTATGGTTACTAGCAAGTTGTTTTGAAAAGCTCAATATATGGCTAGGGGCTTTAGGAGTTCCACTAATTAAAGGATATCCAATTTTCAATTATGCATTCAGTCTTGACTGAGTTATCTACTTGTTCATGACCTTCTATTGAGGGGGGATCTAATGCTAACTTAGCATCTTCATCTATCCCATCCATCTAATTGTCTATTAAAATAAATGTATCAATGTTTTCACCCTTGTATGCCACAATATATTCCCAATTAGGAGAAGTATTGGGGGATAAAAAAACAATATTCTCATGAAAGTCAATGATTGGATCCTCTAACACCATGATACCTTCTTCAGAAGTGGGTAAGGTATTAGGAGAAGAATAACTATGATTTTCATGATTTTCCATGATTGCACTCTCTTGCACCAATTTTTCCTCACAAGTAGGGAATATTTTTGGAAGTGAATGAAGATTTCACAATGTGATATTAAGAAATGTGTCAATGATTTCATTTTCTAGTGTTAAGATACTCTCACAATTAGGAGGGATATTATGATAATTATCATTATTATCAACGATTGCATTTTTGGAATGTTAGAAGCCATAGTGGATGATGTAGGTGAGATGAAGTCCCCATGGGCATCATCTAATGTGTCAAAGTCATCAAAAAATAAGGGCTTGGTAAATATATAATGTGCTTGTGGAAGGAGAACTAACATGATTAGATTATTATGCTTTCCCTAAGTTTTATTCTTTAAATTTCAATTGCAATATAGGTTACACATGTTAAGGAAAATTATAACTTAAAAAAAATTAATAGAACTAATGAAAGCAGAAATCTAGAAATTGGACTCTAGGAATGCAAACTGAAAAATAGGCATTAATCTATTTTGGAGATCCCAAGAAGGTTTTTGGAGGACTACAACACCCTGGGGCATCTATGTCCTATTAGGAATTTTTTTGAGATTTTAGTTTTAGAGGCACTAGTGACATGAGCTAACTATGTGATAGCTTGCAAACCTGAACTTACAATTATTTTGTTGTTGTTTTGTAAGTTTTCAAATTGTGTAATGTGCTGTAACAATCTAGTGTTTTGAATATTTTATAAAATGAAGCTAATCTACCCAAATTTTGCAATGCTTCAAAAAATGTAAATATTTCTCCTACACATTTGATAATTTGCAATACTAGAATTCAACAATTTTTCCCTAAATTTGCAACAAATGAAGCAAAATGACAACTTTATTCAACATGTAATTTAACACTTTTTCAAAAATTCAAATCAGATAATTGGAAGAAGAAATAGATAGAGAATACAAAGATAAAAGGAACTATTCAAACATTTTATGAGCCACTTGTAATAGAACAGAGGTACTGTAGGGTGTCCGAGTCCATGATAGAGGTTAAAAAAATTAAAAAATTGAACATTTAGTTTGTTATTTAAGTACGTTGTTTTTGTGTGCAAATGGGTTTGATAGTGAAAAATTTTCTAGATTTTTCCCAATTGAAGAAAATGTAACTCAAATACAAATGTTTGAACAAGAAATGGAAATTATGAATGTAAATCTGACCTAATTGACTAAAATTAATCCTATTACAACCTATGATGCAATATGGAATGCAAATTTTTGAACTTTTAAGATCTTTTATGATGCAGAAAAGAAATCCTAAATGAACAATCCATGTGAATGTAATGTAAAAACTAGATCTAGGGTCAAATTGATTTAAATTTAGAAGGTTTATCATGTCAAAATTCTAGGTTATTCAAAATATAACATAATAGAAAAGGAACCCTATGTTTAGTGTACAAATCTAGGATTTTTTTTTCTTCTTTTTAATAGGTACATTAGGATGTAAATCAACAAGGTGTTTAGATTGACTTTTAACCATAAAGTTAATTCAATCATACATGGATCCGATCCTTTTGACCCTCAAAAATGGATTGGAATTGATTTACTATGATTAACCTAATTCAAGTATCTACCCTAATATGATAAATGGAAGATCCCAATAATGCACAGACAAAAACATCAAATTACATGTAGATCTAGAAAGTGAAAATGACTCTATAACTATCATCAAAAGTTGGGTCTAATTACTGTAGTAGGATAGGGTCACCCATGGGCCAATGGGTCTTTGCATGACACTTTTTCTCTAATTTTGGGGTCTTCTAATGATAGATCTCAGTTTCTGATTTTTTATTGCAGAATTGCCAGCACACTGTTGGATAATTTTGTAGGTGAGTTTGTGTTTCTTGACAAGATGTAAGGCTTCAAATGCAACAATGAATATTTTTACTCAAGCTTCTCTTGATCCTCTTCAAACCTAAAACTTACACATTCAAAGAGAAAATATTAGGCCATTTAGGTTCTTGCCTCAATAAAACCATGTGTAAGTGTTTCCACTTCCATAATGATAATGTCAATGATAAACCAATAATGAATAGGAAGGAATGATGAAATCACAATTTTTTGTAGGTCACTACCATTCAATGGCTTCCTTGAAGGACTGAAGTGATACACATCACCTCAAGTTCATAGATTTTTCTTACTTGATTAGCTTGAATTCTTTGGAAACCTGGAAAAAATTTAGCCTTCACAAAATAATGATAACATGAACACACATAAACTCACATAAGATTTGACATGCTGTTAGGATATTGAATTATTGCAATAAGGTTTTGAAATGATTCTCTTGAATTCTCCTTCTCTTTCCTTTTAGTTTCAAATGGTGAAAGGACTAGGTATTTATAGACATTTATTTAATTTCCCAAAAAAATGATCGTTATAGTTGACATTTGTAAGTTGGGTTTTGAATGTTTTTGATTAAATAAGCAGGGTAAGGGACCTGATCCAATACAAACACAACAAAATTGTCTAGTGCAACATCGGCCAAATAAGAACAAAAAGATAGAGGACACAACAAAAATGGAAACAACACTACATCTCCTCACCAAAACTGCTGAGAACAAGTATCTCCTAAAGCATCGAACTAGATAACCCTATCTAGGTACCAATAAATTTTTTATTAGATCATACTATCATCAACACAAATATTATAATAAGGCATGTATAACCTGTCATAAGCTCCCAACAATTAAATAACCTTCAAACTAGAGATTAAATGTTAAAGTGTCAACATTGGCATATTACAAATTGGGTCTTGACATAATAGGAGGACCCATACACCCTAGAGAATATGATTCCTAGCCATAATTTCAAGGATATAAGGTATTAGGGGAAAAACATTAAATGGATGCATTTATTCAATGCTTGCAACTTATTGAAAAATGGTGAAAATAGGCCTCAAAATGCATAATTAGTTCCAATAGTTTAGGGGGACAAAACTTAGTGTGAAATTATCAATTTTTATCATTATATCTTGATAAAGTTTGATCATTATCTATCCAATTTGTTGTATTTTTTTTATTTCATACACTAAGACCACCATCATTTTGCATTTTACATTTTCATAAGCACATCCATAGTCATAAGTCATTCATTCTCATTTTCATAATAAACCATGCATATTTATAATTCCTCATTAACAGTATGTTATCATCATGCATTTGTATATACACATTTTCCAAACAAATATATCATAAGCATTAACATGTATTTCAGTTGTCATTATCTATAATATCATTAATATATATAATCTGCAATATCAACAACATCTAGAATCCATAAAATGAGTAATATCCATAAATCCATAATACAATTAGAAGGCATAATATCATCAATATCCATAATCTTTATTATCATTAGAGTATTTTCATTTAACATGCAATTGTAAATTGTCCACAGGTATGTGCAGGATCATGATGGGCCAAAAAGTGGCAATATGATGGGTATGTAGCTGACAACTTTTTTTTTACCCAAAATTGATGAAATGAAAAGGGTTTTTAAATGAGATTCTTAGCTTTCCACCTATATAAATTATGCTTTACTTTGAATTTAATAAATAATTATTATTCATTTTCTATTTGAATTAAGACTAAAGTCCGATTGATAGGCTGATTGAAAAACATCTATAGCTTTCAAAGCGATTATCACATTTTTACAATCCAAAACATGCATCACATTCTATACTTTGCATACTAAAACCTTGATTGATAGGCTGATTGAAAAAATCTATAGCTTTCAAATGGTATCACATTTTTTGAATCTGAAACATGTGTCATATTCTATGATTCACATACTATAGGATTAAAAGAAAGAAAATTGAATTTCATGAAGTTTTGACCAAGTTAAGGTGGTTAGACATACAAGTTTTATATTTTTTAAAACTTGTAATAAAAATAATTATTAATTATTTACTTGGAAAAAATTAAAAAATATGCATCACATATGTACATGAGTCCTCTACTTATATCTAAAATATTATAAAAAAATAGTATCATTTTATCCTAGTTAGGGTGGTTAGACAGACACCTACTTCTTGTTTTTTCCCTGAAATTTAAGTACTACTCCATTGAAATTTTAAATTTTTACCAAATAGATTTTTTCCTTTTAAAATAAACCTAGTAGTTTAGAGACTACATTCAATTTTCTATATATTATATTCTTACATATTTCTGAATTAATATAGATAACTTATTCAATTTTTACATCAAGTTGCCTAACTCTGATTTTTCTAAATTTTTTGCCACTTAAGGACCTATTTTTTCCATGATCATCCTGCACATACCCCCACTATATAATCATATTAGTAAGCCATAAAAAACATCCACAATGCACATACATGCTAGAAGCTCATCCCACAACCTGCATAAAAATATAAACATGAAAACATAAACATATATACATAAATGCATCCATCATAGTGTCATCCTGATATCATCAATATAAATAAAATAACATATACCATATTCATCATCATAACATCATCTCATAAGATAATAAATCCATACATTGTACAAAAATAATTATCACACTAAAAAATCCATCCCATATTTATCATAGGTTAATAAATGTCAAGATACAAATATATGGAAATCCTCTATGTACATCCAAATAACCAATACCCTCTAGGGTATTATATATCCTATGATCCTTATCCTATGTTAGCCCCCTTTTATTGAGTTAGTGCTTGTTCAATTATTGTAGTAGTGGTCGGCCATGAGGAGGTGGCCCCATAGAAACTAATGGCCATGACATTGCTTATCTAGACCTATATGACCTGTTGCTAATAGTAAAACTCTTCTCTCTCTACTCAATTGATACCACACACTCATATAATGTATGATAATACTACATCTCTTGAGTCATGGGAATCAAGTTAGATACAATATCTTATATACCCTAGCTTACCACTTCATGTCTCGCAATACCCCTCTCCTCTCTCAAGCTAGTGACATCCTCCTATGCTTGAGCTACATTAAATTGTCCTACATCTGTCTTAGCTATCATTGTTGCTAACTGCACTCCCCCATCACCTGCCTATTCTCCAACCAATAAACCCTCTAGTTTGATAATCTCCATGCATTCAACATCCCACTCTCTCAGCAACTAATCTTGCTCCAATCTCAATTGATCTCACTTTGATATAACTAGCTCAAGGCACTCCTAGATATCACCCTCATCAACATGATGATACTCAACTCCAATATCTACATCCTCCTCCTCAACTACTTGTGTCGCTAAAAAATGTATAGTTGACATTTTTACGCTCACTTGAGTCTTTCTAATGGACTTTGGCTTGATTTTTCTTGGGTTTAAAGTTGTAATATAATCAAAGCATTCACATTAGGGCTTAAACATTCAAATTATGATGTCTTGTGAAGGTGTTGTGAAGTTTTGTAAAACATTTCTACTCTTTTCTAGACTCTATTCATTACAATTCACCTTTTTATCACTTATTTAGTCCTATTTTGAAGTGTTGTAAAGTCTTGTAACAAGATTTCACACTTTTCTAGGCTTAATTTTATTGATTCAACCCTTTCTTATGTCTAAATGACCCCTTAATACACTTTATGACTATTTTCAAGTGTGTTGTTAAGGATATTCTTGTTGGACAACTTTTAATGCCCCGAAATTCCCCACACCCACTTAATTTGCTTAAGTGGGACTAAGTCACTAATAGGGGCGACTTATTCCTTTTTGGCACAAAACTCATAATAATTTCAAAATTCTAGCGGGAATTTGTCCTCTAACCCTTGAGGTTAGCCTGTGATGTGTTACATTCAAGAAATTTTACCTAAATCAAGTATAAACAAGGGTTTTTCACCTCATTTTACAGCTCCTATCTCCAACATTCTCCACATACATGCTTCTAATCTCCTAGTTCATTCAAGCATCTTGCATCATCAAATCAAGCATTATCAAGTTAAGTTATTAGAGATCTTCATTGCATATCTTCATATTTGAGCATCAATGGTGTGGCAAGTTTATGACATTTGCATTTGCATGTTATTAATTTTTCACTCTCTTTTCATCTCATTTCATCATTTAGGGTTTGATTACCAAAGTGGGGTTTGACCAAGGTAAACCCCTATTCTCTAAGCCTCAACCATTTTCCCCCTCTTGCATGTGAGTTTTGTATATAGATTTGTCAAGAAATGGGCGTTGAAAAGTGATTAGAAAGTGCATAAAGTCAATCAATTCAGCATCATCTTATTTCAAGTTTGGAGAGACTCTCTGCCCTATTTTCTGCAAAAACGAGTGCAAACACCTATTAGAAAAGGAAGTGCAGACCTGAGACTACAAGATTTTGTCCTAAATTTCCCCAAAATCTACAGGAAGACTAAGTCACCACCAGGGGTGAATTAGTCCTGCTTCTAAGCCTGAAAACTGATTTTGACATTTCTGGACACCCATTTAGCAAATTCCCATTTCGGCAAAGTTTCTTGAAACTAGGACTAAGTCGCCCAAACTGGCCTAAGTGTCCCAGTCAACATTCCAATCAATTCTTCAGGTTTCTAAAATCTTCCAACATCAAGCTTCAGATTCTAGATGCACCTCTTCCATTATGTTATGTCATTTCAGCATTTAGTTGCATTCTTAGGCATTTTTTCATATCACATTGTGTTTTCCAGCACTTACATTTTCATAGGTTTTGCATCATTAGATTACTTCAATTTTAGATTAGTGCATTAGTACATCATCCTTAGACATAATTGCATCGCTCTTTATATTAATCCTTGAATGTTTACATAGATTTTTAACCTTATTCCTTCCCTTTTAGGCAAAAGATCCTAGAAGGGTAAGTGTCCAAAAAGGCCTTTTAAAATCTTTTTTACACCACCACATCCTTTCCAACCTCCTCCTCTCCTTTTCCTTCCTCCCCAAGGATCCACCCACTATCAAAATCATCAAACATCCTCATCATCACTATCACTCTCATCACCACTCTCCTCCTCTACTACTACCATTTGTTCCTATAGTATAGTCAACCACACTAGCCTCCACCCTACCCAACAAGCATCATACTCTTTCATAGTCCCTGCATTTTTCACTGTGCAATGTGGATCTCATGGCACTACTAGTGTATCATGCCAATCTTATCAGGCTATATAGGGCTCTATGTAAACTCCCCAAATAACTCTATCTCAAACCACATGAGCAAATACTACCTCATGTATATGCACTATCTACTATAGGACAAACTAGTACATTACCCTATATGGAAGGTATCGCTCAATGATAGTTTGTGTGTGACCTATCAAATAATGGGATTATTGTACATAAGGAATATATAACTTGCATCATCCTCCCATACCTGTAACTCTAGATATTTCCTCCAAATGAAACTATTTGTCTCATCCATCACTTACCTATACTAGGACAAGTCACCTAATTGTTCATGTTGTAAAAATGAGGCATTTGCAAACAAATAGGCATGCCCTAGTCGTAACCCTCATCCACCACTAGTCATAAGATAACAATATACTCAAGCCAAAAGGCTAAATATAATAGTAATTTGACATTGATAATGGTAAATGTATTCATAACATCAATAATACAATCATGAAAATTTGAAAGGATTTAAAAGCATAGCCTCATAGTCCTGTAGAGGTGACAAGTTCATTAGGTCTACAAACCCCATAGTATTATTAAAATAAAATGACTAAGATGATAGGATTGAGAAATAACAACCATTCCATGTGGGTTAAAAAAAAAATGACATAGTCGATAGGCTTAAGAACTGTCAACCATTCCATTTGGGTTAAAAAGAAAATGTGAGAGTTGATAGGATTAAGAAATGACAACCATTTCATCTAGGTTAAACCTCAAACCCTATAAAATTTGATAACCCTTTAAATAGAAAGGAAATTTTATTTTTTTTCAAACTAATCAATAACAAGGTAGCCATATTCATTTACATGAAGTAGTACATAATGAACATGAATTTACTTTAGAATTTCTTTAATAGTTCAATTCTTTGAGAACATCGACATTTCATATCTATTTACAAAGACATAAGGGTTACAAGCTATATACTAAATTCTACAATCAAAATCACATAATACTCCCCTCTTTGAGACTCTCTTCTTCTCTCCCATTTTCTTCTTTTTGTTTTCCCTATCTCCACCCAAATCACCTATTATTTCTCCCATTTTCTTTTGCACAATCTCCAAAAGCTTCCACTTCTTGATCTATCCTTAAAGATAGTGAAAGAAGTTGTTACTTCACATGTAGTGAAGTTTAATATATGTATGTATATATATGTATCTATGTATATGTATATGTATATGTATATGTGTATATGTATATATGTGTGTGTGTGTATGTGCGTGTGTGCGTTTGTGTGTGGGTGTGAGTGAGATTATAGATAGATACATATAAACAAAGAATGTAGAAGAGATTTTGTTTTAAACTCTTTGTTCTAGATTTTTGTTTTAAAAAAATGAGCATAATTTTGAATTATTAATGAAGGAATGCCCTTAAATAAAGCAACCAACCACATGAATCAATATAAATGTACACTATGTTATCTCAATACAACTAGTATGAAAGAATCAATAAGATTGATTTTAAATTTCAAATTTATAATTACAAGAATTAATTAGATCAAATTCAAATCTATAAATTTAATAAGAAATAACAAATAAAATATTTAAGAATCAAAATTAAATCATTAAAAGGTATAATAATAAATTTGAAATATAAAATATTATTATCCAAAATTTATCAAAAACGTGCTACTTATAAATTTATTATTAGATTGAAAAGCACTTCAATTAAAATATACTTCAAATATAAGTGAAGGATATAGATAGGGAGGCGAGATATTTTATAGAAGCAATTGAGTGGTGCCTTTCAATTCGTCAAACACTATTTCGTTTTTGTCATTAAACAATTTTGTTACTTCTTCGAAATCGGGAACCATATCCTAACCCGTGACTTTAAATAATAAAATAGCAGTTCAGATCTTGACTTTTAATCTTCCAGCGACATTATGAGCCGCCTCAAATTGACCAAACGAAAACGATTTTCCTCATATCTGACGTGTCCCACTATCTACAGTGAATTGCACAGCTAACGCAGTCTCAACTTATATAGACCACACATTGTGCACATTATTTGCAAACCAAACCGACTGACTGAAAGAAAAATTCAGCCATGGCCACATATACAAGGACTTTAGTGTTAATGATAGCTACGCTGGTATTTGTAGGAGAGATACAATTTAACTCAGCACAAAGCCCTGCGCCCTCCGGATCCATTGAATCCATTATCACCCAGGATTTCTTTAACCGGGTTAAATCTGGGATTTCTGCTGCTTGCAAGGGAATGAACTTCTACACTTACGATGGCTTTATCAGCGCAGTCAAAGCTAGCAATTTCGCCGGCTTTGGCACCTCCGGAAGTCTTGACGTTCGCAAGAGAGAGCTCGCTGCTTTCTTTGCCAACGTCGCCCATGAGACTGGAAGTAAGAACCATCTGATTCCCTTTACTTGTATATTATAGACATGATTGCATTGATATAGTGAGACCCTAATCCTTTTTATATGCAGATCTGTGCTATGTGGAAGAAATTGCAAAAGCGACCTATTGCAGGTCTTCCACAGAATATCCTTGTGCCAGTGGAAAGCAATACTACGGACGAGGGCCTCTTCAACTAACCTGGTAATATTATTTCGCCATAATACATTCTTAAACATTGTTAAAATATCGGTTATGCACGAATATAAGCGTTAAATCGTTTCGTAGGAACTACAACTACGGAGCTGCTGGTAAATATGTTGGACTTCCGCTGCTGAATAACCCAGATTTGGTTGCCCAAAAGCCAGACGTTGCATTCAAGACTTCACTCTGGTTTTGGATGGTGAACAGCAACTGTCACGCCGCCATGACTTCCACCGGCGGAAGAGGATTTGCTGGCACGATCAAAGCCATCAATGGTGGAGAATGCGGGGGAGGGCGTCCATCGGCTGTGCAGAGTCGAGTCGCTTCGTATCAGAAATTCTGTGGATGGTTGGGTGTCGCCGCCGGTCCCAACCTCTCTTGTTAGTATTCCTTACACTTTAGGTATATAAATAAATAAAGGTTGTGGGCATAATAAGGACACGAACAAGGTCGCTCACATTTAGCTACACCTACAATCCACTGTAACCCACAAAGGTTTCTTCATGTTATTAAGATAATATAGCCGATGAGGCATCTTATGTTAGAATGGAAAGCAATTTTGTGGATGCTTTGAAGGCGATTTGAATTATAGTGGCGGTATGACTAGAGAACACCATCTCAACAGAAACTGATCACACCTCTAAGCATTTATTCCTACACGAGGAATGGAATTCCCTTTGATTAACAACAGTTAGCTTTAAGAGAGTTTCATTTTGCTATGGCCTAATTAAAATTTCGGTAGGAAAGATAAAATTGTGTGCAAAGTATTATACATACAATTAGCTTAGATAAATGAGTCTGGATTATAAGTAACAAATGAAACAAATTTAAATATAATGTCTAGTTGTAGATGGCAAAATGATGTTTAAGATGTTAGGGATTGATTTGTCACAATGTTATGATTTTATGCTATGCTTAGATGATTGTCTCTAAATCTACGCATATGGAATTTACTTTCACAATTGTACAATTGATCTATCATGAATATTTCAACTTATACTCACAAGAATGAATTAAGAGAAAACTATCTATTGAATTTTTCTTGTTTGAATCATTTAAAATTTCAATATCAATAAGGCTAGATGTGTTTACAAACACTTTTGAAGAATTTTATCAATCATAAAAGTCATGTTATCGTTAATCAAAATCCTAGTTGAACTAATGTAATGAGTTTAGAACAATAATCATAGATAGTAAGAAAGCATGCAATAGGCCTAAGATGATGTCACAAGGAAACTATGAAATATTAATCTCTCTTTGAGCTCGTACACTCATTTTAACATTATGTTCATGATATTAGGATTGTTTTGAATTAATAAAAAAATTTATTTAAATTGAATGACATAATTTAGAGACCAATACAAATGTGCACTAAGTTAGGTCTTCATGCTTACACATAAAATTAAAATTGTAAAGTTTTTCTTTTTTTTCTTTTTTTTTTCTTTCTTTAAATTTACAACTACAATAATTATCTAGGTCAAGTTTGAACCCACTAATTTAATATAGGTTAATGAGTAATGTATGTAGGCATGAAAATTGATTTTCATGCATGTGTAATAATGAGATTAGGGTAGAGTGATGTTATAATCTAAGTTCATCCAAGAATATGTCACTAGTAGGATTATCATTAAATGAAAGTCATTCTAATTAAAAGAGGCCAAAAATAAGAGAAAATGACATGTGTATGTAATTTTCATCATTACATCTTCCTTCACATTGATTTGCATCCTAACTAACTAGGAAGATGGGTGAAAGTATAAAATAAGTAGTTAACATGGAAAAGGACAACATTTAATGTGCAAATTTAATGTTTGATAAACCCTCACAAGGATGTAGATCTCTTAAAACTTTATAGATTATTCTCGAGTTCCCACATATTGTGTTTTACATTAGAAATGAAAAAGAGCATGGAATGAGTAGCATATACTAGATTTTAAAGATATATAATAATTATAAATTTCTTAAAATAAAAGTAAAGAGGAGTAAAATATTTCATCTAATATAAAATATAGAAAATCTTCAACTTAGTCAAAATTTAAAAGGAACAACTAAAAAAAAAGCATGTTCAGTCTCCAACTACACAAAATAAGATATTACTCTATTGATAAGTCACAATAAATAATTTTGCTATGTAAAAACATATTGTTTATGGAAATTATGATAGTGAATACATTTTTTTATGATAAAATAATCATACTACCATAAATGTATCACTTAAATTTTTTACAAAAAAACATTCCTTAACCTTTGACTATTCTTAGCATGTTTATTTATTTAGTTGCCTATTTTATTCTTTTATTATTTGGGGACTTCATTTCTTGAAGATAACTAAAGATAGAGTTATATGTGGAAATTTTCTATTATAGGTGGAGTTGCATGTAGTTATTTTCCATTTCATATTGAGTTTGCATGGAATGTGAGCACTTTGGAGGTGCAATTATATTTTGGGAGGTGTAGGTTTAGTGGCAATTGGACATTGCAATATTACACGTGCTAACATATGGAAACTTATTGTTTTGCATCTATAGTGGTTTTGGCATGTTCCATGTCACATATTTAGCCTTGGGAATTGGATTTTAGAAATGTATAAATAATGCATTTTAAGATCCTATAGATTGAGCACTTGTATTTTAGAGCTGTAAATTCTTGTTTGTTGAAATATAGTTATGCTATTGAAATTACTCTAGAATCAAGAAGTGTGAAGAATCTTTCAACAAAGTAGCTATGCAATTATATTGTAATTTATTTGTTTTTGATGAATAATATAATTGAGCTATGGTTTGAATTGTTTTCTCTAGAAAATTTTTCCCCATGTAAAATTATGTGTTATATTTTCATTGCTTATCTATCTATGATATGTATTTGCATATTAAATTGTAACTTTTTAAGGTTTTAAAATATTTTTTTGCAGCTAATCTCTTGCTTAGATTGGTGTATGAAGCATCTTCCATGCACTCGACTTCATGTTAGTTTGTATCAGATCCTATCTAACTTTGTTTCCATTGTTGAGTTGAAGGGTATTTTGTACTGATCTTAGTTTAAAGGGAGTTTTGTAGAAGAATATTTTGTGACCTTTTTGCAAGTATAAGATGGAAAGAACATCTAGTAGAATTGAAATGGAGAAGTTTAATGATAGAAACATTGAGTTAGGTAAGTTGAAAATGGAGGATATGATCATGGAAACATATTTATGGGTTGTACTATATGGTACAAAACTAGCCAATATACCTTAAGAAGATTAGGATTTGATGGATTGGAAAGCCAAGGATTTGATAAGAATGTCCTAATGATTCCATGCTCTTTAATTTGATGAAGGGAAGATTGTAAAATATCTGTAGAATAAACTTGGAGATGATTTTCAAATGAATCTGGCTAGTATAAAACTTATTCCTACATAATAAATTGTATTCTTTGAAGATGGAAGGTGGAGAGTCGATTTTAGATTAACTAAATGCTTTTAATATTTTGGTAGCTCAAATGGGATTTATTGGAGACAAGACTAAAGATGAGGATTATTGTATGCTTCTATTATGTTCTTTTCCAGACTTGTGGGATCACCTAGTAATGGTTATTAGGAGTACTACCACCAATTTTAAGATGGATGATGTGGTTGCAACATTGTTATTCAAAGAGATGTGGAGGAAATCTTCAAAGATAAATAAGGTGGCCCCTTTTTTTAGTGGAAAATATAAAAAGAAAGGAAACAAAAAGGATGAGAAATCAAAATCCAAATTTCCAAGGAAATCTAAATATCCTAGGAAGTCCATGGTGAAATGTTGAAACTATGATAAAACTAGTCATTTCCACTAAGAGTGCAAGGAGGAAAATAAAAACAAAGGTAAAAATAATTTCTCTAATTTTGACTTTGATAAATCCTCTTCAAATGATGTAAATTCCTTTGTAATAGTGTTTGAAACCAATAAATTGGAAGATGTGTGACTACTAGACCTGGGTTTTTATATCCACATGACTTCACATAGGGGTTGGTTCTTGAAGTATGAAAAATATGATTGTGGGAAGGTACTGAAAGGAAGTTAAGCAAGCATAAGCAACTTCCTACACTAATATAAGTATCAAAGAGTTATAGATATTTTTTTTTAGCACCTTATAATATTATAGTTACAAATAAATGCACATTCAATAACATGTGAAATATATAACTGGACTATAGATTTTAGGGGTGTCAAATGCTATGACTCTCTTTTGCTCAATTAGGATCTTTCACCTAAAGGAAAGAGATAGATCACACACCACAAATTTAGGTGGTTCACTTAAACTAATGTATGTATGATGAAATTATACCTAAATTCAATGATCTAGATGCAACAAACTAGTAAAATCTATTGATTATTAAGTGAAAACTATTGAAATGTAACTTGTTGGAAAACACATTTTGTAATGCAAAAACACCTAGAAATGAAAGTAAACTACAACAAAAATGAATGAAACTGAAGAAGTGCGCTTGTAAACTTGTTGGAAACTTGAAATGAATTTTGCAATGTTGTTGATCCCGATTTTTAGGCCTAGTGGAACTCATTCGTCATTTTGGGTGAATTAGTCCCAGATTTGAGAAACTATTTCAGAGCCTATTTCAGACAAATGTGTATCCAAAACTGCAAAAAACCAAAATAAAGCCTGGTAATGGGACTTATTCACCACCCATGGTGAATGAGTCCAGTTTTGAAAGTTCGAAGATTCAAAGGTGGAAATAGGAGCCTTCGGTCTGCACTTTCTGCTTCTTCAAGTGTCTAATTCTGAAATTGTCAAATTCGGGCCTAAAAGTGAGATTTTGTTGATATTTTTCTTTAGAAAAAAAAGAGGAGACTTAAAAAATGTTGCAACTTGATTCTTAATGATTTCCAAGCTTCCAAGATGCCTAAATCTACAAACACACAAGAAGAGAAAGAGAAATATTGGATGTTAAGGCATGGGGTTTTTCCTTGGTCAAACCCCTTTTTAGGTAATTAAACCAAAATGATTGAAGAATGTAATGAAGAATGTAATGAACCATGAAACAATGAAGTCAATACCTTGCCATGATGTTTGATCTTGAATTTTTGTAGCAATGTAGGAATATTTTTCCCTTGAATGTCTTAGGAAGCTATCTTAATGACTTGCAATGATGAAACCCTAACTTGCTTGTCTTGACAAAGAAGATGAATGAATGATAAGAGATGTGTGAATGAGTTAGAAGGTTATGAATTAGGGTTTAGAGACTTGATTTTATAGGTAATTCACCTTGTTTTTATGAATTAGGCCAACATGAAGAAAAAAAACTTTAATTCCAAAATTTCTCTCTCAAAAGTAAAAAATGGTCCAAATAGGACTAATTCAACACCTCAGGTGAATTATTCCCATCTAGTAGGGACTGATTCACCACATATGGAAAATTAGTCTGAGAGAATCCCATTTGACAACTAGGATGCTAGGAAGTAAGGAACTAAGGTTTATATGATGACTTTGTTAGGTATTTCATCAAATTAAGCCTCGGGATGCATAAAATCTGGTAATAGTGGCCTATTAGTGATGATGTAAAGGTAAATTAGGGCTTGGGACACAAAATTGAATGTGAAAGTGTGATTAGATACACTTTACAACACTAAAATGAGATCTGCATAGCCTAGAAAGGCACAAGAACCAATGTGAATGTGTAAAACACATTACAACACTAGGTTACAGTTAAGTTTATTTTACAAGACTTCTACATTAATGTGAAGATGCATTTAAATACATTTTTTAATGTTGAATTAAGGGATAATGGGTTTATTAAGTCTAGAAAAGAGTGAAATTCTTTTACAACACTTTACAACACCTTAACAAGACATCAATAAATGCATTTTATTCAATTTGCAAAGGTCGAAGACCTAGTGTGGATGTGTAAAACACGTCACAACAGTAAATCAAGGCCTTATTAAGTCCAATTTATCATCAATTATTCCCAAAATCAAGCTAGTTTCCTTTTTTATGGTATTTTTAGCCCTGACTTTAGTGAGAGGGTGAGCTTGCTTCAAAATCACACTAAAGTAGACATTCAAGAGAGATCCGAGTGTACAAACGCATATGACAATGAATGACAAAGATCAAGAAGGTAGTTAAGCCCCCAAGGTCCAAGATCCTAAGTCAAACCATCAAGATATATAATCATGCAATGGCAAGAACTAAAGGAAAGAAAAATGAGGTGATGCACTCACTTTGGGGCCACACAATATTAGTTCATCTGTGGGGTGAGATATCCCAAAGAAGTGGTTTAGTGAGAAATTCATGCTAGTGTGTCAGCTTCCCACCATATAATGAGAAATTAATGCCAGTGTGTCGGCTTCCCTTTATACAAACCATACCAAAGTTATGCTCCTGATAACTTTGATAAGGCACCACAATGTAATGCTTTTTATAAATGTTTTGTTGAATGTTATGTAAAAATTTTGTTAAAGGGGATTTTTATTTGTTGAAGTAAGGTCTTCTTCTTAGGGATAATTGTGCCTAATGTCTCTAAGAGAGGACAATTCAGGGTGTTAGATCATTATGCATGGGATGCCTCATTAACATTAGGCCACTTCAATTGATCGTTATACCCTTGTCAGATTGTTATCCTTGGGATGCCTCATTCACATCATACCACTTCAGTTGATCATACACTATTGGAAGGAATCAAACCCAATGATGCCACCAAGGAGAGGACACATCACAAGAAAAAAAAAATTGCACCATGAAATTTTCCAAAAGTTGTCGTCTATGTATGCCCCCACTTTAAAGTGGTTGCTACACACCGTTCTGTGAGAAATTTCTTTAAAGTAGAAGAGGGTATGCGAGCTTACTTGAGAAATACCTATGCCAAGTCATATGTTTTTCGATAAGCTACATCATGAAGAAAGGGAGTATGTCACATGCAATTCAATCTTAAGACATTTTTTCCACATCCCAAGCTTCATCTTATATGTTCATGAAAGGATAACGATTAGCCAAAAGAGACAATGACAAGTGGCATACAATGACAAGGCTACTCAACCCTTTTCCCCCACTTAGTGTAGGAAAAGGGCGACTCTGAAATGGATGATGATATCCTTCCCCTTGTGATGAATGGAAAACATGCAGTAGTAAGTATGTTATGATCCTACAGCTATTGCATGGCAGGGACTAACAACTAATGTTATTTATTTTTAGAAGTAAACAAAGTGTCTACTTGATACATGTTTAATGAGATGTCTATGAGTTTAGGATGTACCAAGGTTACAATTGTCTTGGAAGAGTCTTGTGTGATAGTATTGATGTTGAGTGAACATTTGTTGGATGGGTTGATTTCTATGAAACAACAATTAGCAAGACCATGATTTGGTGCTTGTGTTTTATGCTCTATAGGGATATGGAGACCTTGTTTGATAGCATCACATCCATTCACAGGTTATTTCATAAGTTTTTCAGGTTCAAGGTTGGCTTTGATTGTATGCACTTTGTTAAATATGTGAGAAATGTCATTGTAACTTGAGTCGTATGAAATGTTATGCTTAGGTGGGTAAAGGATGAATTCGGGTTGTTTTTGAGTTTGTTTCTTGTGTGATGGTGGGTAAAGAATTAGAGGACTCTTTGGATGTCCCACGGGGTATATATGTGGTTCATTGATTGAGGGGGATCTAATGGACACTTGCACATTCATATCCTCAGCAGTCTTGGTTTGATGTATCCCTAAGGAAGACATATCATTTTCTTGCACCCTAATAGGCTTCCTAGGAGAAGAATTTGTAGGAGAATGGAAATCCAATTTTTTTTTACTTTCAAGGATTGGTTCTTCCAAAATGTCTTCATCATAAGTAATGGAGCTATCCATGGTTGAATTGTCTTGTTCTAAGATGTTTTCCCATATAATATTCTCATGATTCTTAGTGATTGGATATTGTAACACCATAATATCATCTTCACTAATAGGAGAGATATTAGGAGAGGGGAAAATTTGATTATTGTCCATAATCTCATTTTCTTGTGCCATAACATTTACCCTATTAGGAGATTTTTCAAGAGGTTCATCACATGTGATAGTTAGATGTTGTAAAGAAGCATCATCACAAATAGGGGAGACATCAATGGGAAGACAACTGGGATTTTCATGTGTGCCAATGATTGGATCTTCTTGTTCAAATAGACCCTTCCAATTGTTACGAACATTAGGAAGGAGAGAAATTAGGTTATAACTCTCAATCATTAGGTTTATTGATACCGACATATCCTCACAAATTTGTTTTTCATGATCATTCACAAAAGAATTGTCACAAATAGGGGAGGTGTTGGGAGATGAATGGAGACTAGGTAAAGTGGTGGAAATGCATTCATCTTGTATTGTTATACTATCTTCCCAAGGGGAATGAGGAGAAGAAGAAACAAGACCTTCATGATGCTCAATGATTGTACCTTCTTTCGCCAAGATACCTTCGTCACTAAAAGGAGAGGTATTAGGAGAAGAAAAAATGTGATCATCATCAGTATCTATGTTTGTATGTTCTTCTATCACATCATCCACACAAATAGGAGAGATAGGAGGGGGTGTAAGTTCAAGGATAACAATTCCATTTTCACTCTCTTGTGATAAGAGACTCTCATAACTAGGACATGCATTGAATGAATAACGATCATGCTTATTGACTAAATTTTTCTTTGCAAACTTGGAGAAGATTGAAACTAACATTTTGAAATAACAATCTATGCTAACTCAAAATGCAATGTAAAAGGCTGAAATGAAATGCAATTTTCAGATGATAATTGACTAATTATGCTATGCAACAATGTGGGAATGCAAATTTGAAATTAAGCAATGCATGAAATGAGCTAATTTAAGATAGATTTAGTAAAATGCATGTTACAAAAAAGCAATTAACTGATACAAATAGGTAATGGAAGCAATCAAAAGCTTAAAAGCAGGGTTTTGAGCTCTGTAAAAGGAAGTTTTAGGGGTGAAAAGGGACTAATTCGCCCAAGGTGGTGAATGAGTCCCAGTGGGGAATTTTTTCAAGATTTTAAAATATTTGTGATTGATTTTCATGTGTTATGTGTTCTATGATGTATACCTAAGTTAAAAATGTAGAATTTTAGAAAATTTAAATGAATTTAGATGTAAAAAATGCAACCTAAATGCACTTTTTATGAATGCAAAATTTGAAACCTATCATGCAAATGAATCCATGCAAGTTCTGTAATACAAGATCAATCCAAGGCTAGATCTATGATGAAGGACTCAAAATAAGAAAAGTATTTGAAACACAAGTTCACCAAAATGAACCAAATATTTTTGTGATTAGGGATGATATGTCTCTTTTGCTCTATTAGGGTCTTCCACCTAAAGGAAAGAGATAGATCCCACACAACAAATCTAGGTGGTTCACTCAAACTAATGAATATATGATGAAATTATACCTAAATGCAATGATCTAAACGTAGAAAACTAGTAAAAGCTATTGATTATTAAGTGAAAACTATTGAAATGTAACTTGTTCGAAAACACATTCTGTAATGAAAAAACACCTAGAAATGAAATTAAACTACAACAAAAATTAATGAAACTAAAGAAGTACACCTATAAAATTTATGGAGACTTGAAATGAATTTTGAAATGCTGTTGATCCTAATTTTTTTGCCTAGTGAGACTCATTCATCATTCTGGGTGAATTAGTCCCAAATCTGGGAAACTGTTTTGGAGACTATTCCAGATAAATGGGTATCCAAAACTACAGAAAACCAAAATCAAGCCTGGCAATGGGAATCATTTTCCACCCATGGAAAATGAGTCCACTTTTGTATTTTTGAAGATTCAAAGGTGGAAACAAGAGCCTTTAGTCTGCACTTTCTACTTCTTCAGATGGCTGATTCTGAAACTGTCAAATTCGGGCCTCAAAGTGATGTTTTTTTGATATTTTGCATTAGACAAAAAAGAGGATACTTAAACAACTTTTCAACTTGATTATTAATGATTTCCAAGCTTCCAAGATACCTAAATTTTCAAGCACAAAAGAAGAGAAAGAGAAATATTGGATGTTAAGGCATGGGGGTTTGCCTTAGTCAAACCCCTTTTTAGGTAATTAAACCAAAATGATTAAAGAATGTAATGAAGCATGAAATAATGGAGTCAATACTTTCCATGATGTTTGATCTTGAATTTATATAGCAATGGAGGAAGATTCTACCCTTGAATTTCTTTGGAAGCTATCTTGATGACTTTCAATGATGAAACCCTAACTTTCTTGACTTGAGAAAGAAGATGAATGAATGATAAGAGATGTGTGAATGAGTTAGGAGATGATGAATTAGGGTTTATAGACTTGATTTTATAGGAAATTCACCTTATTTTCCCATTAATTAGATACCTAAGGCTGACATGAAGAAAAACAAAACATAAATTCCAAAATATCCCACTCAAAAGTAAAAAAATGGTTCAAATAGGACTCATTCACCACCTTGGGAAAATCAATCCCACCTAACATGGATCGATTTTCCACAGATGGTGAATTAGTCCCAGAGGGGCTCATTTGATAGATAGGATGCTAGGAAGTAAGGAAATAAGGTTTATATGTTGACTTTGTGAGGTATTTAATCAAATTAATCCTTGAGATGCACAATATGGTGTAATAGGGGCCTATTGGTAATGATTTAAAGGTAAATTAGGGCTTGGGACACAAAATTCAATGTGAAAGTTTGACTAGATACACTTTACAACCCTAAAATGAGGTCCACACAACCTAGAAAGACACAAGAACCAATTTGAATGTGTAAAACACATTACAACACTAGGTTAAAGTTAAATTTATTTTACAAGCCTTCTAGATTGATGAGATGTAGTTAAATACATTTTATAATGTTGAATTAACAAAAAATGGGTTTATTAAGTCTAGAAAATCATGAAAGTCTTTTACAACACTTTACAACACCTTAACAAGACACCAATACACACATTTTATTCAGTTTGCAAAGGTCCAAGACCTAGTGTGGATGTGTAAAACACCTCACAACACTAAATCAAGGCCTTATTATGTCCAATTTATCATCAATTATTCCCCAAATCAAGCAAGTTGCATTTTTTCCTATGGTACAATAACCAATATAAACTATGATAAGATTCAAGTATAATTTTGGAAGCAAATAACAACATTTCAATAATCTTCAACCTGTTAGTTTGAAAATGCACTAAGGAATCAAGTATTTATATCCTTTCAACATGAAGAGAAGTTGGAAAAACTTCCTAAACCAAAATCCATTCCCAACTATGAACATGAGTTCATTATTATATATTTTCATAATCAGAACTCATAAATTAAGGCATTTTCTATTTCAAAAACACTTATCCTCAAAATTATCCATCATTGAACATGCAATGAGCCTATATGCATGCAAATGTATTCCATGTGTAGGCATCTTCATTATATGGGCCCTACTTTTCATATTCAGTAATAAATTCACATAGAAAGTTGTCATAGATGACTCTTACAACTATCTTACATTGTAATGCCAAGTTATTAGAGTCTGTCATAGTACATGAGGGTAAAAGTATAAAGTTGTGTCACACTATTTAAATGAAATGACCAACACTAATCAAAATTTTAAAATTGAATCACTAAAAAGTGACATATATTTTTTGAATTTTAAAATGATGAAATCTAATTAAATATTAATTTTGTAATATATTTGATACTTGTATTTTTTTATAAATATATATTATTTTTTTAATATAGTTTGTTTATAAGTTTACATAATAATTTAGTTGTTGAAAAATAAAGTTACAAGAGATGTCAAAAATTTTATCTAGTAAGTTTCACTATTTTCCTTCAATTTTCTAGTGTTCCTTTTTATAACTTGAAACTTTAGTGCATGGATACATTTTTTCCAATTTTGATAAATATATTTTTAAATAAATATTAAAATATGTGCATATTAAAACATGGTTGTTTCCATTTGACACAAATTTTCATATTATCTATTTATCTAAAATGGAAAAAAAATACTATATTGATATATATTCTTTTATCTAGTGCATCATATTTTTTTCAATTATTTAATAAGTCTAACTATTTTTTCTTGACATGGTAATCAATCTAGTATTTTGTGTTGATAACCCACTTTCAGTAAAAATAAAGAGTAAAATATACATAATAATTAAATTATATATATATATATATATGAAAATTATACTTATGGATCTAAAAAAGGGTATTTATATATTTTTCAATTAATTTATTTTTTTTGGTAAATTGTCCATCAAATTGTGTTACATATGCAGTTAGCCAACAATTTTAGTTGGAAAATTTTTGGACATATTTAACTTATCTATAATGAATCTTATAACATCATATGTTTGGCCAAAATTAATTTTTAGTTAAAAATACTTATATTCACTTGTGTTGATAAGTTGGTTGAAAGTGTGGCACAACTTCATATTTTTGTCTTGAAATGGTGGAAAATGGGATCTTTCCCAAATGTGTGTGTAAATGAGATGGATCACTAATTTTCCAAGCCCAAAATCACTTCAAATATGCAGAATAAGATGCTAATAACAACTAGAAATGCAACCTAACTATTATAGTAGCTATGGCGGATGTTTTTAGAGCATAAAAGTTGTGTATCTAGAGAGAGATGTTATTTTTGAGCTATGGAGGACTCATTCGCCTTCAGAGACGAATGAGTCTTTTCAATGTTTTGGAAAATTGATTTCAGGATACTATACCTTGATGTATTCACTTTTGAAATCCCAGTTATCAAGTTCTAGAAGCCTATGTTTAATTCTGTAGAACTCTTTTTGTGATCTTATACTTTGAATGAAAACTTTAGTAATTTTTCCACTTTAAAAAACTTGCTCCAAATCTTGCTCAACTTTATCGTCAACATGTAAATCTGCAAAAAAACACTTAAGGGCAAGAAGAACTTGTTGATTTTCTAGTGAATGATAGTTTTCCTCAATCAAACCCCTTGTAGGTAATTAAACCAAATAATGAAATGAAGCATGAAAGTGCAATAATGTAAATGATATCTCCTTAGATGATGTATTGTGAATCAAATGTGTAAACAATCATGGAGTGGCCATGCCATGAAGAATATAGATCTAGGATCCTTGAGAATGATGTGAACAATAGTTATAAAGAGATCTTCAATGCTACATAAAAAATCTTGGCTCAACAACATGAATGGATTAAACCCTTGACATGATGATATGACTTTGAATTGTTGTAATAAAGACTTGCAATCTACCTTGAAATGCCTTATAAAGGCTCTTGAAGTGCTCCAATGCTCTTGCTTATGATCTCATGAAGTCACACAAAATTGCTAGGTCTTGTTAGGATTGCTTAGGAGAAACAATGTGAATTAACTGCTTATTTATACTAAATTAGGAGATTAACCCTAAAATTCAAAGCATTAAGGTTGACACCAGATTTGAAAAGAAAGATAATTAAATTCTTACCAAAATGAAATTCAAATATTAGGGTATCATTTAGTGGGGGCCATTTGCCACCAAAGGAAAATGGGTCTATACCATAGAATAAAGGACCTCTTGCTTGACATGGGAATAATTCATGATAAATTGGACTTAATCAGGCCATGATTCGTGTGTTGTGAGGAATTTTATGCATCCACACTAGGTATTGGACCCTTGCAAATTGACTAAAATGCATTTAAGGATATCTTGTAAAGGTGTTGTAAAGTGTTGTAATATACTCACTTATTTCTAGACTTGATAAGCCCATTTTCCCTTAATTCAACATTATAAAATGTATTTAATTACATCTTCACATCAATCTTGAAGGTTTTTGAATTAAACTTAATGTTAAAGTAGTGTTGTAATGTGTCTTGCACATTCACATTGGTTCTTGTACCTTCCTAGGCTATGTGGACCTCATTTTAGTGTTGTAAAGTGTATTTAATCACACTTTCACATTGAATTATGTGTCCCAAGCCCTAATTGACATTTACATCATCACTAATAGGCCCCTATGGGACCCATTTTCCATATGTGGGGAATCAGTCCCATTTGGCCTAATTTTGATCTTTTAGTGGGAAAAAAGTGAAATTTAAGTTTAATCTTATTTCATGTCAACTTGTGATGATGTATTAATGGGTAAAATAGGTGAATTTCCTATAAATATAAGTATTTTTACCCTTATTCACATCTCTTAGAATTATTCATCCACCAATCTTCCATCTCAAGTCAAGCAACTTAGGTAAAATCATTTCAAGTCACCAAGATATCAATTTTTAGACATTCAAGGGAAAATTCTTCATGTTTTGCTATAGAATTTAAAGATCAAATATCATGGAAAGGTAATCGACTCCATTATTGCATGTTTCATCTCATTATTTCATCATTTTGGTTTAATTACCTAAAAGGGGTTTGACCAAGGCAAACCCCCATGTCCTAACCTTCAACATTTCTCTCTCTTTCCTTGTGTGTTTGTAGATTTAGGTCTCTTGGAAGTTTGTAAATCATTAAGAATAAATTTTCAAGGTTTTCCAAGTCTTCTCTTCATTCAACAAGTCAACATATCAATAAAAACTCACTTTTATGTTTAGAAATTAGAGTTTCAGAAGCATACACCTATAGAGAATCAAAGTGTAGATCGAAGGCTTCGGATTACACCTTTGAATGTTCAAAAATTGAAAAGTAGACTCATTTTCCATGGGTGTCGAATGCATCCCACTCCAAGGTCAATTTTTGGTTTTCTGTATTTTTAGATAACCTTTTGTCAAAAACAGGTTCTGACACAGTTTTGCAAAACTAGGACTAATTCACCCAGAATGGAAAATGATTCCCACCAGGTCTAAAAATCAGCATCACCAGCATTCCAAAATCCATTTCCAGTCTTATTCCACATTACAAGTGCATGCTTTCAGTTTGGTTCATTTATGTTTAGCTTTGCATTCTTTTTCTAGGTGTTTTCTGCATATCACATTGTGTTTTCAAACATCACTTGTTTCTTAGGTTTTGTATTCATAATCATTCAATTTCTTAGCATAGTTGAACTTATATCATCTCATTTAGCCTTAATAACATCATACACATCCTAATTTGAGTGAACCACCTAGAATTTTGAGTGGGGTTTACCTCTCTCCTTTTAGGTGAAACACCCTAAGAGTGTAATTGAAGTCTATAAATCCCTACCCAAAAATCTAAGGTTCAAGGTCCCAGATAAGTTTCTAGGACTAAGCTTTAGGGAGCTGAAAGGAGGCAAAAATCCCATTCCAGATCAACTTAGAAAGGGGGTCCTATTAAGGGAGGACCAATTTTCCATTAAGGGTGAATGGGTTCTGGCTCAACTTACTAGGGCCAAAGTGTTCCCAAAGAAATAATTTGATATTTAATTTATAATTGTCAAGAGAGATCCTTGAGAGGTAAAAATTAAGGATTAAAAAGGTAGTTAATAACTCCAATAAACTACAATGAATTAAGACCACCTAGATAAGTGTGAAAGTGCTTTAAAACACTTTACAACACTTAAATAAGGTACAAATTATGCTTATTTTATTTCTAGGAAGGGGCCCATAAGGTTTAATTAAGGAAATAAGTCCTAGAAAAGTGAAAAAGTGAGTTACAACACTTAACAACACCCTTGCAAAGGACCAATTAAAGTATGTTTTAGTCAAATAAAGGTCCTAAAATGATGTGAATGTGTAGAATACATTACAACACCACTGTAAGACACCATTAGTTTTGTTTTAATGTCAATTATCCAAATAAGTAGGGAAAAGGAAACTTTTTCTATTATGACATTTTTCCCCCACTTTATTGAGGGGATTACTCCATGTCAAACTCACAATAAAGTAGAAATCCAAGACACTTTAGTATGTAGCAATAACAAAGATACATGATCATACTCTATGTGCCATAGAAAATTGGACCCTCTTGAGAAACAACATTTAATTATCTCATACCCCAAAAACCCACCTTCAACAATTAGTAGTGGGACCAATTCGCCACCTTAGGTGAATGAGTCCCCTCTAGTGGGACCCATTCACCAAGGGTGGCAAATGAGTCCCCTTTGAGGGAAAATTCAATTTTGAGCAGGAAGTGGATTAATTTAACTTAAATTTCTTGTGACTATTGTCCTCTTAGGTCTAAATAATAGGAAAATAAGGTGTTTTTCCTATAAATACACATTTTATGTCATTTTTCACATTTTTTTTTGTCATTTTTCAAGAGAAATTTCAAAAGTCGAGTCTTCTACAACAAGTCTTATGAATAAAAGTTGAAGTTTTAGGGCAACAAACTAGGTTTTTTGTAGGTCTCACTCTCTTGGTCAAGAATTCAAAATTGCAAAGGGTTGATGATGGATGCCTATGGTGAACCATGAAGAAATCTAGGGTGAGGAAATGAAACTAGCCACTAAATCACACCTAAGGACTTGGTTTCATATTGATTCCAACTTCCATTTTCACTCTATCTTAATATTAAGGTTTTCATTTTGTTTGTTTAACATTTTCATATCATTTCATTCCTATTTTTCATGTGTTGTAAGGTTTCTAGGGTTGTGATCTTACATCATATGAATCATCTTCGAATTTCTTATTCTATATCAATAGAATAGGATTTTTGTTATGATTCAGACTTTCCTAGTCTTTGACACATCTAAGGATATGGTTTTATGTAGATTTTTCTCCATTCAAGGTTTAATTACCCAACTAGGGGTTTGACCAAGGAAAACCTCCCATTAGAAAAATAATTTTAATCCATTTTGCAGGAATTTTCTAAGATCTACAGTCCTGTTTCTATCAAAAATTGATGTGCAGGTGTGAAGTTATAGAATATAAATTTAAAGTTGCAGAAATTCCAAAGTGGACTAATTCACCATGCATGGCAAATGAGTCCCTCCTGAGGTGAAAATTTGAGTTAGATGTAGATCTAGGTTCTTGACTGATAGAAAATAGTTTATGTGGAGAAAAGTCTTGACTTGGGACTGATTCGTCCAGGGTGGTAAATGAGTCCCAATTAGCTCAAATTCAATTTTCATCAATTTTCCATATTGTTTTCTAGTGTTCCTTAGTTTCCCAGGTGCACAACTTATGAAATACAATATTTTTTTTAGTTTAATTTGCATTTTTGCTCATCCTTTGAAGCTTTTTACAAACAACACTATGTTTTCAAACATAACATAGATCTTAGTTTTTCTTTCATAATCAATCATATAAATGACTTAATATGCATTTATTTTACTTCATTTATCTTAGACAACATCACACAACATTATTTGAATGAACCATTAGCATTTTTGGGCCCTATCTCTCTCCTTTTAGGTGAAAAAGCCTAGAAGAACTAGAGAAGTACATAGGAACCAAAATCAACGGTTCATTTTGGTGAACGTGCATTTCAAACATAATAGATTTTTTATTCCAATTACATCTTGCATATTAGACTTCATTTGCAACAACATTCTATTAGGGTATTGTTGTGTTTTTGCATTTTACAAAGAATTGCATTAGTGAAAGCATCATTTAGAATTCTTTATTGCATCTTGTTTCATTGAATCAATCCAAAATTCTACATTTTCATTCTTTCTTTGTATTGTATAGATTTTATAACCTTCAGAAAACTACAAAAAAATTAAAAAAATCATAAAAGATACCTGCTCTGGGACTCATTCGCCACCTTGGGCGAATCAGTCCCTCTGTAGTTTCTAAGCATAATTTCCATATTTTCATTTATCTCAGTTTATTTTTTTGTTTTCTACAATTTCTTTTCTATTACAGTTTAGTTGTTTTTGTTTTCATTAGCATAAGTTTCACTTCTTTTCATGGAATTCATGGATGGTTTTAGATCTTTGAAAATTTCCTTTTCTGTTTTCATTCCTAGCTCTTTTAGATCAGATTCATCAATACATAAAGACACAAAAAATGAAACATCAAACCATTCCTTCAAACACATTATTTAAATTAGAAACAAAATCTCATCGAAGCCTTTTAGTAGTGATGATGTTGACAAGTTAGATGAAGTTCTTCAGGAATTTCTCTAACTCACTTCATCCTCTAATGCTTGCAATGAGAAACCTAAACCCCTTAATAATAAAATCCCCCTCACACCTTTTGTGTGTGATGACTATAATTTTTTAGATGAAGCCCTCCAAGACTTCATCTCGCATAAGCCATCCAATAAGGCTTGTGGTGACCAAATCACAATAACGAATTTTAACACCTCTAGTGCTGCTCTTGAACATCTTAAAACACTTGACGATAATTTACCCTCAAACCTTTTAGTTGTGATGATTTGCATTTAATAGATGGGTCTCTTCAGGATTTCATCTCACCCAACTCATCCACTTTGGTTTGTTGTGAGACCTCACAAACTAAGGACGTTAATGTAATCCAACCTAAACTTATCCTTTACCCACCCTCACATAAACTTCACCCCTCTAAAAGACCCCGATACACCATTTACCCTCCTAACACCAATGAATCACAACAATCTAGTAATGATATTGTTGCTCATACATATAACACCCAAAACACTTGCAATTGCCACAATCAACCCCACCCTCTTTACCCTTACCCAATCCACCTAGTGCTCCTCACTATAGCCCACACACAAAGGAATATGATCTTGTTGAACAACTAAAGAATAATCCTTCCCAAATTTCCCTTTTGGATTTTCTTCAAAACTCACCAAATTATCACAACATTCTTCAAATAGCATTAAAAAAATAACAATTCCTTCTGGTACCACCCCAAATGATGTGGCAGCTCTCATCCAAAAACCAAATCTTTGTTGGTGTAATTAATTATTTAATTACACTTTAGCATAAGTTTGCTTAGGCATATTTAATTCCTAAGTTATAGATTCTTATCCTTATCTTGTTGAGCTGTCTTTTTGCTCAAGATAAGATTAGGGTTTTTTTTTTATCTTTATTGCATCATTTCCTTTTTGAAGGATTTTGTATTATTTGTAAAAAAATTACATTCAATAATCTATTATGCTGATTTTTGCTTGCAGAAACTTGCTCTGAGAGTTTACAGATTTTGTTCTGAATATCTGTTGCATATGATAGGTGATTGCTTGTAGGTGATTCTTGGGGACTGTGAAGTTGGTTTTTCAACTTCTACATGGTATCAAAGTTCTAGACCTATTGCTACCTGTTCATGTTTTGAAGATATTCTCTCATAGCGTTTCTTTTGTGTAAGGGATTGAAGCTATTTTTTATTTTTGCTTCATAAATCTAGCTTCCACTTAGTCGTAGGAAAAACGATTTCTGGATTTTGTAGCCAGGGTCGAAATATGAACTGGGTATCTTTTATATTTTTGATATCTTGTACGGATCTAGAGAAAATTTCTGTAAAAAAATATGCGTGCATCATTTTTCTCTTGGCTGAAGGTTTAAAAAAAATAAAATTTCATCTTCTACTTGCTGGATCAAAAACGATTTCTGGATTTTGTTCTTACCTTCAAAATATTTCTGGGTTTCTATATTTTTCCACTCATTGTGAACAGATTTTGCATAAATTAAATCACAAGTAAACGTTTTTTTTGCTAGAAAACCCATTTCCTGCAGGCTAAATTCAGTTTTTTAAAAAATTCATAACTTTTGGCCATGGTGTCATATTTTCACAAATGAGATATCATCGAAAAGCTAGTTCTAGCCTCTACATAGATCTGAGGTCCTTTTTAATCATGGAGGCAGATGTGAACATTGGTTTGTGCATGCACATTTTTTTGTTTTCATGCACTAGGTTTACATTTTTTCCATAGTTTATTCATGTTTTGCATTCTCTCCTTTTAGAATCATTGGGTATTGTAATAAATGAACTTAGATAAAGTTCCATTAGGGGGTTTTGTTGCATAATAATATGATTAGAGTGTGCATGCACTTTGATCCCCATCTTCATCTTGATTTGATGGAAGCTTGCATGGGTTTTCTGGTTTCCTAGTTTCTTTTGGCCACTTTTTTGCTCATTGCTTGACACATATTAGATTCATCGGTTCACACTTCAGATTGGGAGTTTATGGTTATTGATCTGCACTAGTTCAGATCCTTCTCAGTTTGAGGGCCATGTTTTTATGGTTAATGTTCCAGAGTCTTCATGGAACTCCTTCCTATGGAAGAGTTTTAGTCACAGTTTCCAGATTCTGTCATCATTTCATCTACTGTTGCTTCACAGATTCCAGGGTTGTTCTAGTTTGTAAGTTTTCTAGTGTTTTGTGGCATCAGATCTGTTATCACATTATGATTCTATTTTTGGTTTCAGTTGTAGAAAAAAGTATCTTTCCTTGCTTGTCAGATTGCGGTTCCAATTTTACTCCACAGTGTTCTTCCAGTGCTTCTTTGCAATAGTCATCTCATTGTAGGGGGGTTTTTGTCCCACTAGGTTTTCCTTCTCTACCTCATCATTGCATTTTTAAATGAGTACTTGATCAGGCCTTGTTGCCGGGACTCATCTTTGCATAATAATTTTATTCTCCCTAAGTTGCACTTATGGGGGGTGTTGGTGTAATTAATTATTTAATAACACTTTAGCATAAGTTTACTTAGGCATATTTAATTCCTAAGTTATAGATTCTTATCCTTATCTTGTTGAGTTGTCATTTTTCTCAAGATAAAATTAGGGTTGTTTTTTCTTGCTTTATTGCATCATTTCCTTTTTGAAGGCTTTTGTATTATTTGTAAAACAATTACATTCAATAATCTATTATGCTGATTTTTGCTTGCATAAACTTGCTCTGAGAGTTTACAGATTTTGTTTTGAATATTTGTTGCATGTGATAGGTGATTGCTTGCAGGTGATTCTTGGGGACTGTGAAGTTGGTTTTTCAACTTCTACAATCTTGACATTACTTTCCATCAACATGAGTTTCCTTGTTTGGAGTTGTGTAAACAACATGATGCCTTTATGATCATTGCTTGCTTCAATCATATAGGTATCAAACACACTCTCATAGATAATGGTTTTTCCCTTAATCTGTGTAGTGTCAATCTCCTTGATCGATTAGATGTTGACAGGTCACAAATAATACCTAATTCCATCTCCATTCGAGGATTTGATAGTACAACAAAGCTACCGCTTGGGATAATCACTTTTCCTATTACAGTTGGGGTGGCTACTTTGTAAACTCCTATCCATGTCATGCCTTATGATCTTTTGTATAATCTTCTTTTAGGCCAACCATGGATTCATGAGATGAATGTAGTGCCTTCAACCCTTCATTGTATTATGAAATATGTCCATAACAATCATATATATCAAGTTGAAATCGACCTCGAGCTTGAAAGTTTCCTGCACCTTGAAAAACGGGTTACAAGTCCTTTGAAAACATTAATTCCAACATCCAATATAGACCCTCTTCAAATTGAGAAAAATGATAAGGAATTGGTATCTAAATTTTTTGGTGACAATTAGGGATCCTTAGAATTCACACCCTCATCTATGGGTGAATACATACTCACACAAAAGAAAGGCGAGAAACAAAAACAACTAATAATTATGTCCACTCAAAATTATGAACAATCTTCTCCAACATCTATATCCTATAATCTGGATGACAATACAACATACACAACAAATTTTGATGAGATAGATTATAAATCCCCACCTACTCCACATGAAATGGAAAGACTTTATGGAAAAGGCTATAAATTTGTAAAACAATTATGCTATACTAGAAAAGGGTGTGGAAAACATGACCAAGGTATTCATGTCCTTATTAAACCTAATACATAAGAAAATAAAGCCAGATTGGGATATTCTTTTTCTAAATCAACCAAAGCTACTCAACAACCATCTTTGAATAGTAATGCTATAACATGTCAACCACAACACAAACTCACAATGAAACATCTCAATTTTCTCGATATAACGTTACCACCTTCATGTGAGTATGTGGAAAGCGATGAGGCTTTGAAACAAATGTTAGGTGCTTATGATAACACATCCTCGCTTACTTACATGAACAACATTCCTCATACCATGACCACTACCGAGCAAGAAGCAAGTGATATCACTGAAGAGCTATCTAAGTTTGAACATCCTAAATCCAATGAACTCCCTCGAGGAGATACAGTTGATGTGCCAATGAAAATTAATGATAAAGTTATTAGGATTGGGAAGTTCCTTGATGATGAAGAACAAGAAGACACCACCACTTTACTTCATGATTTTCCAAAAAAATATACTTGGAAATATTCTGATATTATAGGAATTGACCAAAAAATTGTGATGCATAACATTGTCGTTGTTGAAAATGCTAAACCCATTTGTCAAAATATCAGAAAAATGCATCCTAACATAGCCTTGTGTGTTAAAGAGGAGCTTGAAAAAATCCTTGATTCAGGCTTTATTAGACCTATTGATTATTCCCCTTGGATCTCAAACATTGCCACAATTGCAAAACCCAATAATCATATTAGGATATGCACATATTTTCAAGACTTGAATAAAGCCTCTTTAAAAGATGATTTCCTGCTTCCTAATATAGACCTGATCATGGATTCAACTGTTGGACATGCTTTTTTGTCATTCATGGATGGATTTTCTAGTTATAATCAAATCCTTATTAAACCTCAAGATCTATACAAAACTTCCTTTACAACTATTTGGGGAACATTTTGTTGGGTTGTGACGCCCTTCGATCTAAAGAATGTCAACACAACTTATCAACGTGAGATGATATTAATATTTAATGATTACATTCACAAAATTTTGGAAGATTATGTCGACGATATCCTAGCTAAATCATTAACATGACATGATAATGTAAATGTCCTTCACAAAATCTTCAAACGAATACACAAATACAGTACGTGATTGAATCCAAAAAAGTGTCTTTGACATAGATAATGGTAAAATTTTGGGGTTTTTCATATCTCATAGAGGCATTCAGGTGGACACAAATAAAATCAATACAATCATTAACATGCCTCCTCCTAGGAATATTTCTCAGTTGCACATGTTGCAAGGTTGAGTTCAAGCTATCTGTCATTTTTTTGCATCTTTAGCCAATCACACATTACCTTTCATGCATCTCCTAAAAAAGGATGTCCCTTTTGATTGGGATGAGGATTGTAAATAGGCTTTTGGGAGTATAAAGGAATACCAAGCCACTCGAGCTATTTTACAACTTGTTGTGCCACATAGAATGTTCATCTTGCACATCACCACATCTGACCATGCTCTTATAGCATTGTTGGCTCATAACGAGGATAATGGTAAAGAACACCATGTTTATTACATTAGTTGGACCTTAATATATTATGAAACACTGTGTCATAGAAAAAAGGACCCTTTGCTATACATTGGATTAATTCCTGATAAATTGGACTTAATGGGGCATTGATTTAGGCATTGTGAGGCATTTTATGCATCCACACAAGGTCTTGAACCCTTTCAAATCGAATAAGATGCATTTAACAATGTCTTGTAAAGGTGTTGTAAAGTGTTGTAAGATAATTTCACACTTTTCTCCCTAATTCAACATTATAAAATGTGTTTAATAACATTGTTACTTCAATCTAGAAGGCTTGTAAAATAAACTTAATGATAAATTAGTGTTGTAATGTGTCTTGCACATTCTAATTGGTTCTTGTGCCTTCCTAGCCTATGTGGACCTCATTTTAGTGCTATAAAGTGTATTAAATCACACTTTCACAATGATTTTTTGGTCCCAACCCCAATTTTACATTCACATCATCACTAATAGGTCCATATTAACTGATATTGTCCATCCCAAGTCTTGAATTGATCAAATACCTGACAAGGTTGCATTTTAGATCTTATTTTCTTATCTCTTGGCATCTAAGTTGTCAAATTGGTCCCTATGGGACCCATTCACCATACATGGTGAATTATTCGAATCCAAGTGGGACCCATTCGGCATGTGTGGTGAATGAGTCCCATTTGGTGCAATTTTGACCTTTGAGCATGAATAAAGTGAAATTTCATTTTAATTTTGCTTCATGTTGGCTTGTGATGATGTATTAATAGGTAAAATAGGTTAATTGGATATAAAATAACCTCTCTAAACTCATTTTTACATTCATGAACTTAATTCACATCCATTCTTCACTATTCATCCACCAATCTTCCATCTCAAGTCAAGCAATTTAGGGTTTTGTCATTTCAAATCATTAATAAAGCTTCTAAGGACATTAAAGGGTTGAATCTTCCTCCATTGTTGCAAAAATTCAATATCTATCATTATGTAAAGGTAATAAATTCCATTATTGCATGTTTCATTTCTTTCTTTCATCATTTTGGTTTAATTACCTAAACAGGGTTTCACCAAGGCAAACCCCCATGCCTTAACATTCAACATTTCTCAACCTTGTCTTGTGTGTTTGTAGATTTAGGACTCTTGGAAGCTTGGAAATCATTGAAGATCAAGTTGAAAGGTTTCTTAAGTATTTTTTTTCATTCAAAAAGTCAAAATATCAACAAAATCTCATTTTTAGAACCGTAAATTAGATTTTCGAAAGCAGACACCTGTAGGGCGTCAAAGTGTAGATCAAAAGCTTCAAAATCCACCTTTGATAATCTAGAAATTCAAAAGTGGACTCATTCATCATGGGTGGTGAATGAGTCCCATCCCAAGGTCAGTTTTTGGATTTTTATATTTTTAGATACCCTTTTGTCAGAAACGGGTTTCGGTACAGTTTGGCAGAACTGGGACTAATTCGCCTAGAATGGAAAATGAGCCCCTCTAGGCCTAAAAATCAGCATTAGTAGTATTTCAAAAGAAATTTATAGTCTCTTTCAAGGTTCGAGTTGCACACTTTCAATCTGATTCATTTTTAGGTGATTTTGTATTACACAATGTGTTTTCCAACATAGCATAATTCTTAGATTTTGTATTCATAATCAATCAATTAGTTCATATAACTGCATTTAGATCATCTCATTTAGCTCATATAACATCATACATGAACATGCTTTGTTGTCATTCATGGATGGATTTTTTGGTTAGAATAAATCCTTATTAACCCTCAAGATCAATACAAAACTTCCTTTACAACTGTTTGGGGAAAATTTTGTTGGGTTGTGATTCCCTTCTATCTAAAGAATGCTGACACAACTTATCAATGTGAGATGACATTAATATTTCATGATTACATTCACAAAATTTTGGAAGATTATGCCGACGATATCCTAGCTAAATGGTTAACATGAAAAGATAATGTAAATGTCCTTCACAAAATCTTCGAACAAATACACAAATACAATATGTGATTGAATGCAAAAAAGTGTGTCCTTGGCATAGATAGTGGTAAAATTTTGGGGTTTTTCATATCTCACAGAGGCATTGAGGTGGACACAAAGAAAATCAATTCAATCATTAACATGCCACCTCCTAGGAATATTTCTCAGTTGCACACGATGCAAGGTCAAATTCAAGATATCTTTCATTTTGTTGCATCTTTAGCTGATCGCACATTACCTTTCACGCATCTCCTGAAAATCGATGTCCATTTTGACTAGGATGAGGATTGTAAATAAGCTTTTGGGAGTATAAAGGAATACCTAGCCACTCCAACTATTTTACAACTTGTTACGCCACATAGACCATTTATCTTGTACATCGCTGCATCTTCCCATGCTATTACAACATTGTTGGCTCAACATGAAAATCATGGTAAAGAACACCATGTTTATTACATTAGCCGAACCTTAATATATTATGAAACACTATTTTGTAGAAAAAAGGACCCTTTGCTTGACATGGGATTAATTCATGATAAATTGGACTTAATGAGGCCTTGATTTAGGTGTTGTGAGGCATTTTATGCATCCACACTAGGTCTTGTACCCTTGCAAATTGAATAACATGCATTTAACAATGTCTTGTAAAGTTGTTGTAAAGTTATGTAAGATACTTTCACACATTTCTCCCTAATTGAACATTATAAAATGTGTTTAATAACATTATTACTTCAATCTAGAAGGCTTCTAAAATAAACTTAATGATAAATTAGTGTTGTAATGTGTCTTGCACATTGACATTGGTTATTGTGCTTTCCTAGCCTATGTGGACCTCATTTTAGTGTTGTAAAGTGTATTAAATCACACTTTCACATTGATTTTTGTTTCCCAACCCCTATTTTACATTTTCATCATCACTAATAGGCCCCAATTAACCCATATTGTGCATCTCAAGGCTTCAATTAATTAAATACCTAACAAGGATGCATTTTAGATCTTGTTTCCATATCTCTTGGTATTTAAGCTATCAAATTGGCCCCTATGGGACCCATTCACCATACATGGCACATTATGTGTGGTGAATGAGTCCCATTTGGCTCAATTTTGACCTTTGAGCAGGGATAAAGTAAATTTCAATTTAATTTTGCTTCATGTTGGCCTGTGATGAAGTATTAACAGGTAAAATAGATGAATTTTCTATAAAAACAACTCTCTAAATTCATTTTTACATTTATTAACTTAATTAACATCCATTCTTCATTATTCATCCACAATCTTCCATCTCAAGTCAAGCAATTTAGGGTTTTATCATTTCTAATCATTAAGAAAGCTTCTAAGGACATCAGAGGGTTGAATCTTCCTCCATTGTTGCAAGAATCCAAGATCTATCATCATTTCAAGGTAATAAATTCAATTATTGCATGTCTTATTACTTTCTTTCATCATTTTGGTTTAATTACCTAAACAGGGTTTGACCAAGGCAAACCCCCATGCCTTAACATTCAACATTTCTCAATCTTGTCTTGTGTGTTTGTAGATTTAGGACTCTTGGAAGCTTGAAAATCATTGAAGATCAAGTTGCAAGGTTGCTCAAGTCTTCTTGTCATTCAACAAATCAAAATATTAAAAAAAATCATTTTTAGACCTATAAATCAGAGTTTGGGAAGCAAACACCTAGAGGGCATCAAAGTGCAGATAGGAAGCTTTGGAATCCATCTTTGAAAATATAGAAATTGAAAAGTGGTCTAACTCATCATGGGTGGTGAATGAGTCCCAACCCAAGGTCAGGTTTTGAATTTTTATATTTTTAGATACCCTTTTGTCAAAAATGGGTTCTGGTATAGTTTAGCAAACTTGAGACTAATTCACCCAGAATGGTGAATGAGTCCCTCTAGGCCTAAAAATCAGTATTAGTAGTGTTTTGGAAGCAATTTATAGTCTCCTTCAATGTTCGAGCTGCACACTTTAATTCTAATTCATTTATGTTGCAGTTTTCCATTCATTTTTAGGTGATTTTGTATTACACAATGTGTTTTCCAACATAGCATAATTATTAGATTTTGAATTGATAATCAATCAATTAGTTCATATAACTGCATTTAGATCATCTCATTTATCTCATATAACATCATACATAACATAATTTGAATGAACCCTTAGCATTTTTTGTCCTATCTCTCTCCTTTTAGGTGAAAAACCCTAAAAGATCTAGAGAAGTCCATATGAACCAAAAATGTACAATTCATTTTGGTGAACCCAATTTTTGAATGCTTTATCGACTGATTTGGAGTCCTTTCATCATCAAAAATATAGCTTGCATTAGGTTTTGCATGATTCATTTGCATGTTAGATATTAAATTTTGCATTCATAAAAAGTCCCTTAAAATTGGATTTTTATCATCTAAATTCATTTCACTTTTTGAAATTATGCATTTTTACTTTAGGTCTATATCATAGCACTCAGGAAAAATAAAAAATCATTCAATATTTTTTGAAAATTTTGAAAAAAGTCCATAATGGGGATCATTCGCCACCCTAGGCGAATCAGTTCCTTCTGACCCCTGAAATAGCATTGTACATAACTCAAAACTCTATTTTTCAACTTTTGTTTGGTTCCTTAACCTACCTATATCAGTTAGTTGCATTTATGTAACATGCATTTCATAAAATCCTGCCTTAATTAGCTCATTTCATGCATGTTTTTACTTTCAAGTTTGCATTCTCTTCTTGTTACATCTCATAATCTGTGAATTGTCACCTTTTAAATCTGAAACATTATTCTTCATTTGCATATTTTCTTTCACATTGTTACATTTCAAGATTGTAGATTAATAATTCCATCATGTTTTCATTACAAAATTCTATAGTTCTCATCTTGCATGTTCTCTTTTTAGATATTATTGCATGTTGTAAGCAACTTTTGTTAAAAGCACATGAATATGAGGTCCTTTCTCCTCTCTTTTTATTCATCATAGATCCCTCTCCTAGTCCCCCTTTTATGGATGGGGTTGGTTTAGTGAAATAAACCTTGGATATTCATACCACTTACATTTTTTCTTCTCCTATTATCTCTCACACTTGTGAAGCAAATATTTTAGTGCTAGAAGAACTAATTAATGAGAGTTGCGACAATATGAGTTGTTTCTCTCTTCTTACCTCTCCTATTAGACATAAAGTTACTACAAAAGAGGACATCACACTAAGTAATCATGACGATCACACAACACAACACAATGATGAGACCATAGATTCATATCCCAACTCTTTCCCTATTTGTGAGAGTGTTTTTGAGAGTAATCATGGCAATCACATTATTTGTGAGGAGGATATGTTGACATTAGATGATCAAATCTTTAAGACCTATGACAATCCTCTTTATTTTTCTTCCCCTATTTTGGAAGACATTGTTGGATAAAGGGAGGTAATCAAAGATAATAATGAGAATCTTCTTGCTCCCTTTCCCAATGTTTCCCCCATCCAAGAATACATAATTCATCAAAAGGATCCAATCATTGAAAAGAAAGAATGTGACACTTTTTCTTCTCTTGATCCCTCTCCCACTTGTGATGAAGCTACTTTGCACATTTCAATCTTAGATGAACATATTACAAGCTCTCCTAGTAGGGTAGATAATATGGAATAAGAGAATGAGACATTACCAACACTGAATGATAGCATATAGTCTTTCCCTAATCTCCCCATTATCAATAATCAAACACATTCAACCATTAATAACTCCCTTGGTTGTGATGAAGTTATTTTTGATGAACCAAGCCTTAATTGTCATGAACATGTGGTTTGTTGTTCTCCTAAAATCTCTCCTTCTAGGGAGAATATCATGGTTCTAGAAAATGACAATAATCATAAAGTATTCCCTTCCATAAACAAGTGGTTTTTTATTGCCCCTCCTTAGAGCTTCATCAAACCAAGACCGGCGAGGTTATGAATGCACAAGTGTCCATTAGATCCCCCTCGATCAATGGACCTCATCCACCTTCGCACAAACATACCATGTGGGACATCCTAAGAACCCTCTAGTTCTCTATCCACCTTCACACAAACAATAAAATCAACATAAACCTCAACATATTCTTTACCCACCTTCACTTAAATTTCACCCCTCTAACCAACCCCGATACACCCTCTACCACCCTAAAACCAATGTGTTGTAAAAATATAGTAATGATACTATTGCTCATACATATAACACTTGAAATAATCTACAACTGTTTCAACCAAACCCTCCCTCCTTACCTTTACCCAATCCACCTAGTTCCCCTCACTTCATCCCACACATCAAGGAGTATGATCTTGTTGAACAACTTAAAAAAAACTCCTACCAAGATCTCTTTATGGGAAACTTATTCAAGCCTCCCCTCACTATCACAACATGATCTAGTCTACTTTGCAATAATTTCCTATCCCTTATAATGTGCAACTAACTAACATTGCAGCCTTAATCCAAGGAATAAATCCTGACGTTGTTTTCCGCCAAAGTGAGCTTCCTCCTTTGGAAGTACAAAAACAAAATGAAGCTCTTATGATTATTTTTCAATATGAATGAACAAGGATTATGAGAACTCTTATCAATACTGGTTCCACTCTTAACATATGTGGAGTAACCCTTCTCAATAGGTTTGGTATCGATGGATCAAACATCCAACTCGATTCTCTATCTATTAGGGGATTTGAAAATCTAAGTAAACAAATGCTTGGTGTTTCCACTTTACCCCTTATAGTTGGAGTGGCCACATTAGATACACCAATCCATGTTCTTCCTAATGATCTTTCTTATAACCTTCTTCTAGGCAGACCGTGGATTCATGCAATGAATGGTGTGCCTTTTACTCTTCATCTTAAAATGAAATATATCCACAAAAACAAATTGTACACACTCGACACTGAGGATGAACCTTACAGTGTCTTACAACTTGAGAAAACCAATGAGAACCTCTTGAACACATTAACACAAACCACACAAGTAGAACCCACACAACAAAATTACAAACAACAACATAGTAAATAAGCCACGAAGCTATTAGACAATGATTGGGGTTCCTTAGATTTTACACTTGACTTCATGGGAGAGTATAAGATCATACACAAAGGTTCACATAGGGAACAAAAAAACACAAACGAACCTTCCAAATCATCTGCTTCAAACACTTTAGACAATAAAAAAAACTACACAATAACCTTTGACGAATAGAATAACAAACAAAAACCTGATTTCAAAGAAATGAAAATGCTTTATGGAAAAGGTTATGAAATCATGAAACAATAGGGATATAGTGGAAAAGGTTGTGGTGCTCAAGAACAAGGTATCTGCAACCCTATAAATCCTAAGATAGAACAAAGAACTCATGGTCTTGGTTATTGTCCTTTAATTGAGATCAACAAACCTTCACCCAACATTAGCAATCTCCCACAGCACACTCCTAAATCATCCTCATTTACAACTAGTGGTCTCAAACATCATCATTTACCAAACATGCAAAACACAACTATTCCTTCACTTAATGTCAATGTCATTAGATTTTATACCTTCCTATAATGGAAATAATAAATATCACAATCTAGAGGCACTTGCATAAGTATGACATCTACTAAGCAAGATGTATCTTTGACACCAACTACAAGACCACTTTCTACCATTGATCAAGAGGGTATTTTGTCGAGACTCCTCCAAGATCACTTGATCACCCTCCCTCCTATAACTCAAAAGAAATTCTTGTAAAAGACTTCATTCTATGCTTATCATAGAGTTCATGGACACTCCACTGATGAATGTAATGCTTTGAGTCATAAAATTCAACATTTTCTAGATTTTGGTATGCTTCCCTATGTGGAGGAACCTCATTCCTCTAATTTCTCTTGATTTTAACTCTAGCATGCATTTCATCAATCCTCTTAGCTCACCTTTGTCCTGCACTTAGTGGGGGCAAGGGTTTCAATAGCCTTGTCCTCGTATGTCACTTATTGCTATCTCTTTTGACTATTTGTTAACATTTCATGAACATATAAGAGAAAGCTTGGGATGTGGACGACATGTCTTAAGATTGACTTGCACATGACATACTACCTTTCTTCATGATGCAACTTATCAGAAACATATGACTTGGCATAGGGCTTTTTGAGTAATCTCTCACATTCTCTTCTTCTACTTTAAAGCAATTGCTCATAGTACGGGTGCTCGCAACTACTTTAAAGTGGGGGGAATACATCACCACTCACATTTCATTGTGTGATTTCTTCCTTCTTGCAATGTGTTCTTTTCTTGGTGGAGTTAGTGGGCTTCATTCCCTCATAGAGCGTGATACTTCTTTTTACACATCCTCTCTTTGAGATGTTAAGCACAATGTACCCTAAGATGAAACCTTGCACGAACAAAGTGAAACCCCTTTAAACAATTCTTACACTATTTTGCATTAACAATGTCTATGATTGTCAAGAATATGAAGTTTTTCTTACCTCATAGAGCAGGAAAACCATTTTCCTTTGTGGCTCCTTGTTAAAGTTATCAGGAGGTATAACTTTGATATGGTTGAACAAGAGGCATGACTTTTCCCCATAGCCACCTTTGTGTTTATGAGTACATACCAACTAGCGTATGTTTCTCACCTTTTGGGATTTCTCACCCCATAGACAATCAAAATTTTTGTGGCCCCAGAGTGAGTATGTTGTGGACTTCTCACCCCACAAATGACCTGAATTTCTGTGTCCCAGAGTGAGTATATCTTTTCCATCCCATCTTTCTTTTCTTTAGATATTGCTATTGCATGATTTTCTATCTTGATGGTTTGACTTAGGATCTTCGATCCTGGGGGCTTGTGCAACCTTCTTCATCTTTGTCATTCTTTGTCATTTGCATATGTACATAAGGATATCTCTTGAATGTCTACTTTAGTGTGAGTTTGAAGCAAGTTCATCCTCTCACTAAAATGGGGGCTACATGTGCCATAGAAAAAAAACCCTTTGATTGACATGGGATTAATTCATGAGAAATTGGACTTAATAAGGCCTTGATTTAGGTGTTGTAAGTAATTTTATGCATCTACAATAGGTATTCGACCCTTGCAAATTGAATAACATGTATTTAACAATGCCTTGTAAAGGTGTTGTAAAGTGTTGTAAGATAATTTCACTTTTCTTCCTAATTCAATATTATAAAATGCATTTAATAACATTATTACTTCAATCTAGAAGGCTTGTAAAATATACTTAATGATAAACTAGTATTGTAATTTGTCTTGCACATTCACATTGGTTCTTGTGCCTTCCTATGCTATGTAGACCTAAATTTAATGTTGTAAAGTGTATTAAATCACACTTTCATATTTATTTTTGTGTCCTAAGCCCTATTTGAAATTCACATCATCACTAATAGGACCCTATTAACCTATATTATGTGTCCTGAGGCTTGAATTGATCAAATACCTAACAAGGTTGCATTTCAGACCTTATTTCAATATCTCTTAGAATTTGAGCTGTCAAATTGGCCCCTATGGACCCATTCACCATACATGGTGAATCAGTCCCATCCAAGTAGGACCCATTCGCCATGTGTGGTGAATGAGTCTAATTTGGCTTGATTTTGACCTTTGAACATGAATAAAGTGAAATTTGAGTTTAATTTTGCTTCATGCCAGCCTATGATGACATATTAACATGTAAAATATGCAAATTTCCTATAAATTCACCTCTCTAAATTCATTTTTACATTCATTAACTTAATTCACATCCATTCATTATTATTCATCCACCAATCTTCCATCTCAAGTCAAGCAATTTAGGGTTTTGTCATTGCAAATCATTAAGAAAGCTTCTAAGGACATTCAAGGGCTGAATCTTCCTCCATTGTTGCAAAAATCCAAGATATATCATCATGGAAAGGTAATCAGTTCCATTATTGGATGGCTCATTACATTATTTCATCATTTTTGTTTAATTACCTAAATGAGGTTTGACCAAGGCAAACCCCCATGCCCTAACATTCAGCATTTCTCTCTCTTGTCTTGTGTGTTTGCAGATTTAGGACTCTTGGAAGCTTGTAAATCATTGAATATCAAGTTGCAAGGTTTCTCAAGTCTTCTTCTCATTCAAAAAGTCAAAATATCAACAAAATCTCCTTTTCAGACCTATAAATCAGAGTTTCGGAAGTGGACACCTGTAGGGCATCAAAGTGTAGATCGGAAGCTTTAGAATCCGCCTTTGGAAATATAGAAATTAAAAATTGGACTCATTCTCCATGGGTTGTGAATGAGTCCCATCCCAAGTTCATTTTTTATATTTTTATATTTTTAGATACCCTTTTGTCAGAAACAGGTTCCGGTATAGTTTGGCAGAATTGGGATTAATTCGGCTAGAATGGTGAATGAGTCCCTCCAGGCCTTGAAATTAACATTAGTGGTGTTTTAGAAGCAATTTATAGTCTCCTTCAAGGTTGTAGGTTCATAATTTAAATTTGATTCATTTTTGTTACAGTTTTCCATTCATTTTTAGGTGATTTTGTATTACACATTATGTTTTCCAACATAGCATAATTCTTAGATTTTTTATTCATAATCAGTCAATTAGTTCATATAACTGCATTTAGATCATCTTAGTTAGCTCATATAACATCATACATAACATAACTTGAATGAAACCTTAGCATTTTTGGTCCTATCTCTCTCTTTTTAGGCAAAAAATCCTAGAAGAGCTAGAGAAATCCATATGAACCAACAATCTACAGTTCAAACATGATATTCACCAATTGAAAAACAATTTTTGGCTCTTGTATTCACTACTAGTAAGCTATGACATTATTTACTAAATGTTGAAATACAAGTCATCATAAAAATTGATCCTCTTAAATATCTTTTCAACAAAATAGATCTCTTCGAACACTTAGCTAAGTTGGTGATGTTGTTACCTGAGTTTGACCTTAAATTTGTTTCACAAAAAGAAATCAATGGCCAAGCCTTAACCGATCACTTAGTTGGCGCTCCTTCTCCTTTTACTTTACCTCAGGATTCTTTTCCTGATGATCATGTCTTAACCGTAGACATTACACCATGGGAGTTATTTTTCGATGGATCTAAGTGTAGAACAGGTTTCAATGTTGGAGTGATACTAATTCCACCTAATGGAAAACCTATTCCCTTATCCTATTGATTAAATTTCCTATGCATAAATAATACAACTGAGTATGAGGCATTGATCATAGGTTTGCAAGCTGCTTTATCATTAAACACTAAACATATCAAGATATTTGGTAATTCACAATTGGTCATCAAAAAAATCAATGGTACATATAAAATGAAACATGACAAATTGTCAAAATACAAGGATCTTATAATGAGACTATTAGAAAATTTTGAATTGTTCACCATTGATAATAGCCCACGCAAAGATAATCGACATGTAGATCAAATGACAAGTGCAACTTCAATCATATCCCCACACGATCCTTCCACAAACTTCACCTTTGTTATCCATCCCATCATGAAACCTTCAATTGATACTTTGTTAGAAGACATTTTGGCAATAACTCAAGATACCTCGTGCGAATGGTATGATACAATATATAACTATTTGAAAGATGGTACCATTCATGAACCTACCACAATGAATACTCAAAAAAATTTGCATAAACTCTCAACTAAATATGTAATCCTTGTAAACGCATTGTATAGAAGATCTTTTAATGCTTTCCTATTATGATGTCTTAAATATTTTGAAATCCCTTTAGTGCTCAAACAGGCTCATGTAGCTGCCTATGGAGGTCATTTTGGAGGTCATTTGTTAGTGCAAAAACTTATTCATATGGGTTATTATTGGAGGTACATGGAGAAGGATTGCTTCACCTACGTTAAACAATGTCACAAATGCGAAGAACATAGCAATTTGATCCATGCTCCTACTATTGATATTTCTGCCAATGTTCCCATTTGGCCATTTTTAGTATGGGGGTTGGATCTTATTGGAAAAATTTCATTGCCTTATTTTTTTGGACATACATTTATCATAACCACAATAGAATATTTCATAGAATGGGTGGAAATTATTCCCCTCCATTCAACAACTACTAAAGCAATTTGTCATTTAATGTTGGACCACATAATTTCTTTCTTTGGACTCCCTTTTGCAATCACTTCTGACAATGGAACTCCATTTAAGAATAACAAATTTCAGAAATTTCTTGAAACATTCAACATTCAACATTGCTTTTCTACACCATATTATCTGCAATCCAATGGACAAGCTGAAAATACTAATAAGCTTCTCAAACAAATCCTTCAGAAAACTGTCACCAAGCATCATAAAGACTAGCATGTACGCAACTATCTTATGCACTTAGGGCTTATAGAACTAATTTTTGATCATCCACAGGAAATACCCCTTATAACCTTGTTTATGGAACTGATGCGATTATGCCCTTAGAGTTAGAAATTCCTACTTTGTGAGTTCCTCTCTAAGGTATTATCGATTACATCAACTCGAGATGCTCGATGAACAACGCATCAATGCTCTCGAATATCTCCAAGCTCACATCAAACAATTACAACACACACACACAACATTCACATCATCCCTCGGTCATTTTATAAGGGATATTTTGTTCTTCTTGAAAATCAATGAAATACTAGTGCTGATAATGACTTGATAAAGATAAGTTCATCCCTAATTGGTTGGGACCTTACATAGTTGATACCAATTATGGGTTTGGTTCTTAACTCTTAACGCAGCTTGATAGAACACCCCTTAAAGAACCCATTAGTGTCATGTATTTGCATTGGTATTATCTCTAACCCCCTTGAATAGTACAATCAATACAACAATGTTGTTTAAAGTTATTTGATGTTATTCTAAATAACTTTCATATTGCTTTGTTCTAGACAACTAATTTTGTGTTTATCTTGATCACTAAGGTAATTATTTAAGTTAATTTTATAATTGCTTCAGGCTTCATACTATTCACATTCCTCTTATGTAAAGTTATATCCTTATCAGTGTATTTAATTTAACATATTAAATGTTGTATATACATTAAAACTGAAATATGTTTTACACTAGATCACATCAATCCTATTAAATCATGTTGACATTAATTAAATACTTTTACCTTAAGTCATTTAATTAATCATATTGCATTTAACATCCACACAAAGAGATACATCATAAAAACACCAAGTGTGCATGTCTATATAGATCAAAGTTTCATATACATCACAATATCATATATAAAGTCATAGTGGTATGTGTGAGCTAGACCCTTCAGGATCTGGCACTCATGATCTAGTCCTTGGTCATCATGAAATAGTCATGTGTGACCGTGATTACAAACTACCAAGTATAAGTGCATACGCTAGAACCTGTACTCGACCAATAACTACAAGCCGCTCCTCTACCATCTGATCCATCTCTGCTCATGTCTGTACTAACTTTGTATGCAGTCTCTCTACCTCTGTTGAGAAATATGCTAACTATAATACACTCTCAGCCTGGTAGAGTCACCTCCTAACACTCTCATATGTTGCCTATAACCTCACAAAAGGTTTGAGTGACTCTAGCTCCTCCACCATGATTGATGTGGCTGTGTAGTCAAGACCCATCTCCTCCTCGTCAATGAATGTAGGCACTATCTGTGTGGCAACCTAACGATAGAACTCTCACCAGTCTCTTGTCACTCCTACAAGATAGAAAATGTACACAATTAGTAACACATCATCATGATATATATAAATATAAAGCATAAAACACTAAAGGACATGCATAAAATCAAATATCATCACCTATGTCTCTAGATGTATGAGAAATGTAAACCGTATCCTCTCTAGGGGGCATAGAGGATGTGCTAGCCACTATCTAAGTCTGAGTGATGATGTTTGTTGTAGCTACTGCCCGTGATCTGGTCTTGTAAGTATGTTAGGATTCTCCATGCTCGTACCAATCCTTAATAGCTACCTCATCACCCTCACTCAGGGGTGGCTCCTCCTTGTAATAATCATCCTCCTCATAATCCTCCTCCTCATCCTCTCCTCCATCCTGGTCCTCATAGTCAGGATTGGCCTCAGACTAGTACTCATCATCAATAAAATCTATAAAAATATATAATGACCTATACCGTACCTCTTTTTCTCTCTCCTTTGGCTCATCACCCTCATCTTTTGTTGTTCCTGCATCACCTATAGGGAAGTCCATTGGGAACACAAGAGCTGGTCGTGCATATGACCACCACTCCTCATGCTGGTCTATGCTACTGACATCATCAACATCGGATGATGGTGGTTGGTCGTGATCTGAATCATCTAAATCACTCTCATGAACATGATCTATAGTCAACTGAACAGTATCACCTAGCCTTTGAGCACTCCGCACTAATTGTCTAATGAATGGGTATTCTGTTGGTGGTGTCTGCACCTCTCCAAATTGCCACATGGCTCACCCATAATAGAACGGTCATACAACATAGACATGCCTCTGAGCTAGATACCTATCCATCTGCATCCTCTGTAACTATCTGGTGGGATCTGGCCACTGTAAAGTGAGTAGATAGAGTCTCCATAGGATCTCATCCTCCTCCAGTCAGTCAAATCTCACCCTCCAAAAGTGTAAATCCCCATACTTGCACAAGAGTGGTAAAGGATAGTTGAATGCTCGTAGGTATCCTACAACTATAGCACAAGGGAATCTGACAAGCCTAGTACATGTGATATATTCAAGGCACCACACCTATAGAAGCGTACAATCGACCATACTATCAATCTCTCAAAATACAAACTGACCAAGATCATAATACAAGTGTGCTAAAATGCAGCGGCTCCAAGAATAGACTGTGCTTTACTCATACATCCCTTGTATCAAGTCTACCAGTCCTCCATCCAAGTGTGTCACTCATCCATTTGGATTGAGAACCAGTGCATTGTGAGCATCATAATTTTTCTAACCATAGGAGCTTGTGAAGACACCAACATAGGAAGCTTGATCCATTCTCTAACCCTCTCATCATGTATAGGTCCACCTAAACAATACTACATATCTCTCTTCTTCTCTCAGAATGACCGATCCCCCAAAAATATACCTAGTCTCCCCAAATGGGAACTCAGTCCTTGAGAGTGATAGTCATTTCCTGGGTGGGAAGATGAAAGGTACAAGTATCAACATCCCAATAATTGCATAGAGCCATAAGAATGGCATCATGGTATCTCATGGGTGGCATCAAATATGCCCAATAGATACCCACTGAATGTAAACTCTCTACCTTTGTCGCTGATAGCACTAGCACATGATCTCTCAAAAATGTGAGTTGGCTTCTCCCTAGCTATTGTTGCGAATGAGCAGGGGCTTATCAAAATCACAACAAAATGCTCTAAAAATTATCTAAATTATTTAATTTTCACATATTTCATCACGAAAGTGTGCTAAAGTCAATCTAGTGTAATTTTCTAATGGCCCTAGACACTTTAGAACCTTTTTGGACACTTCATGAAGAAACAAGACACTTTGCAATCAAAAGGTACAGTCTACAAAGAAATGGGACGCTTTGTGGAAAAAGGGGACACTTTGCAAACTTTTTTCCAAGAACCATAAATTAACCCATCCATGCATTAAAAATCATTAAATTATTACAAATTCACAAGGAAAAAGTTGCAGAATTGACTTACCTCATGATACAGCTTGCTACGTGCCACCTGCTCATGAAGATCATCCAGCCATGAAGGTGTGTAATCTCGTTTGGTCGGCATGTTCCTCTCTCAGTCATCACTCTCAAGCTACAAGAAGGTAAAATGAATAGTAAGTGACAAGTTACTTTCATCTACTTCTTTTAATCTCTTTTCATTTCTTTTTAGTTTTACGCACTAACATAAGGTTATTATCTTCTTAAGAACACGTAACATAGATATTCTTCAAATCACTATAATGGGAGCTAGGGTAATATATTTTAAATGTCATTTAATGCATTGGAATCATGATTTTGTACTCAACATCATCATTTGTCTATTGTTACGTGGCATGGTACTTGGAAACATCCTATGATATGATGTTTCTTATTCAACATGGCTAGATTGCTACCTTGATTCCACCTCTATAAAGAAAGCAATATCAAGGGGGGAATACATCTACTATCGAATTGGATTCCTAGGAGTTAGATAAAAGGATTTTTGGATAATTAATGGATGTGTGTTGCAGGATGTGGTTCCTAATGTTGTGGTTGTGCAAATAACTACACCAAGGACTTCATTCTCCCATATTTTGAATGAGTATCCTTTTAGGTAATAAGGTGCATTGTTTAGAGTCCTTTAGCTTACATATGCACATAGATTCATATGGGTGCTAAATTCAGAGCTAAATGTGCCATAGAAAATTGGACCCTCTTGATAAAAGAGATAATTTCACACATAATTGGACCTACTTTTGAGTCCCTCCACATCATTTAGCCTGCAAAACAACATTTATACACCCATTAGACCCATTAATTTTGGTCTAGAGGCTCGTTTTACCTAATAAATCACATAAAACCTGACAAACAACATTTAATTATCTCATACCCCGAAAACCCACCTTCAAAAAGTAGTAGTGGGACCCATTTGCCACCTTGGGTGATTGAGTCCCCTCTAGTGAGACCCATTTCCAACAGTGGCGAATGAGTCCCCTTTGAGGGAAAATTCAATTTTGAGCGGGAATTGGATTAATTTAACTTAAATTTCTAGTGAATGCCTGCCTCTTAGGTGTAAATAACATAAAAATAAGGTGTTCTTGCCTAGAAATACACATTTTAGGTCATTTTTCACTTTTTTTTAATCATTTTCAAGAGGAATTCCATAGGTAAAGTCTTCTACAACAAGTCTTATTAGCAAAATTTGAAGTTTTAGGGCAGCAAACTAAGGTTTTTGTAGGTCTTGCAACTCACTCTCTTGGTCAAGAATTCAACATTGCAAATGGTTGATGATGGATGCCTATGGTGAATCATGAAGAAATCTAGGGTGAGGAAGTGAAACTAGCCACTAAATCACACCTAAGGACTTGGTTTCATATTGATTCCATCTTCCATTTTCACTCTATCTTCATATTAAGGTTTGCATTTTGTTTGTTTATCATTTGCATGTCATTTCATTCCTATTTTTCATGTGTTGTAAGGTTTCTATGGTTGAGATATTACATCATATGAATCATCTTTGCATTTCTTATTCTAGATCAATAGAATAGGGTTTTTGTTATGATTCAGACTTTCCTAGTCTTTGACACATCTAAGGCTAGGGTTTTATGCATATTTTTCTCCATTCAAGGTTTAATTACCCAACTAGAGGTTTAACCAAGGAAAACCTCCCATTAGACAAATAATTTTAAGTTGTTTTGTAGGAATTTTTTGAGATCCGAAGTCAGGTTTTTGTCAGAAATTGTTGTGCAGGTGTCAAGGTACGAAACAAAATTCTAAAGTTGCAGAAATTCCAAAGTGGACTGATTCACCATGTATGGAAAATGAGTCCCTCCTAAGGTGCAGATTTGAGTTAGATGCAAATCTAGTATCCCGAATAACAAAAAAAAATTATGTGCAAAGAAGTCCTGACCTGGGACTGATTCACCCAGGGTGGCAAATAAGTCCCAGTCAACTCAAATTCAGTTTCCATCAATTTTCTAGATTCTTTTCCAATCTTCCTCAGTTTCCTAGGTACACACATTCTGAAATTCAACATTCTATTTAGTTTAATTTGCATTTTTGTTCATCCTTTGAAGCTTTTTGTAAACAACACTATGTATTCAAGCATAGCATACATCTTAGTTTTTCTTTCATAATCAATCATATAAATCACTTAATTTTCATTTAGTTTACTTCACTTAGCTTAGAAAACATCACACATAACATTATTTGAATGGACCCTTAGCATTTTTGAGCCCTATCTCTCTCCTTTTAGGTGAAAAACCCGAGAAGAGCTAGAGAAGTACATAGGAACCAAAAATTGATGGTTCACTCTAGTAAAGGCCAAGAAAAATAAACAAAAATAAAGGATCAAGCACAACCAATTCAACGTGATACGAGGTGGTGGTTGTTTTTCCGTAACAAGTGTTGCTCACTCTAGGGTAGTGGAACCTCATTCTATCCACTAGGTGAGTTGTCCCAAAATATGTGTATGCTCACTCTAGGGTAGTTGAACCTCAGTTTGTCCACTAGTTGAGTTGCCCCAATGAGGTAGTTTAGTGAGAAATTCATGCCAGTTTGTTGGATTCCTAGCATATAATGTGAAATTCATGCCAATGTATCAGCTTCCCATCATACTAATCATACCAAATAATTTAATAAGGCAACACAATGAAAATGCTTTTTGTAAATGTCATGTAAAAATTTCGTAACAATGGATTTTTCTTTATTCATGTGTAATGATCTTCCTCTTAGGGAGAATTGCTACTAATGTCTCCAAGAGAGGACAATAAAAAGTGTTAGATCATCACCCATGGGATGCCTCATTCTCATCATGCCATGACAGTAGATCATACACTCTTAGACAACATCAAACCCAATGACACCACCAAGAAGAGGACACATCACAAGAAAAAAGAAAAGTCACTCCATTATTTTTTTCCAAAAGAAGTCATCTATGTACACCCCCACTTTAAAGTGGTTGATACACCATCACTTTGAGAAATTTCTTTAAAGTAGCCAATGTTTTTTATTCTAAGACATGAGAAATTTCCTCGGAAAACCATATGCCAAGTCATATGTTTCCAAAGAAAGTTGCATTGTGAAATAGGAATGGTTTCCCCCACAAATACATAAGGTATCTATGGATTTGGGTTCAGTATGTTTGTGCTACAATGTTGTCATAGAGCATGGAATTGTCATCATTCCCCAAATACTCATTAAACTAGAAGAATCGGATAAAGAGAGTGAAAACAAAGAAAAATCCTTTTGAGTCAACATGGAAGAAACATGAATGTCTCGATGCTTACGTCATCCCCAAAAGGAAAACACAAGAAAAAAAGGGAAAGAAAAAGCTTTTGGGTCAACATGGAAGATACATGAATGTCTCAATGCCTTGCGTCATCCCCAAAAGGAAATCACAAGACAAATGAAAAAGAGAAAGAAAAAGCTTTTGGGTCAACATGGAAGAGACATAAACGTATTGATTCCTTACATCATCCCCAAAAGGAAAACACAAGACAAAATGGAAAATGATTATGAAATAGAGAAGAATGAAGGTATATATAGAGGATACACAAAAGAGAGAGGATACATCAAACAAAGAGTCATGAGGGATCACATTATGCACACGCAATCACATAAAAAGAAAAGAAATAAAAAATAAAAAGACTAGTAAGGCACATGCGAGTCAACCTAAAGCAGGTCATCGACCTCCCAATCTCATTTGGTATAAATAGGAGCTGGGAAATTAGCCAAAGGGACAATGACAATGCATTACTAGGACAAAGCTATCAAATTCTTTCCCCCACTGTGTGCAAGGTAAGAATGAGCTGAGGATGGATGATGATGGTATGATGCTCCTTGCAAAATGGAAATGATTTGCAATTAATTTAAAGATGTAATAGTGAGTATCCTATGATCCTACAACTATTGCATGGAAAGGAGCAACAACTGTTGTTATTGTTTATAATGAGTAGGCTAAGTATCAACTTGATGCCTATCTAAGGATATGTTTCCACGTGTAGTATCTATCAGTTTATGATGTGTTGGAACCTTCAAGTTTTGGAAAATTTTGAAGGTGCCATGTCAAAAATTTACATACAACACTCAGAAACTCAATTGAAAATTTTTCATAAGTGGATCACTTTGAAAAATCACAAAATGAAATCAATGCAATTTCAAGAAAAATAACTTTGCAAACATGTTCATCTAACATATGTGATTGTGCACACTAATTTTTAGCTTCATACGATCTTATTTAATAAAGTTTCAAAAGGCCAAGATAAAGGGTTCTGCGAAGGTTTGTTGTTTACACATTGCTAAATCTATTAAAATAGGGCAACTTTGGAGGAAATGATTAAGCAACTGGAAGAGTTTTATGCCAAACCGATTGGTGCATTTAAATTTCTACACCAAAGTCTACCTCCATGACCATTTTTAGGGCATTTGGACAAAATCTGGTATTTTTTCAAAACAAATTCCAAATGGGTTTTACTCAGTTTTGAAAAACTGCATTTCCAAAAAATTGTCAAAAAAGGTCAAATTGGAGGCTTGATATTTTGCAAACAGAGAGAATTGATGAAAATCCACTTTTCACACATACTCATGAATCGAAAATGAACCGAGCACCCAAGTTATAGCTTCACACGAAGTGATTTGACATTTTTACAAAATTGCAAATTAGTGAGTTTCAGTTAAATTTGACAAAGACAATTTTTCAAAAAATGCCAAGTTAGCAATTTTGAACATGAACAATTTTAGATTCTTACAAGTTCATACCATACCATTTTACGAGAACACTCCCCTACCCTCAAATAACATACTAGTGAATTTGCATGGCTTTTGGAGATCATTTGATTAGTTTTATAAGGTAGTTTTGGAGGCATGATAGTCAAAATAGTAAAAGGGGAAGTATACATATCACCTTGTAAGTTGGCATAAATGGTGGTGATTATTAAAAGAGGATGAAATTAATTCAGTAAGAAATGAATTGAAGTAACCATGAGATGGCAACTCACATCTTGACATGAACATGCAAATACCCTATGGCTCACATTTTCACAGCAAAGCATTTTTTAAATATCATCAACACAAATACAGGTGCAACTACAAGGCATGAAAAGGTGGATGTTTGTTGACTACACCACATATGGAAGAATTTTATGTGGGAAAAGACTTATTTCAAACACCATTCTTCTACTTGGTCAACTCAGTATACTTAAAGACATTAAATTTTAAAGTTTCAACTGCAAGAAAATGGTCGAAGTAAATACATCAATGAAAAGGGATTTTATTGAGAGGCACAAAGAAAGTAGTGATCGTTTTCTCCATGGTTGGGAAACCTGCATTAATATCATGCAAGATACAGCAAAATAAAATAAGTCTTGAATCAATTATCACTACAACTAAGAGGAAGGCTTTGAGAAACAATGGGGTTAATACACAATGTCTTCACAAAATCTTTAAATCATTACATGAAGCAGTGTAAAAGGCATCCTATTCAACATGATATGGAAGCAAAAAAGGAATGAACTGTCATTTAATGGAAAGGAGGGGTAAAAGTGTTGGAGGAATCAAAACCATATTGCTTCTATACCCAAAACTATGACTTCCAAGCTTGAGGTTCCCCCTCCAAAATAGGACCAATGGATGATTCAAGTCTTCTGATGAACTGAAGTGATAATTGGTTCCCTAAATATTTTAAAAGAAGGTACTTCTAATAGATGAATTGCATAAATCAAAGAATTCATCCTCATTCATAACATATATCAAAGAATTGATTCCATAGAGAGCTCGTGTACACTAAAAAGGGGAATTGGATCTATTGGAATGCAATATTATATTGATGGAAGTTAACAGTGCCTCCTACTCTTGATATCATCTTCACTTCATTTATCAGATTTCCAATGGGGATTGGAGATAAGAAATAGGATTCATGATAACATAGCGTTGGCCAAAACTGAAGTAGAGATCAAGCATTTTGAACATACACCTATAAAAGCTTGATTGATAAAGAATTTTTTTGAAATGGAAGGTGTAAACTTAAGAATAAAACTCCCATTAAATATGAAGGATATGAATGCTAGGTGTGGAGGCTTGAATGCCATTTTTCTAAATGCAGATCAGACTGAGCTTTGGAACCGGAAAACATAAAGAGGAATGTGATGCCTGGTATCGAGAGAACTACCTTTACAAGGCTGATAAAAGTCTGATGCTTAGTTTCACAACAATTGAGGTTACTGCTAGTGATAGCTATGGGAATGATAGAAAGAGATATTGGAGGATCCAATGATTTTATGATGCAAGGTAAGTGAACCGGGTCTCTCATTGATCAAAGAATTTGGTGGTTGTTGAAGCAAACTTAGGGCATAGATTTAAACCCAACTATGGAGCGTTAACCACTATGTAGTCCTGAAATGCAAAGAGTGCATCTAGAACATAAAAAAGACATTGAAATACAGGGTGTGCGATAGAATGATGAAGTTTCTCTCTCACAAATAAAGCCATCGAAGATTAGGGTAAGACTCTTGTGGAAAGGCGTCAGTCAATGAGGAGACCTATGGAGTCAGTTTAGAAGTGTATGCAGGGGGTAATGATAGCTTCCTATGTTAATACAATGAAACCCTAGAATACAGTGAAGAAAAATGCATCGGTGAGACATATACAGGGTATGTGCAGGATCATGATGGGTATTTGTAGGTTATGTGGCTGACGAATTTTTTTTACCCAAAATTGATGAAACGAAAAGGGTTTTTAAAGGAGATTCTTAGCTTTCCACCAATATAAATTATTCTTTACTTTGAATTTAATAAATAATTATTATTCATTTTCTATTTGAATTACAAATAAAGCCCTGATTGATAGGCTGATTGAAAAACATCTATTGCTTTCAAATGGTATCACATTTTTTGAATCTGAAACATGCGTTGCATTCTATGCTTCACATACTATAGGATTAAAAAAAAAAAAATTGAATTTCATGAAGTTTTGACCAAGTTAAGCTAGTCAGACATACAAGTTTTTATATTTTTTAAAAGTTGTAATAAAAAATTCATAATTAATTATTTCCTTAGAAAAAAATTACAAAAAAATACGCATCACATCCAAACATGAGTCCTCTACTTATATCTAAAATCTTATAAAAAATACTATCATTTTATTATGGTTAAGGTGGTTAGACAAACACCTACTTATTTTTTCCTTGAAATTTAAGTACTACTCCATTGAAATTTTAAATTTTCACCAAATAGATTTTTTTTCTTTTTAAAATAAGTCTAGTAGTTTAGAAACTACATTCAAGTTTCTATAGATTCTATTCTTACATATTTTTGAAATAATATAGATAACTTATTCAAATTTTTATGTCAAGTTGCCTAACTCTGATTATTTTGAATTTTTGCAACTTAAGGGCCTATTTTTTCCATGATGATCATGCACATTACCTACAATCAGAGTGAGATCTTTGGATCCCTCTTATAGGGAAATTCATACCAATGAAGGAAACTTCAGAGAGACATATCACTATCGGAAAGAAAGAATAAAGTCTCTTCATGTCACACCAAAGATATGAGAAACTGATATGAATATTAAGATGAGTGCTATTAATGCAATGTGTATAAAAGAAAAGGTTTAAATATGAAAGTGTGGGATTAATCTAAAATAAAGATTTATTGAATTTCACAAGAGGACAAAGCTTGAACAATTATTTAGTAGAATATAAACGATAAGTTTATCAAGGAGGAGTTTCTTCAAGTAAAAATATAAATCATTGCAAAAGCATAAAAGCTATTTTGGGGCAAATATATTTTTACTAAGGATGTAAAATACAGAAAAAGGTATGAAAATACTTTTATCCACGGAGTTCACTATGTGGGTAATTATTTTTACCCAAAATATTTATTAATGAAATGTGAAGATTTCCAACAAAGGAGCATTACCGAAATTAATTTTTCACGAAGATGTAAAAATGAAGGTTAAAGTTAAAATATTTAATTTTCCAGAAGGAAATTAATTAAATATTTTATTCATTGAAGATAACTGAAGAGTTGCATTGTATGGATATATGAAGGGTCATAACCCTAAGAAATGTATATATGTAAGAGGAAGTTAAATCATCAAGGGATTATATAGCCGGATAGGAGAAATATACAATAGATAATTTGCAATGATGTTTTCATCTAAAAGGACTCAAATGCATGTATTAATTTTGATGAAGTTAATGAAGATATCTAAAATTGTGGCCTAATATTGGTATCAGTTGTTTGTTCGAATTATACAATTATTTGGTTGTCTCCATTTTGATACTTTTCTGCTGTTTAAATTGATATATCAAGCATACATTTAGTTTATCGATACACATGTGTTGTACTTGTGTGATGTGATTATTTGGTTCTTTCAAGAAAAGATAAATCCTTCTAATCAATCATAGTAACTAGGGAGTATTAATTGGATCAGTAAGAAGAACCACATAACTAGGGTTGTCATTCTGTCTCAAGTAGAGTTTTTCAACCATTTATTTGTACATTTATACAAGTTATAAACTACATTTGTGTGCCAAATAGTCTGAATTATTGCCATCATAGGTTACACTTTTCTAGATCTTCATTAGACTCCATATACCCAATAAGGCATTGATCTCACATATTAGTTCATCCATATTTTTTTTTTTACCTCTGTTAACTTAACATATTTCTTAATATTACTCATACAATTTATGTTAGATTAGGATTATATTTGTTCATTGTAAGATTTCCTTTGTGGATAGATTACTGTAAAAAATCACATCACTTAAGTCTGCTCAGTTCACATAGGTAGACCCACCTAGGTTTAGCAACACCTTAAGAGAAGAAGGTCTAAATCATTTGGCCTTATATGTTACCTTGAAATGTACCAAGAGTTTGGAAACCTCTTGATGTATCTTGCCTACGTTTTTGAGAGCTAACAGGATGCACCAAAGTTAAACTTCTCTTGGAAGAATATTTTGTGATATTGTTGCTATTAAGTGAAGGCTTGTTTGATTATTCTATTTCTATCAAAGGACAATAACCAAGACCATGAGTCATTTCTTACATGTTAGGTTCTATAGGGACATGAATACCTTTTTCTCTAGCATCACATCCTTTTCCACTATACCCAACTTTTTTACAACTTTGGGGTTTATGATTTGTCTTGATTACATATAAACCTTGTTATATATGTAAGTAATGTCATTGTAACTTGGTTGTTGTGAAACATTATCAAGATTCCTTTTAGGTTGTTCTAAGATAACCTTGGGTTGTTGTGAGGGTGGATGAATGATAATTTGAGGCTTAGGTGGACCAATAATTAGAGGACTCGAAGGAGCTCTAATGTTCATAACCTCAACACACTTGTCCTTATTTTCATGATCTCTTAGTGAAGGGGAGTCTAATGTCACTTCATCATCTTTTTCTAAGGAAGTCACATCACTATTTTTTGAAATACGTGTAAATTTTCTCATTTTCTTCCTCCATGATATCTTCCCTAGTAGGAGAATTTTTAGGAGAGCAACAAACTAGATGTTCATGACATTCATTGTTTGGTTCTTCTAAAATATCTTCATCACAAGTAAGGGAGTGATCAATGGTTGAATTTTCTTGCTTTTCAATTATGGTACTATCTTTTTCAATGATATTTTCCCTAGGGGAAGAGAGGAAAATAGGAATTTCACAACCCTCATCAATTGGATCTTCTAACACAAAAGTATCTTCATCATAACTAGGAGAGATATTAGGAGAAGACCAAATTTGATTGTTGTGATTTCCCATGATTTCATCCTTGTTTTCTAAGGTTTGATTCCCTTGTGTCACAATATCTCCCCTATTGGGGGAGCTTTTAAGAAATTCATCACATTCCATGATTAGATTTTGTAAAGTAGTTCATCACAAATAGGGGAGGCCTCAAGAGATGGAAAAATATGAGTTTCATGATCACCAATGTTTGGAGGTTTTTGTTCAAATAGATCTTCCCAAATGGTAGGGGCATTAGGGAAGGGAGAAGCAAGATTCTCATGACTATCAATGAGTGTATCTTCTAACACCAAACTATCTTCTTCGTATGTAGAAGAGATATTAGGAGAAGGATAAATTTGATTTTCATAGTTAGGTAGAACTACATCCCAACATCCTATAATTTCTTGCCAAGTAGGAGAGGTAGGGTTGACATCGCTCTAAGTCATTGTATCTCTTAACACCAACATGTCCTCATGATTGCCTACGATTGTGTCCACTTTTTTTAAAGCATTCTTACAAGTAGGGGAGGTGTTGGGAGATAAATGTAGACTAGGTAAAGTAGTGTCAATGATCCCATTGTTTTGTTTCATAATATCTTCCCAAAGTGGACAAGGAGAAGGACAAACAAGATCTTCATGATTCTCTATGATTTTATCTTCTTTCGCCAAGATACTTTCATCACTAAAAGGAGAGGTATCAGTAGAAGAACAACTATGATTGTCATCAATGTCCATGTTTTAATCTTCTTCTATCACATCATTCCCACAAATAGGATGGATAAGAGGAGGTGTAAGTTGAAGAAAAGAATCAACATTTTCATTCTCTTGTGCTTAGAGACTCCCATAAGTAGGAAATGTATAACAAACATGCTAATTGACTAACCTTTTCTTTGCAAACTTGGAAACGATAGATCCCAAAATTTGTGAAAAGTAATCTATGAAAACTTCAAATGGAAAGATACTAAAAAATGAAATATTTGAATGCAATTTTGAACTTTTAACAATGGACTAAAATGAAGCAATTTTAAGCTAAATGCAAAGAAATTGATAAAACAACAAATCAAGAAATTGAAACAGAAAGATGAATTCACCTAAAAAATGGGCCTCCTAAGGATGACATCATTATCTTTTTAAGATATCAAAAATCAACTAAAAGATGACATCAACCTGTATGGTGACATCATCCAAAATAAAAATAAATTATTTATTTTATAAAATAAAACTTTCTAAAATCTTATGAATTAACTCATGATGGTTAATTTAACTCTACATATCATATTCTATCTCATTCATCTTTCTAAATATAATATATATATATATTATATTAATATTTTTAAGTTCTATTAAGTTCTATTATAGAAATTTTTATATTTTCAAAAACATCATAAATCTAAGTATATTTAAAACTAGTATATTTATATTTTAAAAAGTATATCTAAATATGGCAAAGTTCTCAAGTTTTTTCCATACTTTTTGTTTTCCTTAGTTTTTCTAATTTAAAATTTAAAAAAAATTCCACTTTCAATTTTTTTCCATTAGTTTCATAATTTTTCTAATTTTCTCCACTTTTTTGTTTCAACCATTTCTAATTTCTTTTATAGTTTTTATTTTATTTTTACTTTTTTTCTAATTTTGTCTTTGGTTTTTTATTTTTTATTTTTTTCTATATATTTACACAAACAAAATGAGTGCTCTCATCTCCATATGTAGAATGCCTATCGAAATAATTATTAAACTTGTTATAAACATATTTAAAATAATAAATCTAAATCTATAATATGAAATTTGATTTAATATATAAAATAAAATATTAAGTATAAAATAAAATATACTTTACCACTATTTACGTTGAGAGGTGCTCTACAATCTTTGTGTAAATATATAGCAAAAATAAAATAAAATAAAAAACAAAAAAAACCAAAAAAAAACCAAAATGAATTAAAAATTGTTCTCACAAAAATTATGAACCAAATAAATTGGAATAAATTAAAAAAGACAAAAAATAAATTGGACAAAATAAAATAAAAACTAAAAAAAAAAAGAAATATCCCAAAGGAAAGAAAATGAGAAAATCAAAGAGACTATGGAAAAAAAAGATATCATACTTTTTTAAATATAAATATACTATTATAAAACCTATAAATGTGTTTATTTAAATAAACGTACATAACATAATAAATCTAGATCTATAAAATCATATATATAGAATAAAATACTAAGTAAAAAATAAAATATCTAAAGTTACTTTTACTTTGCCACTTTTTAAATAAAAACAAATAATTTAAAAAAACAAATAATCAAGAAAAGAAAGTGAACTTAACTTTTTTAATAAATTATAATAGAAATATAAGTTACCAAACTTGAGTTTAAGAGTTTTTAAATAAAAAATAAATAATGAAGAAAGCGAACTTGAGTTTTTTGATAAATTATAATAGAAATATATGTTACCACTTTTAAAAAATCATGGACTTCAATTTTTTAAGGAATTATAATAGAAACGTGTGTCCTCACTTAACTCATGTAGTTAAGTAAATTATATTTTTTATATTTAAATAATTTGTATTATATGAGATAATTTTTTCTTTTTCAGAGTTCCTTAGGAGGTCCATTTTTTATGTAAATTTCCCCTAATGAAAATTGAGATTTCAATGTCTTGAAAATGAAGATCTATAGCTAATAGGGACTCATTCACTAGTAAGGGTGAATGGGTCCTAGTTAGGTCTTTTTGCGATCTTTCTATGGATTTCAAAGTCAATTTTAATGTCTTTTCAGATGCCAGAAGCTTTAGGTCAGACTTGATCAAGGACCTATTCACCAGTAAGGGTGAATGGGTCCCAGTAAGGTCTTTTAAAACTATTTTTTAATGGTTTGCAAGCTTTTAGATATATCTTTCAGTTCTAGGTTGTAGACAGTAAAATGCATCTTTAAATTTTTTCAGAAATGGAATACAAAAATGCAATAGAAAGATGAAACACAAGACCTAAATGATATTTTATTTTGATTTTCAAATTCAATTGAATGAGATCTGAATGAGATGCAAAATAGCTAATTTTTTTTTGTAATTTTCAGATTTAGGATGTGCAAAAAAATACAAGTATAAACCCATATGATATGCAATATTTTAATGCAAAACAAGTGTAACACAAGACGAAAGGAGGGTACAATAATGGTACCACTCATCTCCCACAAACACATAATAATGTCCGAGGATTTCTAATTGGATTGAATATCAACCTCACAAGGTTAGTTAGTTAACAACAAGGAAGATCTAGGAGGGGGATATTTTCATCTTTTAGGGGTTCACCACCAAGCAAATTCTTGGAAATGACAATCAAGCATTCAACTCATAAAATCTAACAATACAAGCAAAATGAGGGATGAAAATAATGAAAATATGCAATAGGGAGTTAGGAGGTAGGTACCTAGGAAGTATGGAGATGTTCTAAGGATTCTGGAAATGCAAAGAAGCTGTGAAAATATGCCAAGGAGGAAAAATATGCCTTTATTGTTGTCTTAGTCTTGCTATTGTTTTTTAGGGTAGATGGAGAATCTTCGAATGTCAAAATCGGATCTAGAAGATTTTTTTAAAAATGACCTCAGTAAGACTAAGAATCCTTTACTGTTGTCTTAGTCCCGGTCTAAATTTTTGAAATTTCTGAGTGTGGACTTAAGGATTTATGTTTGCTCTTCCTTCCTCTCTGATCTCAGGTTCTAAAACCTTCATATTTGTCTTGTACGTGAGTTTTTGAAAAGATGACAACTTTGCAATGTCACTTTGCAACTTTGCACTCCAAATGATCTTCAATTCTTCAACCTAGATCTACAAATACAAACACACAAGAGAGGAAAAACTTTTTGATTGTTAGTGAATGAGGGATTACCTTTGTCCAACCCCTTGTAGGTAATTAAACCAAATGATGAAATGAAGCATGAAACATGAAATATGTAAATGATATCAGCTTGGATGATTTCTTGCAAAGCAAATCTGTAATCTACCATGTAGTGGCCTTGAAGAATGTAGACCTTGGATCATTGGATATGATGTGAACAATAGTTGCAAATATATCTTCAATGCTAAATCCACAATCTTGGCTAAAAAACATCAATGGATGTACTAAACCCTTGACATGATGCTTGAATCTTGATGATGACTCTAAGTACTTGATGAATTGCTCTTGAATGCATAAGCTTTCCTTAGGAATGAATACTTGAATGCTTGTTATAAAAAATGAGTGGATGAACCTTGTATTTATACTTATTCATTCTTAATATCCTGAAATTATACCACAAAAAGCTGACATAGCGATTCATTAAATAAAGGAGGCTAAATCATGATAGAATTTGAAATTAAATCTTGAAAATAAGCAGAGGACTAAGACACCCTAGGTGGCATCTTATTCCCAAGGCTCAAATCTCGGGGTACAGACTCTAAAAAGGACCTTTTCAGGTACATTCAAAATTAGGGTCCCAAAACCCACGGAGAACAAAGACACCCTGGGTGGTGTTCTAGTCCCAGTTCACAAATCAAGGACACACAAAAAAAATCATTAAATGATTATTTATCTTTTGATGTTTTTTGGGATTGGCCATAAAAAAATATATTTTATTCATCTTGTGGATGAAAAATAGGACCAATTAAGCCAAAAGAATCATAAATAAAGCAGAGACAGGCCCAAACAAGTGTGAAAATGCAAGGGTGTGCATTTTACTACACTACATTTATCCCCCACTTTAGTGAGAGGATGAGCTTTCTTCAAACTCCACTAAAGTAGTCAACCATGTAATCAAGAGGAGTTCCAATGTACGACTACTTGTAAGATAGGATGACAATAATCAAGAGTGATGATCAAGCCCCCAAGATTAAGATCCTATGGAAAACCAACATAGGGAAAAAGGAACAAATATGTGGATGATATATGAAGCCATAACTAGATCACAAGTATCCACCATCAAAGAAAAAAAAAGGAAAAAGGAAAAAGAAAAAGGAAAATGAAAAATTCAATAGATCCAACTTCAACTAGCCATCCAATGCAGTGGACTGGGTCTAGGCTACTTGTCCAAAAAGGTTTACAAGTGGAACATGTTGTCCACTATGCAAACAAAATGCATGCTCACAAGGGCTAGTGAAGCTAGGTGTCCACTAGGTGAACTCCAAGAGGTCAATATTAAATTCATACCCCCATCACTATGATAAGGACAAAAAAAATGCACTCTCACAAGGGCTAGTGAAGCTAGTTATTCACTAGGTGAGCCCCAAGGGACCATATCAAATCCATACCTCCACGACTTTAATAAGGTACAAAAAATCAATGTAACAAGAAAGAGAGAGGTTCAAAGGGATTTTTCTTAGTTCATGCAAGGTCTCATCTTAGGGAACATTGTGCTTAATGTTTCCAAGAGAGGACAAGTCAAAGAAATATCATACTCTTGGAGGAAATCAAAGCCAATGCCACCACAAAGAAAGGGATGCATCATAAGAATAAATAAAATTGCACAAAGAAACATGAGTGTCGATGTATGCCCCTAGTTTAAAGTGGTATCTAACACCATTGCTATGAGAAATTTCTTTAAAGTAGAAGAATACATGAGAGCTTATTCGGAAAGCCCAATGAGAAGTCATATGTTTCCAATAAGGTACTTCATGCAATAGGATGGAAGGGTTGCTTAGTAAATCACATGCGAGATAACTTAAGGCATGTCGCCCACATCCTAACCTTGCTTTTATATGTACATGAAAGGTGATCAACTAGCCAAAAGAGACAATGACAAGTGACATATGAGGAAAAGGCTATCTAACCCCATGCCCCCACTTAGTGCAGGACAAGGGTGAGCCAAATAGGATGAAAATCATATTAGTTAGATGAATTAGGTGCTTCAACACAAGGAAGAGCACCACATTCCTTGAGATATTAAATTTTCTTAATTGAAGCCTTACATTCATTAGTAGCGTGAACATGAACTCTATGATATGTGAAAAATGAACTCTTGTATTAGAATTTCTTTCATGTTCTTGGAGGGAGAGAAATTAGATGATCTTGGAAGTCTTGTCAAGATACTCTCTTGGTCAAAAGTGGAGGATCATGTTGCTTTATTTTGCAAGAAAGATATCTCTTTCTTAGTACAAGATGTCATACTTTCACAAGGCTCTTTATATTGTGAGATTTTTTTCTCTCCTTTGCTGGAGGGTGTAAAATCTAACAAATTCAAATCGTAAGTGTTTTGTGTGATGAAATTTGCATTAAGTGAGGATTTCTTTATTTGTTTCATTTCTTGCAAAGGATAACAATCAATACCACTAGTGTCTATCATTTCAAGATGCACCACTATTAAAGTCGACTTAGAATGATGTTTTGTGATAGTGTTGATATTAAGTGAAAGCTTGTTTGTGTCTTGTAAGGGACAAAAACCAGGACCTCTAGTATCTTCTTGCATGTGAGGTTCTATAGGGCCACGAATACCTTGTTCTCTAGCACCACATTCTTTTCCACTATATCCAAGTTTTTTCATAAGCTTGTAACCTTTTTTGTGAACCTTTTTCATTTCTTTAATATTTGGTGGTTGTTGATAGTTAGTTTCTTCGAAGTTTGATGTGTAATTTTTTGTATTTTCTTCTGGAGTGATTGAGGTGGATGCTTGTGAAAGGTCTTCCAAATTTTGTGTTGAAAATATTGCTTTTTCTTTTCCCTTTTCAGAGTCTTTATTGATGATCTTGTATTCTCCCATGAATGTTGGTTCAAAGCTCAATGATCCCACATCATCTAGTGATATCATTGTGAAGGGTTTAGGAAATCTATCCTTTTTTGTTCTTGCATGGGTTCTACTTGTGTAGTTGGTATCAATTTGTTCAAAGTATTCTCTTTATTTTTCTAAAGTTGTAAGACACTATAAGGCTCATTATCAATGTCCAATGTGTACACTTTGGTTTTGTTGATGTATTTCATTTTATGGTGAAGAGTGGAAGGCACCCCATTCATTGCATGAATCCACGGTCTGCCTAAAAGAAGATTATATGAAATATCATGAGGCATAACATGGGTTAGTGTTTCTAATGTGGCCTTTCTAGCTATAATAGGAAAAGTGATCACACTAAGCATTTTTTTTACTACATTGTCAAATCCCTTAATAGATAAAGAATCATGTTGAATTTTTAATTTTTCCATGCCAAGCCTATCCAAAATAGTCACACTACACAAATTAAGGCCTGATCCATTTTCAACAAGGTTTCGCTTTATTCCTATGCTTTTATATTATGCTATTATGATGAAAGCGTCTCTTTTACCATAGGGATAGGAACTTGTTGTAAGGAATTTTGAAGCATAATGTGATAGTTAGGAAAATTTTGAATCAAGTCCTAGAGGGATATCTTTGCAGGATTATTCTTAAGTTTTTAAACAAGATCATACTCTTTTCCACTTTGTGAAGGAAAATGAGGGGCACTAGGAAAGATAGGATTAGGAAATGGGAGGGATGTTGAAGGTATTTGTCTTGGTTGCAGATCATTCATATTATTGTATGTATGAGAAAATGGTATTGTAACTTAGTTGTTGTGAAACATTGTTCTTAGGTGGTTCAAGGATAAGGATGGGTTTGTTTTGAACTTGTGGTTTTTGAAAGGGTGGATAAAGGATAAGTTTAGGCTTAGGAGAGTACTCTAACGGGTATCTAATGTGCATAACCTCAAAAGTATAATCATTATTTTCATGCTCTTATTGAAGAGGAGTCTAATGTTACTTCATCATCTTCATCTAAGAAATTACTATTGTCAATGTTCTCATTTTCTTCCACTATTATGTCTTCCCTAGTAGGAGAGTTTCTAGGAGAACTACAAACCAAATGTTCTTGACATTCAAGGTTGGTTCTTCTAAAATGACTTCAATCACATGTAAGGGAGTTATCAATGGTTGAATTTTCTTGTTCATCAATAGTGGGGATATTAGGAGAAGGCTCTATTTGATTGTCCTTTCTCTCTAAGGTCTCATTCTCTTGTGCTATACCATCTACCCTAGAAAGAGAGCTTGTAATATGTTCATCCATGGTTAGATTTTGTAAAGTAGATTCATCACAAGTAGGGGAGGTGTTAGGAGAAGGAAAACTATTATTTTCATGTTGACCAAATAGATCTTCCCAAATGGTAGGACCATTAGGGAAAGGAGGGGAAAGATTCTCATGACACTCGATAGGTGCATCTTCTAATACCAACCTATCCTCTTTGTATCGAGGGGGGATATTAGGAGAAGGAAAAAATTTGTTGTCATGGCTATCCTCTTTCACTAAAACATTATCACAAGCAAGGGATGAATTTAGAATAGGTAAGGTGATGTTTAGATATGTTTATATGATCTCATCTTCTAGTTTTCTAATTTCTTCCAAAGGGGGAGGAGGATAGGTACTATCAAGACTCTCAATGCCTATATCTTCTTTCACCAAGATACCTTTGTCTTTAATAGGAGAGGTATCAGGAGAGAACAAGTATGATTGTTATGATTGTCTACACTACCATCATCACCAATGGCTAATGTAATGCTAAGGATTTTGTCAATGGTTTGATCTTGTTAGTTCTCAAAAACATTTGTTAAAAACCACAAGAGGTTTCCAAGCTCTTGATATGTTTCTGGCTAACGAACAAGGAAAAATTGTGCACTTGAACCTTCTTCTCTTCAGGCTTTGCCAGACCTAGGTGGGTGTACCTATGTAAATGAAGTAGACTTAAACTATGTGTTCCTTCTTAAGCAATCTATCCAGAATGGAAATTGGGAGTGGAGAGATGTAATCCTAATTTAATTTAAATTGTATAAGCAATATCATGGTGAAATTTAATATGTTCAATTAATAGATGTGAGGTTTGAAATAAGTTTGATAAAACTAAATTACGAAATGGATAAGACCAATGCCTTGTTGGGTAGATGGAGTCAAATAAAATTCTAAGATAAGTGGCTTGTATTTAGTAGTCGCTCTAACTATTTGGCACATTAATATTTCCTTATAACTTGTATAAATGTGTAGGCAAGTGATTAAAAAACTCTACTTATGGATCCAACTGGACCAACCATGTTACTTATAATTTATCAAAAGGATTTAATCTTTACTTAAAAGAACCAATTGAATAAATTATGAAGGAACATAGAAAACACAAAATTGGAGACAAATTCACAATCATAATTATATGGCTATTCTTATTAATACAAATAACACTTCCAGATTACTATGATTGACTAGAAGGATTTTAATTCCTTAGGGGAAACCAACTAATAATATCACACTAGTACAACAAATGTGCATTGATAAACTGAATATATGTACTTGATATATCAATTTAAGTAATAAAGAAGTATTAAAAAGGAGACAACCAAATAATTGAATAACGTCAACAAATAGTTCATACCAAGATTATGCCACAAAATCAAATATCTTTCATTGACTTGTTCAAAATTTTATACATGCATCATGGTATTTTGAAATGTAAGCATTATGATATCCTTTTGTTATCTATCTATCCCTACTCTCCTATTTCTTTCTCCTATATCTCGTATAATTTATTTTGGTCCTGGTCTCTCTTATTTATACAAGAGGCAAAAAGCTTCAGACCAAAGGACATGTCTTTTGATAACAAAACATAATTTTGAAATTAAACATAACTAAAGAAACTTAATCATAAATATTTGTATCAATCTGTTAATCTCTAAGTAAAAACTTGTGGTCACCTAAGACCTATTCAAAGCTTTTACTGTATGATACTTCCTCTTCATGATGTACATGATCAATCTTCTTCAGAGCCCAGATATTTTTCTTACCACTTATTAATTTTCAAGTCACTTGGCCATTTGAATTCCTGTGCAGTTGTGAAATTTTTAAGATAACTCTTCCATCTGTTATCTAGGAGGTTTCTGACATCCACCACGAACTTTGTATATCCATTGTCCAACATGGTGATTCCATTGAGAAAAGTATGGAATTTTTTGAGATTGATCTCCCCATCATCATGTATATGTGCCAAGCATTTAGGAATAATTTGATCAAATTATTCTCTCCATTAATCTATATCTTTCAACTAATTGTCATATTTGAGGATTGATGGGATGAAGAGGTATTTGATGGAGTCAAATGTATTCTTCCTACTTTCCACTTTCTTTCTTATATCCACCAAATACTTATACTCATTGATCAGACCTTTTACCATCTCTTATGTAGTTTTAAGCCTTGATGGGGCCTCTGGATCCTTGTGTGTAGCTTTGCATAAAGTGGTCAATATGTGAAAGGTGTGTTTCCATCTCTTTTGGAGCTCCTAAAGGATGGGGTACTTATTGTTTATCTATTCCAAAGCATTAATCAGATTGTTGAAGTTTTCATTTACCCCATTTGTCTTTATGATATGGTGCTTTACATCCTCCATTTTATGCTTCTTCAACTTATCAATTTCACCTCTAATTTGTTGTATCTATGAGTCCTCTACCTAGAAAGGTGCATGATAGATAATCAATTTATCTCCTCTCACTATGGTGGCCGTTTTAGCTTTACATTTTCAATAAACAACTTGTTCACCTCATCATTCGATAATTTCAATCTCTTCTCATATTCATTAGTTTTCTCTTCCATATTTTCTACTACATCCATGGTGAAAATTTTAGAATGCATGGTCATAGTGGAAACTTCTGTAGGAGTTGTTTCTCTCATTTTTCTGACCATAGTTGAACCACTCATTTCCTCCATTACATCCAAGAGTTGAGGCTTCCTTGTACTTTTCTATTTTGTCCATAGAGCAAGTGTTTAGGTAGTAGGGTTATACCCTATTCCTGAGACACCTTCTTCTGAATCAAATTATGCTACCAAAATGTGGTCATCCTGTGCTCTGATCTGATCTACAAGAAACATTTCAGACAACTCCATCCCTGGTATAATTATCATATCACTTTTTAGTACCATATCTCTTGCTTCCTGGGGGTGACAATACTGTTATCAACATTTAACTCTACAAATGTTTGAGCCTGGATCTTAGCTTGCTTCAACTCATCAGCTCCAATAAGATTTATTTTCAACCTTTCATCAAATTATTTCATCTTCATTTTAATCTAAAATTCCTTAAATTCATTGGTATTGATAAAATTATTATCTTCCATGAACCTTAGAAAGGCAACTACACTCGCATCCTCTTGAATTTCATTAGCTCCTTCCTCTGAAAGCCTAGCCTTGGGATCATGAGGTGTTTGAATTCTCTGTTGTTCTACTACCTCCTTTATTTTAGTGAGGGATAGGACTACTTTTTCTTCATCATCACTTGAGTCATATTCAACCAACGACTTAATATTCTATGTTTTAGCCTATGGTTTATGAGTAGGAGATGGAGGATATGGATGTTTAGGTTATGGGAGTGGTGTTTGTGATGTGGATGCTTCATGTGGTGGTTGGTGAGGTGTGGGAAGTGGGACCAACCCTTCCTCTTGGGACATTATGTACAATTCATCAAACTTATTTAGGATCATCTGCATCCTTTTTAGAAGGTTGGGTTCATATACAAAAAACCCTCTAAAACTTCTATCCATCTCCTTCTTTTGATCCTCCCACTTCATCATTATTATCCACCTTTTTCTGGTCTACATTACATCAAAATAATACACCATATTCCTTATAACATCCTCCTTAGGTTCAAACTCAGGCAAGATGGCCCTCTTTGTCAACAAGGTTCTTCTAATAATGTTGATATGACCTACTGGTTGACACACTCTCTCTTTTCCTGATTTGAGGGGATAGTTAACCCTTATGAACCTTTACAATTCTTCTAGCATATCAGACCCAATGGCCAACTCCTCAAATATAGTCAAATCAAGCAAAAATGTACCTTTCCTTTAATTTCTCATCAAATCATGCTCCATCCAAAGCATCTACCACATAAACTCCATAAAACATACCCTTGCAAGTAAAAACTTAGGAAAAATATGTGGTGCTTGGTCACATCCATTTACTCTAATAATTTTGTGTTGAGGCATAAAAAACTAGTTAGCATAATTATGGGTATAGCTCTGATCTGGTCCATATTGTATAGGTCTCATCACTTTCATAAATGATTCAGGAAATCTTGGTGTTGGGTAACCAAGGATAGCTATTAGTCTAACATCAAAATCATCTTGAAATACTACAAAATCACACTTTGTACATCTACTATCCTAGATGTAACACCAATTTTGCACAACGAGTCTTACTCCACTATCTTGTGTACACAATTTCATTCTGATACAAGATTAAGTGAAATAATAAAGAATATTTCCTAAAAGTAATAGGGGCCTTAGCTTCCCTAACTTGCAACAAGCCCTCATGTATTTGTTCCTCAATTATAGCTACAAAATCCTATTGGCATATGCTCCTCTGCATCTATCCCCAAGACTTGACACAAAGCATGATAGCTATTTTTGAAATAAACTTGAAATTCTAAGGCTTGGAAAGGTTCCATTTTATAGGAAGGGATGGGGAGTTTTCTGTTATCATCACTCCTCTTCATGTGTAGGGGGGGTTCATCACTTTGATATGTTCTTCTCAACCTCTTATACTCCTATTCTAGTTTTAGTAAGTTCACCTCTATTACAACTTGTTTATTCAGGTTGAAACACTTTATAATAGCATCTCTTGCTACATCAACTAAGCACCCACCATTTGGAATCCTAACAGTTTTGGTTGGGGCATGGTAGCTATGAGCAAGGCCTTTAATTAGCTCAATATCAATGAAAACATTAGGGACAATCAATTTAGCCAAATCTAGGGTGCATGGGTTTGATGTCGAAACCTTGTAGTTCATCTTCTGATAGAAGTACCAAGAAAGGTTCCAACCCGACTGAGGTATAATGGGGTCCCTATAGCCTTGAGCTAAGTTTGTGAAAACCTTTTTAGGTCCTTTGTCTATTGAGCTAGGAAACAACAAAAGCAACGAGGATTGCAATGATGATTTACTGGCTTTGGTTTCATCCCTTTTAACTCCTACTTCAATCTTTTTGGTGTCATTTTATGAAATTCATAGAAAATGATGAGTAAAGCTTACTTGGGAATATAACTTGCTTTGAAGAATTCCCTTCACTCTCACAATTTGAGCTCGTCTGCAACTTGGTTTCAGCTCTTATGAATGAAAAATCTCAACTTATTACGTGTATTTTAATATCAAGATGCATTTACTCCTAACTCATAAATTTGCACAATTCAAATCTTTGTATCAAGCTCAATTCTATATTTTGATGTTGACTGATGTGATTGGTATGTTTTAAATGACCTAATAGCTTGGTTACTACACTACCTTGTGTTATCTTTTGCTCCCCTATGGTACCGCAGTGTCTCCTTGGTACCTATCTTCAATGTACTGCTCTACTATGAGCTATTTCTTGACCCCGTAAGGTATAGCGGTATAGTGTATATAGTAGTGGTTTCTCTCACGATCGTACTATGAGCTACTTGGGGATGATTTGCATTAGGAAGTTATGATATGGGTGTTATGAGGAGTGGCTAATGTGATAGTGGTAATGTGGTAAAGGGTAAAAATGACCTTGAAAGGTGATAGTGTGATTTATTATGCTAATAGGAGTGGGGATTCTGGATTTTAAACAATAAAATACTTAGACTTTTTTTTATGAAAATTCAGGTTCCAACAACGGCTCCAGTTGGGGATGAATGATTTACCAATCATTGCAAGAATCCAGAATATCTCTAGGTGCAAACCAGGTGTCCCATTCATATGGTTTTTAGAGGACACAAAAATATGGAATTATGGTGAGGATGGAATGAAGATGGATATGGAGGTCAAAATGATGGAAATGGAAATGATCCTACACTACTGTACATGGAAAGAAACTTTGTTTTTAATGAGGGAATTCTAGGATTGTCCATGTACTAGAAATTCCTAGTCCCCTTTTGATTTCCTAAACTATTGTGCATGGAAATATATCATTTTAAGAGGTTTGTCAATAATTGCCCATGCACTGGCAATCCTTAATCCTCTGGTGTTCTTCAAGAAAATAAGTACTTTAGAAATTTCCCATGTACTGGCAATTCTTGTTCTTCACCTGACATGATTTGCAAATAATAAGAGTCCTTCCCTCCTTTGCTAATGATAACAAAGGGACTTAACCACAAGGATTCAAACTTTCCATGCTTTCCCTTTTCTTGACATATAGTATTCGACATTAGTACCAAATCATTCCCCTCAAATTTTCTATCTTTGGCTCTCTTATCAAAAAGATATTTCATTTGTGATTGCAACTTTATATTTTTCTTTTGGGACATTTTCCTTATTTCATCAAGTTCTACAAGCTACTCCATCCTTTCCTCCATTAGTTCTGGAATATCTAAGTCTTCTTGGAGGATGAAGTTGTAAACTGGTAAAAGGTTTTGCAATGGCATCCTAGCTTGTGTTCCATACACAAGTTCAAATGGGGACTTTCCAATCGCCTTCTTTGTAGTAATTCTATCCACCCATTAAACCATTCTCAACTTTGAGTGTCATGCCTTCTTGTTCCCATCTAACATCCTTCTTATGATTTTCAAGACTTTTATTACTGGATTCTGCCTGACCCTTTACTTGCGGGTGGTAAGGGGTGGCATAAGAAACAATAATGCCATATGTGTTGCAAAAAATTTTGAATTCGTCATACCTAAAGCACATCCCATTGTCTGTGATCAACCTTACTAGTGTGCCAAATCTAGTTATGATATTCTCCATTAGGAAATTTATTACCACCTTGCTTGTTGCTTTCTTAGTTGGGATTTCCTCCACCCATTTAGTAAAATAATTAGTTGCCACTAATATCCATTTATGTCCTCCACTTGACTTTTCATGTATTTCCCTAGTAAAATCAATTCCCCATTGATGGAAATGGGCTTCTACTTGCAAAGGTCTTACTAGTAAGGCTCCTTGATATTTCATCTTTCCTAAAAAGATTTGATAAGCTTCACACCTCCTTACATATTCAAAAGATTCATTGAAAACCTTAGGCCAGTAATAGCCCACCCTGAGGATCTTATGTGTAGTAGTTTTGGCAGAATAGTGACCTCCACACACTCCATGCATCTCCCTCAAGACATGTTGTACTATGATTCATCTAGACACAATAATAGCACTCCATCCCTATTTTTCCAAAATAGATCCCCTTCTATGAATACCTACTTGGATCCCTACAAATTTAGAGTTCTCCTCTGACTATTATTCAATTCTTCAGGGCACTTCATGTGTTTGAGATAATATACTATGTTTGTGTACCAAGGAGTATGCTCAACGCTTGCAATTGTACCATCCTCATTTTCCAAATTACAAATTGTGTTAGCTTCAATGCTTGCTTCTTCCATTAGTTTGGCTAGACCCTATCCCCTTACTAACTTGGTAATTTGAATTTCCATATTAAATTCTTGGATCTTATTGATCAATCTACATCTCTTCCCCATCACCTTTTTTTGTATCAAGATATCTTTCACAGCTACGTGTGGTACATATGCAATTAAATTGGTTCCAACTAAATATGGTCTAAAAGCTTTTGTTGCTTTGAACAATGCATAATCTTGTTTCTCCATAATATTACACTTTAATTATGACCCTTGTAGTGATTTTCTAAAGAAAGATACATGTTTATCATACCCTTCATCATTCTTTTGTAACATAACAGTTGCTATGGTGTGGAATGAGGAAAATGAAAATATTTGGAAAGGTTTGGAAACATCAGGAGATTTTAAAATAGGGGCTTCTTTGATGGATTTCTTGATGGATATAAAAGCTTCTAGGGCTTCTACAGTCCAATCTATTTTTTCTCCCTTCTTCAACATTTTTGATATAGTTTTAATAATTTCAGAAAAATTTGACACAAATCTCCTAACAAAGTTAATTTGTCCAAAAAATGATTGAATGGATTTGACAGTTTTAGGAATGGGGATTTTTTCTATGGCTTCTACTCTTTCAAGGTCTATTCTAATTCCTTTTTTTGATACAATATTCCCCAAAAGCTTATCCTCTGTGATAGCAAAGTGACATTTCTTAGGATTAAGACTGATACCATATTCCAAAGCCCTAATAAATATTTTCTCCAAGTGTTCTACATGGTCTTATGCCCTTTTGGAATAAATAGTGAGGTCATTTTGGTACACTACCATTATAGTATTGATTAAATCTGCAAATGCCACATTCATAGCCCTTTGGAAAGTTACCCCTACATTTGTGAGATTGAACATGGAATTCTCACATAGACATATGTCCCCCATGGTATAGTAAAATTTGTTTTATATTGCTCATACTCTTTAACTTTGATATAACTATACCTAGAAAATCCATCCATCATTGACAAAAAATCACATCCTATTACTCTATGCAATACGGCTTCCAGATTTGGGAGAGGGTAATTATCTTTAAGGGAGGGTAACTATCTCTTTTACCAGTCATCCCTGCAACCTTTCTATTTTTTGAGCTTCAGTTAAATTTCTAAGGCACCTATTTCTAAGCTCATATCCTATCTTTGGATCAAATGCTTTTAGGTAAATACTTAATGCTATAGGGTCTGTCAATTTGGACCCAGGTGGTATCTTATTATGAAATTTGGAGAACCTCTGGTTGAAGTCATAAACTGACTCATTCTGATATTTTTGGATACTTATCAATTCATGCAAGGAAAACTTTGGTGCACATTAATTCCCATACTATTCAAGGAACTGGTCATGAAACTCTTGGATGGAAGCAATAGAAGTTGTTGGTAAACTGTTAAAAAAATCTCTAGCCTCTTCAGCTAGTGACATCATAAATAGATTCATCTGTACATCTTCATACTGCATATCCAGAACTTGAATAAAAGCATTCAAATTCCTTAAGTGTTCCTTAGTTGTGACTACACTACTTCCTGTAAATTTTGGAACAAGACCTCTCCAATTGTTGTCAATAGGGTAAGGATATACTTGGAATCCTGCTAAGTCAAATTGTTTGATCATAGTTGTGGAGTGCTATTCAAAGAGGTGGGTTTTGAGGATGTTGATATTGGTATAATGGATTATTGTATTATACATAGGGTGGTGGCATATGTTGTTGGCTAGGGGTTGGCTGAGCATTTGGGTGTTGTGGTGGAATTCTAGGTGGAGCATTTCATGGTTTGTATTGATTCCCAGATGGCTTTTGCAATTCTTTTGGTGGATTTGAAGGTCTTGTATTATTATTCCTTTTCCTATGAGATGGTGTGTATTTAGGGAGGTTAGCTATCTAAGCATCAAATTGGGCTCTTTGCAGCTTCAAATCTTGGAGTTCTTTTATCACTTGGAGCTTTTGTTCATATTCTACTTTATTTCTTTCCATTTCTTGTCTTTCATATTCCAACTGTGCATTTAATTCTTCCTGAGTCATATTCATAATTTTCTTCAGAGACTACATTATCAACATGCTCATTTTGATTCCCTTCAACTAATTTCATTTTATGATCATATTCATGTTGTCTCCTAATATTTTCAGCCTCCAATCCAACCATGAATTCTTCCTCTTTCTTAGGATCTGACTGAAAGAAAGGATTTCTTTTTTCCTCAGAAGTGTGAGGTTCTCCAAATGAGCTATTTTTATTTGTCAATGTATCATAGCAATTATATGTCAAAGTGTGGTTTTGATGTTTTATCCTTATTTTTCATGCACATTTCGTCAGACACCTTCTTACCTTTATCATTCTTATGTACAAGTTTACTATTGTCATTAGGACCTTCTACCATGCATGTTGTAAACTATTGTGATGGTTTGAACTCTAGGGTTTGTTCTTTGTAATCTGTACTTTATTTTATCAGTCTTACACTTATTCTTTCAGAGTTGCCACTCACTTTTAGAGAAGTGAGAAAAAATTATAATTTCTTGTTCCGAGTGGTGTCTTATGTAAGGTTTTGACTCTA